>OZ038495.1:42304724-42352224 GCA_964036315.1 Acanthosepion esculentum | reverse complement strand
CGTCAATACTATCAAGAGAAATAACCGAAGGTGGGCTTGAGAAAACTGCTTCCCTGAAAATTTCTTTTAAAAGAAAGAATTTGTAAATTTTGACTGAATGTAGCACTGGATGCTCGATCAGTTAATACCGAATATTTCCTTATAAGGTAAAGGCTAATATTACCATGAGCATTCGCTAGGTATTTGTGCGAAAATGAATAATATGAACTCGACCAAAATACGAACGCTATTACAGGATCTGCACAGCCCAAAATAAAAAAATTAAGAAATTTAATTCATTCTTTTGTAAAAAAATAGGTAAAGAAGTAGTGTAGCTGTGACTGTTTAACCGTGATAGTCATCAAACGTAGATAATATTTAGAAGAGCATGTCTTTACGGTGAATATTGGAGTGAAAAAAATAAGACAATTAACTCCGATCAGAACAGACTTCCGGAAAATCAATAACTCAATATGTTTTCATCCTCATATAATACCTTATGTTGGTAGCTTTGTACACGATCTCTTTCAGCAAGCGGAATACTGATAAATTATGTTAACGTTCATTATCCTTGATTTCCTTATTTTAGGAAAGCTAAAACGAATTTGATTCCATACAAACTCGATATGAAAATGCCTTTTGGCTTATACACTCAATGAATTTCACAGGAAGTCCTCTTGATAAATGTTTCACCAATTTTCCTATCACAACTTTTTATTGCTGACCAGAAAACAATGTCCCAATGTGATGGTTTCGTTTTGTTATTTTTACTTTCCTTTATTTACTTATAATTTTTCTCTTTTTCTTTCTCTTTTAAAATTTTCTCTATATTATTTTTTACTTATCTCGTATTTCCTTTTTTCTCAGTTTTTCTTCGGTTACTGTTTTTATTTTCTTTAAAGTTTTTCTTTTCTTTTTAATATTTTCTTTAACTTATTTCATTTCTTTTTTTATTGATTTTTCATTTTCTTATTTTCAACTTTTTCATTTTTCTATCTATTTTTTCTTCTTATTTATTTTTTTTCGTATATTTGAAAAAATGATTTTTTATTCCCATTTTCTCTAAACTGATTTTTCTTTTTTTCAGGTTTGTCATATGCACATGGTTGAACGAACGCACTTGGGTGAATTATCTTACATTGCAAATTATTCTTATCTAACAATATTTTCCTTAACTTATAAAAAACAATTATAATAAAGTATTTTCTACCTTAGTGTTCTATATCGACGTGATATTTACTGCAAAATGTTACTACATACTCACATCAAATTATGAAAAGATATTAACTATCTAACCAGTGACGTTATATACTGCTAGATCTTAGTATGGAAGTCAATATCTTAATAACTTATAGGATATATATATATATATATTTATTTATACGAACAATATAACATATTATTTTCACCCATAAAATAATTGTCGTCCTTGTAAACCGTCTTCTCAGTTAAAATCAACCGATTTTTCCCTTGATGGTTTCTCGTGTAGCTGACGAGACCAACACGTGAACAGGACAATTTTCCCGCAAATAAGGTAACTGAAAAGACTTTGAATGGCACTAGAGGAAGAATTCTCCCTGTTAAGACTTCGACAGCGTTCATCTGTCGGTTGGACTAACTCTGATACTTTGGTTTGAACACCATCCACGAAAACACGTCGTGGACTTGCTTGATCAGCAACCAGTGTTTCTAATTGTCCAAGGAAGATATTAGAGGTTATCAGGCTGGCTCTGATGTGATTTCTGGATCACTTGATTTCAAATCACCGAAAAAAAGGCGTTGCGTGTGTCATGTCGCGGGCTAGAAATGGAATAAAATCTAAAAGGCTTAGACAAAAAAATTTCTTAGCAGCCCGTCCTTATTTCCGCCATATTAATTTGTCTTAATATTTAAAGTTAATCTTTTTTCTTATTCTTGTCATGTTTTCAGTTGATATTTTGATTGTTTTATTATGTTTTGCAGTTTTTAAATTTGTGTTCCTGTCACTCTAGTAACGTTTTAATCTTGACTACTCTAAAGATATATTAAATTAAATAATTACGTAAAATTACATAACACACACACACACACACACACACACACATATATATATATATATATATATATATATATATATATATATATATATATATATGGTGGACTCTCCTGTTGTATTCGACGTATGAGTGTCAAGCTGGTCAGTTCCTAGGATCCGACAGCCCAGACACCAGCATATATGATTTGATTATAGTGGTGAAGTCTTTGTGAAGAACCAACCATACTTTTTGAAGGGCTGAATACAAAGATCTGGTCCCCAAACGACCCTCCGCAGGTTTTGACTTTAATGTTGTCCTTTTCCTAGACCAATTGCCACCCAAGGCTATAGAACCCAGTTTATTTACCCATAGCTAGGGGGAGAAGAAAAGGATTAATACCTTTCCCAAGTGTATTAACACGTAAGAATGTAATGGATTTGACTGGAATTCGAATTCGGCTCTCAACCGTGCCTCCTGTATATATATATATATATATATATATATATATATATATATATATATATATATATATATATATATATGCCGTGCGCCAACGGCTTCAGGGTAAAATTTCCGACTGACGCGAATTCAGCCGGTTTTCGATTCTAGCCAGATGCAACCGGACGTCAAGCCACACTGATGAGCTGTGATACAGCGAAACAGTCTGTCTGTGGATGACAATATATATATATATATATATATATATATATATATATATATATATATATATGAACAAATCTTGATTTGCATAAAAAATTCCGAGCCAACAAGTGACTGAAAATATTTCTAATAAAAGACAAATAAAGAGAACCGAAGATACGAACTACGAACGGGAAATATCAAAATAAATCACAAACAAAACTTCAAGTACCTGTGTATTATTTTAACAGACGGTGGGAAAAATTGATAGTTCTTTGGAAAGGTGTCGAAAGGTGCCTTCTAAAACCTAACAATGTATCAAAAACACAAATGTTTCCTGGTGATGAATGGAACACAAAGCAGAATTATGTCGAAAACAGAATTAGAACAATGTAGTTTCAGTTAAGATACTAGAACCAAAAACGCAATATTTATGAGCAGAATGATATCAGAGAGATCAATACAAAAGCGAAAGAACGTATACCTGTGTTTTATAGATTACGCCAAAGCATTTGATAAGTTACGTCACCGAGATCTATTTAAGCTGCTAAGAAAACTTTCTAGGGAAAAGATATTAGAAATGGGAACTTACATTGGGGGCCAACCACCCGTATACTGATTGGAATTGAGTTAAGTACCCCAAAATATAAAAGGGCATGAAACAAAGATGTGTCTCCTAACTGGATTTATTTAACTATTAATCCTGAAAGAACATGAGGACATATTGGATTATTTATTAGTTGGCCCAAACTTAAAAACATAAGCTACTCAGATGAGAATTTCTTGATAGCTGACACAGAATGATAACTACAAGTGGTAATAGACAAACGAATAGAGAAAAACTGGAAAGAAGGTCTAACAAGTAATTATGAGACGAGCGAATGTCTGCTTATTAGAAAGAGGAACAAGCCAAGAAACGAGCTAACAATTGTAGATGTCAAAATCAAGCAAGTACAGAAATTTAACTGAGAAGTGTTTTAACGGATGTTGGAAACTGTGACATAGAAAGACACATTAGAATCGCGATAGTTGTTTTTCAAAATCCAATCAAAGTATAAGAAAAAGGAAAAGTTCATTCTAAGCAAAGAAAAGACCGCTGAACTTCTATGTAATATCTATCATTATATATTACGGTGGATTTGGGCCAATTTCTTCATGGATAAGGAAAAGACCACAGACAACAGAATTTTGGTACTACAAAAGGAAGGTGAGAATCCTATGGACGGAACATGTGGGCAACGAGGAAAAAATAATCAGACAGATGGAATATTTAGGATAGTTAATGAGAAAAAAGGGCTTGGTGATTTCGACACTCAGAGAACATACTGAATTCATGAAGGACAGATAGAGACGGCGAGTAACGTAACTTATGATTTTTCATAAATGAATGATAGAACAGGGACTAGTAGGTATAGTAAGAAAAGAGGAACTAATTAGAAATAGGATATGAAGTTGTAGAGAGTCATGACGGTCCACTGTCTAAAGAGACATGGTGCATAAAAAAAAGAAAAAAAAGGATTATAAAATTATAATGTAATAATAAAATCTGACATAGTGTAAGATGTAAAAAGTCCAAACTTACCCTTTAAAGAAGATAGCTTTAAGATGGATGCTGCAATACAAATTTCGATTTCTGTTTATTTAACTGAAAATAGCTGCCCTGTTAGCCAATTTGTGTACTTCAGTTGTGTAACTGGATGAATTGGCAAAACAAATGAGACCTATATAATTCCAGGCCAAATTTCATAGATTCAATCGAAGGTGATCGGAAATCTGACCAAGAAGGAATTGCATCTGGTGGGGTTGCCTAGGAAAGATGGGCTGATGATCTTTAGGGCCCGACTTCATACCAATACACCAGGAACAAACATTACTGATGAAGCTTCCCAGCGCACCGCAACGTTGATGGAGATATTATTAAGATGACTTTATTTTCTCCAATATAGTGAAATGCCTCGGATCAGTAAAACCAAACAAAATGACTGACCACCGTAATCTTTCGACAAATCCCTAATATTCTTATTATCATTTAAATTACGTGTGTTTATACATCTTGGAATGTATGTGTGTCCATCGTGTAGAAACGAAGTGGAATATAGGAGCTCAGCCTTATGTGTTGCAGTAGTGGCTTCCATATCAAATAGGTTTTTACAGTTGATATACTCCTGCTCTACCATTTTCCTTTTAATTCAGAAAGATTTCCTTCACCCACACTGGGTCTTAAATGAGGAGTTCAGTCTTCTCTACTATTAACACCAATTTGCTAAGAAATGGATATATTCCTTCCAAAAAGGTACTTGAATGAAAGTGAATGCAATTGGCTCCGTTGAAAAATTGAACTCGACACGCGAATCCCACTTTTCGGAGAGACAACCCCTACGCTCTACGCATAAGCATCTTGCAAAGTACATAAGAAAATTAGTAAGAAGAATGTTGGGAAATACTACTAACCCAATCTAATGTTGAAGACCGAAGAACAACACTTTTATACATACTCTTCCTACAGACGCTTACCGA
Organism: Acanthosepion esculentum; assembly: GCA_964036315.1. Classification (NCBI taxonomy): domain Eukaryota; kingdom Metazoa; phylum Mollusca; class Cephalopoda; order Sepiida; family Sepiidae; genus Acanthosepion; species Acanthosepion esculentum. The sequence continues at coordinate 42,347,074 of OZ038495.1, read as the reverse complement.
GCAAATAGTTAGAAATTATGTTTCCAATGTTATATAACTTATCCAGTGCCAAAATAAATTGATTTGCCATTTTGCACACTTTGACTATGAATAATTAATTGATAATAAGAACATTAACATCTAACAGAAATGATATCTGTGAATACAGATATTCTATTTTTGTTTGGGAATTATTTGATTTTCAGTTATTCAATTATACAAAGAAAAATATATTGAATGAAATGTTTTCAGATATGTAGATAAAACCTATACAACGGCTATCCAGTCGTAATTTGAGCGTTCTTAATCCGGCTTAGAAGATCTTTATTCATGTTGTGGTTTGTCTCGTTATGGCTGCCATTGAATTGTGTCCTGCTTAAGATAATATCTACCGCCAGTCACGATGAATGGATGTCCACTCGGAGGGCATCGTTCCTTGTGAGATTATTACATCTTAAACTCACCTGACCTTAAGTGGAACTCGTACATACGAGCAATCGCTAAAGATTCAGGTAAAATGATCAGCTCCCTGCACAGCTCCCGTAAGTACATGATTCCACGCTCTATCCTCTACTTTTACAAGAGCTAGATCTGGCCAAGTATAGATTCCTGTTGTCATATTTGGACGGAAGCTGTCCAGACCATACTTTCCAGGCTCGGTAGCGTCCAAAGGTTTCTCAGAATCTTGGTGGGTGATGAATTATTTTCAACCCTTCAACCTTTCTCTCACACTGGGGGATGTGACAAGCCTTTCGCTACTCTATTGCAACTTTCATGGAAAGTGTTTGGACGAACTCCATTCCTTCAACACAAGGACCCACTTACATTGTAACAAATCACCCACATTCCCTCCGTATTCCATCTGTGAAAAGTAAGTTCCACTCGGACAGCTTCTTCACTGCTCTGGGGAACCGACTTCCAAGATGTTTCCTCGATCACTACAATCTTAACCTGTTCAAGTCTATAGTTAACCATTATGTTCCCCTCCTATCCGCAAAAACTGCTTCCTAAACCTCTACCTAGAGTGTCCTCCAGGCCTTGTACAAGCAGAACCTTACTGTAAAAAAAAGGACAGACAGCCTCGCAATCTATTACTACGACTTGATATATGTGTATTTTATTCTCGTGAATTCAATTTAATATATCTCAGTATGTACCACATTGGCAATCCTGGATATCCTTCTTGAATCAATTCATCCCTGACAATGTTTATTATAGTTGTGTTTAACTATTTAATAATATATGTTGCCAAGTAGTTAGACGGTTCGCATTGTCACCATTAAACCTGGGTTTGAATTTTATCATATTCGCCCCGCTCCTTTGAGAATTGTCTTCAAAGCATACCACGTCGGAGTGAAATTGAATAGCCAGGACTCTCCGAAAGACATCGATGGCTGACCTAGTATGAAGTCACAAGTTATCGTGACCGAGTGTTTGAGCGTACTAGCTAGTCGTAGCCTACTTGTTAGAGCATTCGCTTTCTGACAATGAGACCTAGGTCCGAATCTCATCATATCATTTCGGCAGCGTTGAAAAAATTTCTTCAAACTGTCACTGTTTGGGATAGCTCTAGGTCACATGTCATCGTAACCGAGAGTTTGAGCTTAGTGGCCTTGTTCAAATTGTTGATCATGCTAGAACATGCGCTTACTCTCAGAAACTGAAACAAAAGTCTGCACAGTTTCGGTGTAAATCGCATTTTTGTCTCTGTGAGTAATGAGCAAATACAAATATACCTGAGCGGGCGTCCGCAGACGACTGTTCTCGGAAGCGAGTAGGCGGCAATTATTACGCTATAATGTCGTCCCAAATGTAATGTCCGAAATCTCATAGCCATAGATTAAATATTTTCGTTAATCTAAACGCAAGTGTTGTATGGAATCCTTTTTTGGCACATTCTGTTTTGATGGTGTCTCCTTCCAAAATATCTAAGTATTTTCTAACCATCCTTTACGTTAAACGTTGTTAAGATGACTACATTGATTTTTAATTTAATCTGTTCTTCATGCCTAGTAGTAAACATTTCTAATTATCACTAAATAGTCGTAGCTAACACACATATCAGTCCTATATATCGGGATGTGCGACCACTTGAGAATATCATCAGCTGTAATCTTCGATGTGTAGATGGTGTAATAGAACTCGGAGAGTCGAGTTCGTTATAGTCACTTACGCGCAAGTACCCTTGGAAAATGTATGAAGTACGTTCCCCCCTACTATGGGTTAATTAGTAGGATTTGTATCATGCAATAATTATCATCTTCCAAAAAATTATTACAATCTAAAATTATTTACTGGCTTTCAATATACTCCAAAAAGTTGATAAGCCGTAAAAAATAATCAACCTATATATCGGTTGATATTTCTGCCGGAATTTCCAGTTCATTTTGTTCTTATCAAAAGCTTTCAAGCAATGACAACTTATCTACAAGTTTGTCTGTGAAACTGGTTAACCAATTTTCTACTAAACGTTCGTTTTAATACAAGGCTTAAATGTCACCCAAAGTTAAGGTTAAGGAGAGAATAGTTTTATGGACGTAACAGGAGGAAGTAAGTGCAGATTATGAAGATATATAGAATAAATAATGGTTAACGCTAGAATTAAAGAGTTTAAGATTACAGTAATCAGAGGAGCGTCCTCTTGAGAGTCTCTTCTCCAAAGTAGCGGTTCCCATGAAGAAGTTGTTCAAGTGGAACTTATTCCTTGCTAATTGAATAGGAATGGATTGAGGATTATTCGACATTGTGTAATTGGCATGACTGTTCCTGACTAAATTTCTGAAATGGTGGAAATAAAGGAATGTAGCTCGTCAGAACCTTTGCCATGGAAATAGCGATAGTGTAGCGTTAGGCTTGCGGCGTTTCTTTCATCTGTGGGGAAATGGTTGAACTGTTAAAAAAAAGTCATCACTAATTAGACCGCGTAAACACTTTTGAAATTTCTCAAGACAAGAAATGAGGATTGGGCTTCTCCAGTCCAGATATATCAACAATACTCCATTTTCTATCTAATTTGACTCTCGTAACGATAGATCATAGTAACAGGAATCAGCTGCTTACAGCATGTTTAGCGAGGGCTCATAACTGTAATCTTAACCTCTTTAAGCTCAGCCAGAACCGTTAACAACTTTAGATTTGAAATGAAGTTGAATCCCATAGATGTTCAAGAGAAGAGAGAACAGCCATATGATAGGCGAAAATCCAAGGTGTGCTGAATTGTATTTGTGATTACCCATTGATTCATGCCAGCGATTCTTCATAAAATATGAAAAAAGAAAACTTTGAAACTCGTTTGTAGTAATAATAGGTGATGTGACGAAATAAATGACTTATTCCTGAGCTCGAAACGAGCACGGACGTGTCTTGCGTGCAAAAGTGCTGAAAATAAAATATGGCTGCTCATGGGGACGCAATTTATGAGTGCTTGTCTCGTCTCTTCGAAACGGGATTTACATTTATGCGAATTCTGGCCTGCTTGAGGAGACATAAAAAGCAAGAGGCTAATAGCGACGGGCGGATTACATTTGCTAGTTTGACGAGTGGATTGACTGGAAAATAGAAATAGAAATATCAGAGAAACACGACTGACTTTGTCAACTGAAAAGGGCCCAGTGTGGTGCGAAGAAATAAAGCCCCTGAATCTATTTCGTTGAGGCGAGTGAGGAAGAAGAGGAAGAGTCGGATTGCCGGCGAACGCTGCACTTGATTTTTTTTACCTACCCCCCCCCCATTCATTTTTTCTACTTTTCCCTCATTTCTTTTATTAGATTTGGATATAATTCAGAATTGTATTTACTTACTTTCGATCTTGTCTTCTTAATGGTAACAGTACCATTTGTCTTCTGATAAGATTTTCTTCATTAACTCAGTTTCTTATACTAGTTGTGTTAGAAAAGAAACAGGACTGATGTCAACACAAAATGCAAACAAGTTTTCCCATTCGAAATTATCTCCCTCGACTGTAACACGCTTCCCCATCCTTCTCCGCCACGCCTACACGCATTCCTGGAAGGATTCTCCACAGGACTGTCGTCACGGCCGTCTTGGTGGCTTTCACGTCCGGAAAACGAGTCACTTTGATGACTATCGCCTGGCTGAAGCCACTTCCCTACTCTCCGACCTTGCCTTGTGTGATTCTTTCCCAAGCTCAAAGGGGGTCATCAAGGGGATGCGTTTTCCGTGGTGTGGTGGAGAAGGACGGAAACGTGCGTTAGACTGGAGTGGGACAATTGTGAAGAGGAAAACTTTTGTAGTTTGGAATTGACATACATTTTTTGAGACTTGAGTCCTCTTTTTTTTCTTTTTCTTTTCTGACCTATCTCATATTATTTTTCAGAAAAGTTGACTATGATTCTATGACGTTCACCATCTTCTGATTTTCTTGTTGGCTTTCTGTGGATAGTTCTAGTTCTAGGACAGTTGCGTCCTGGACATTTGCGTCCTGGACATTTGCGCCCTGGACATTTGCGTCCCAGACAATTGCGTACTAAACAATTGCATCTTTAGACATTTGCGTCCCTAGACAAATGCGTCCCTGGATAATTGCTTACTTCTGATAATTTTTTAAGCTTTTAAAGGAAATTACCGTATATTTTATTTTTAAAAAAGCATAGGTGGCAATCAGATTATTAAAAAGGACTAAAATAAAAAAATAAAAAATTTATTTTTGTTTAATATTCAAAGACAGATTAACCGTATTGCAAGATCGCTCTCCACATCGCCAGTATGTTTTTGTTTCATCGGCGTTATTTTTTCTTGTTTTGTTTTTTATAATCGTGGTAGCGATAATCTTCCTTGTCCACGAATATTTTTCTATCAGTGTTTGATTTTCGGAACTTAACTGTTGGTTCCAAATAAAAATATAATCTATAAAATCCAGAATCTATTTTATGTCCGTGGTACGCACTGCTGGAGTGATCTTAATTTTCTCTTGATTTAAAAAATAAATTTTTCTCTCTTTATTTCATTTATGGTAACTACCTTTCTGCTTAAAGTAATTAAAGGTATTGGTGTGCAAATTTCTATATCAAACAACTATTTAAAACAAATATTTTTTTTTCTTTCAAAATTTATGTTAACTACCTTTTTTGCTTGTTTAGAATAATTAAGTTTCTTTTCAATTCGCAACTCTTAAGAAAAGAAAGCATGGTAACTTCAAAAAATTATCAAAGGTACGCAATTATCCAGGGACGCATTTGTCTAGGGACGCAAATGTTCAGGTACGCGACTGTCTGTCCACCGAATAGTTCCTGCTGAAAACTTTCTACTCTGCCTCCCTCTCAGCCTATTTCCAAACGTTAACAAGATCAATTTACGGCCTTAGTGAGTGCGACGCTCCACGTCTGCTATACTAACCTAAACATGATGTGCCGATGGTGCAGTGGAAAAGCAGCTCGGAATGAGACATCGTGTTCGAATGTCAGTCGAGTTACTTTGGGGAAGTATCCATCGATTCTCCCGGTAGACAGTTGCACAGACTGTGCTTTTCCGCCTATGTTGTCAACCGGTCTAAGAGGAGGACCAATCGTGAATAATAAGTCTGGTTGGGAATTTGGCTAAAAACCTACTAGCTACTAGGAACGACATCAGCAACATCAAGCTTGTCGATAACTGCGGTCCCGTACTTGTTATTGATATCATCGGTACTTGAGTAAGTGAAGTTAAGCATGCTAGTAAAATTTCATTGGAAGCCTACGTTGAGTTTAATTTTACATTCAGTTTTCTTTTAACTTCTACATCATAATATACAGCAGGATAATCATTAATTGGCAAATAAGATCTAAATCACATACCTCATTAGCTTTATATGATTAAGATTGGAAATGTGAAAATGGAAACTTTGATAAATTTAAATAAAATTCCAGATACGTGGGAACGATTCCAATAAGTATCATCCGACCAAGTCTGGAATTGGCGTAATTATCAGCCAATTGCCGAATGCTTAATATTTTGGCATCGTGGGGTCTTAATTCTTGAGAATGTCACGAAAAGTAATAGTTTCAAATCGGCAGTGATGAATTTACTGGGAAATGTCGAAAAGCACAAAAAGCCTAAACAAGGTACGTCGCGACGACAGCAAGCAACCATGCCGGATATTAGCACTGCTAACTTAGCAGGAATGCCATGATGTCGATCCAAGCCGGACATTGCCGAAGGCCTACCCTGAAGTCATGACATCTACCCATAAGCAGGCGTAAAGCGCTGCTCTTACACAATTTCTGTCCTTTTACAGTGTTATGAGAAAATTAAGATTATCTGAGGCGGTAACAACGCGCTTGGTCACGACAATGGATACTTGCATTTCTGGTATATTAACAGCACAGATGCTTTTAAGTCTTATATAATTATTAGAAAAACGAGAGATAAAAATCAGCTCACTGACTGAAAGCAGAGCGAGAAAGATTTAAGCATGTACAATACTGATCTGAGCTATCAGAAATTGTCCCTTAGTAACACATATCTACCTACCTACCTACCTAACTACCCAAACTACAAAAGAAAATCCCTGAAATAAATAACGAAATTATTGTAATATTGTAAACAGTTCCAGTCATTTATTTCTTGTCATGACGTTTATTTTCATCTTTCGTCTTTGTTGCTATTTTTTTGTGCGCTTGCAGCAGAGCATTCCTGTTTTTTTGTGCATATCAATGCGAACGAAGTGTTTCATTGTCCAAGTGGTGAAAAGTTTAAAAAGGACTCTGTTGTACGTTTACAGTATCATCAAAAATTAATATTCTTCCAAGAAATTCTGGTAACATGGCTAAGAATTCTTCAGAACATTGATTTCGGCTCCCATCTTCACGGGCGTTCTTCATCGAATGCATGGAAATAGAGACTTCGTTTTTTTATTGCCGATAGTGTCAATTAATCAACGTTCACTTATGCACTAACGCGTTCGGGGAAAACATGAATTCACATCTTTTTCCACACACATGATTAAATAGCGATATGGATTGATCGCCGCTCTAAAGAAATTGAAACGTCTGAATTTTCAAATCGTAACGAATACAACGAGAAATCAGGACACTCTTGTTCCTAACAAGACAAAAGAAATTCAAAGTTAACAAAAAATGTTTATCTGTCTATATTTGCCGACCAAGCATAGAAATGAATACAATATGGGAAATGAAAATTGCAATATGAGCTCTAGTAAAAACACAGAATGATAACAGCAAAAATTACAATATGAGCACTGGTAAAAAATTGTTTCTGAAGACATTAGGTTTATAATACCTAGAAATTCATACACAGATTTCCTCAAGGACACATGGCACAATGGATAAAGGCAGAGAGTGAGTTCAATACCCGGTTACGGTGGTGGAGAACTTGGAGATAGGGAATTAACTGATAACTGACATCCATTAGACATGGCACGTGGAACTAGAACAGTCTACCCCAGTGAGTAAAATAAAGGGTTCAGTTCGATATTCCAACCACCTGAAAAAAGCCGGAGCGTACAACGGCCGAAACGTTGTAATAAATATGGCGACAAAGATGAGGACAATAGTCCGAATAATGTAAATAGTGAAAAATGTTTATACCTGTCTATATTTCTGAGAAAAAAATTATAGATTGATCGCCGCTCTGAGAAATTGAGTTATTTTAACTATTTACATAATTTATATTGTTTGAACTGTTGTCCTCGTCTTTATTGTCATATTCACGAGCCAACGAATTGTGAACTCAATACCTGGCCAAAGCAAGGTGAACAAAACTTTGAGAGTTGAGTTAGTAAAGGAAAATAACTGAAACTGAGATATCCAGAAAAAGAAAGGAACGTAGAACTAGAACAATCTACCCCAGTGGGCTAAATGAAAGGTTCGGTTCGAAATTCCAACTTATATATCACCGGAAGAAGGCCGGAGCGTACAACGACCGAAATGTCGTGAATATGACAATAACGATGATGACAGCAGTCCGAACAATGTAAACAGTGTAAATAAAAATGTGTATCTAAGAAAAGTCGTGATCGATAGAATATAGACGCTATTGACGAAATACATATAGATGCTCATGTCAACAGGGAGTGTGTGTGTAGTGTAACGGCTATCAGTACGGAAAGTGGAATAGGCAAACCGAGTTCAAATTCCATCCACGTCTGTTGCGTTCATTTTCACACACCTCTTCTTACGAAACGCATAAAGCAATCACTTCCCCCCATAGATGGATTAAATAGTAGAGTAGACAGAGCTGTGTAACTTAGGGTGACAACCAATCTATAAGAAGAACTATTCTGAGTTTACACCCGTGGAGAAATTAACAGGAAACCACGTCTCAGTATTTCCCAATGTATCATGGCAATTCAACGATAATAATAATAATAATAATAATAATAATAATAATAATAATAATAATAATAAATATCCAGAAACCATTGATCATCTTATATCAGGTTGCACGATATTGGCACCCACTGAATATAAAAACCGGCATGACAGAGTGGGCCAATATCTGCACTGGAAAATTTGCAACTTCTACGGGAAGGAAACCGAAAGAAACTGGTACGAACACCACCCTGACCCGGTTACAGAGATAGGACCTGTTACAATTCTATGGGACTACACAATACACACTGACAGAACAATCAAAGCCAACCGCCCAGACATTTTTATTAAAGACCACAAACAAAATAAGTGCCTCCTTATTGATATGGCAGTCCCTGCAGACTGCAATGTATCTTTGAAGATATTCGAAAAACTGTCAAAATACAAGGACCTTGAAATAGAAATCTCAAAAATGTGGCACATGGAAACATCAACAACTCCTGTTGTAGTTGGAGCCCTTGGACTGGTTGGAAAAGATTCCAGTAGGCTGATTGAAGGGATCCCTGGAAGTCCATGCCTCAAAGAGATACAAAAATTTTTTCTGACAAGTACATCCCACACTTTACGGAGGGCTTTATCTATGTAATTATTTTTTTTCTTCTTTGCAGTGGAAAGTGTTATGATGCCATTTCTAACCTTAGGTCCCTGGGCGGGACCCGGAAGGAAATGCATAAACGCCAGATATCAAAGGAAATAAAAATAACAATAACAATAATAATAATAATAAAATAATCTAAGGAGAGTTGTGATTTCCTAAGCGCTGAAGTAGTGTGCCATTAAAATAAAAGTCTAACGCCCTTTTCTTTGTATCGAATAAAAGCAATAAATGCAAAATGTATGAAACTAAAAATCCGAACTCTTGGAATGATAATGACACATGTCAAACGGTAATGGCAATAATAGCCGTTTCCTTATAAGGAAACGCTCAGTATTCCTCGACTGAGCAGCCAGTGCAACCGTCGAGTGAAATTTATAAAATATTTCTATTAAAATATCTTTCCAGGAAGATAGGTTTCTCAAATCCAGTAACTGTTATTAAACTTCCCATAAATTAGGGAAGTTTCATTCCTAACAGTATACTTGAAGTAATGTGGACTGTTAACATTTTAGTACATTATTTTCCATTCGATTGACATATGATATCCATTTTAGCTCTTGTTATTGCTGTTGAACTCCTGAAGTGACGATTAGATTGTTATTTGAGTTCTTTTTCATTTTCTAGTGTCAGTCCACAAGGTTCTAAGAATGAATATCACCGTTAAAACCTACAGACTTCATTCGGTGGAAAGTGGTTGTATACAGCTGGTAATGTAGATGCTTCTGAACGAGTTTGGTACCTTGCATGACATTCATATGAAAGTTTCGATCTGCCGAGGCTATTTAAGGCAACGGCGGCTCGATTTTTTTTTGTGTCATAGTTTTGGTTTTGGAACAGCCTGCGATGTTGGGCTAAACTACCCATAGTGCTGTCAATTCTATGTAAAATTTTCTGCCACTTGCTAAGTTACCAAGCCACATCCTTAGCGCGTCTACTTTCACACCCATAGGAAAACACTTCTCTCTTGCTATTAAATGGTAGACTGCAAATTCAAAGCAACTCTTAATCTAGCTCTGTAGACACAAAAATGAATCCGCCCTCCAAAAAAAACACAAACAAATATGTCAATAAATCTTGAAAAATATAAATGTAACGTCAATCACCATCTTCTGAAGTTTTCACATTGTCTTTATTCACTTTCTGTAATGCCCTGTATTTTAATGGCATTATCGCCTTGGTTGGGGTTTAAATAATTAAAAAAATGATTAAAAAACAATTTGATTAGCTAATTTAGCAATATGAAATTTTAAATTTAGTTTTAATGGGATTGATGTATTTGAACAGCGCATATCAGCCTCTCGGCATCAGATTCGAAGGTACTAAAAAAAGTCTTACATCCTAGTGATCAGTCATGTTTCAATCTGCAAAAATGTATTGTTGGTTATTTTACTATAAAATGTATTGTTGGTAATAGTACTATAAAATGCATTTCTGGATATTTGCTTGAAAATTTTTCCTTGGTAATTTCACTATAGATAGGTATTGTTGGTAATTTTACTATATAAAAATATTACTGGTAATTATTACTATAAAAAATGTATTTTTATACGTTCATGTTTTCTTTCTGTTTGCGAGTTCACTATTTTCCCATAGCTGAGAACATAACAGGTGCTATACCACGGGTCGGTATGGACCTGGAAACAACAGCAATTAAGAGGTGGTTCCACGCTTCATAAAACCTCCAATCTCCCGATCAGAGGCCTTGCTACCGGATGCAATTGAGTTTGAAGTATTTATTTACTAGATCCACATCCCGATTTTTTACGATGGATTTTTTATGATGGATTTTTTATGATTGATTATGCTTTCATTTCAATTCCAGATCATAATTTCTGCATTGGAAAAGTTTATTTTAAGTCCTATTCTTGGAAAATTTGATACTGTATCAGAAAGGCAGGATAATGTTATATGATTCTGATGAATCCATATTGATTATATTCTAATATGTTTGTTTTCTTTTCTTTCCTTTTATTGACTAATATTTGTCATTTTAATCATTATCTTGGCAATTTTCCAATTCCTGATAGTTGGAAATATCCGAGCTATTGAAGGCAATTTCAATGCCGATACTGGAAAATAAATAAATAACAAATTTTCATTGAAGAGATTATTTTTTCTCAATGCACAAAAATGAATTTTTTATATTAAATTAAAGGTCAAAATACCCGTGAATATTTCTTGGTTTTCCTTTTTGAATTTCTGGTGTATCATAGTTATTAATCAAATGAATATGTTCCTTGTGAATTTCACGGCTATAAATTAACTCTGCAAATTCCCCCTTTTGCATTTAAGAACTTTAACAAAATATTACAATAGAGATCAAAAGTATGAATGAAGATCTTTATTTAAATAAGCGGAGCAGCTCCAAAACTTACAAGGTTCTCCATTTCACTGAAGCAGACGTTAAATACATGAAAGCGTTATAGCCTTTTACATCTTCTCTTCTTTTCTCTTCTCTTCTCTTCTCTTCCTTCCTTTCTTCTTCTCCTTCTTCTTCTTCTTCTTCTTCTTCTTCTTCTTATTATTATTATTATTATTATTATTATTATTATTATTATTAGTTGTTGTTGTTGTTGTGTATGTTATGTTTCCTGCTTTGTATCCTTTAGAGCCGGGTCCAATCTATGGTCCTTAGGCCCTATAGGAGAATTGTTATTTAATTGATAGCACTTTTCTTAGTATATGGGATGTTCCTAGTAGGGCGATTTTCCGGGCAACTTGATGTTGATGTTGCCTGGGACACTGTTAGTAAAATTGTCCATTCCTTTTCTCACGAGTCCCAGAGCTCCGATTACTATTTGTACAGTCTCAGTCTTCATTCCCCACATCCTGTTAATGTCGATCTCTACCTTGTGTTTGGACAATTTCTCGATAATTTTCACGGAGGTGTTTCTCTCAGATGTCCTACTATGTCAATAAGCATACACTTCCTGAATTTCTTGTGTTTTATGATAACATCAGGTCTTTTTGGCTTTTATTTCCCTATAAGTTTGAATTGGCATATCCCAGAGGATAGTTACATCGTTATTTTGTGTAACTATGTCTGGTTGGTGCTCATATCATCTTCAGGGTTCCAACCAGAAACCTAAGGTCATAAATGGCATCATGAATTCTCTTTTTGCCCACTAAAAGCAAATATTGTCTCTGATATATCTTTTTCCTCCGTCTTTCGTTGTAAGCAAAACGGAATTGTCCATTATTTATAGGAGGTGTTGACAGGGTTTAAACTAACTGATAACAATGTAACTGCGGGAACAAGTAGAATTATAGGGTGATGCTTGATATGCAAAACAATATAATCCTTGGAATTATTTACACTATTAACATTGTTTCGACTACTGTCCTCATATTCGTTGCCATAATCACGAGGTTTCGGCCGTTGTACGCTCCGGTCTTCTTCAGACGATTGCTATTTCTTGAAGTTGTTTGAAATTATGTTGAAGTAAGTCTCGATCCCCTGTCCTTCGTCAACAGAATTACTGACGGAAGCGGATCCAGCATGACCTGAATACATGAAGGCAATAATCAACAACAGTCAACAGCTGAGTGCCTCTGAGGAGTCAGTACTGAATAAGGGTCTTGATTTCGCAACAACCATCAGATGGATACCGTACTTGACATTATTGCCCGAATCGAGGAAATCGCCTTGAACATTCCTCAGGCTCAGGCGGATGAGCTAAGATGGAAAGTGGGACAGATACTGGAGAAAGCCAAGCCTCCCAAATCAAACACCAGAAATTAGAGAGGCCGGCAATCAGAACCCTACAGAGGAATGAAAACATCCTCATACTACCAGCTAACAAAGGCAATATGCTGTTTTGATAGACAAAACGGAATATACAGAAAACTGTAAGTAAAGGAAGATCCAATAATGAAAACGTAATAGACGTGACAGTGACTTACCAGTAGCAAAATGAATTCGCTGCCTCGCGTGTTGAACCATTTTCTGGGAGTCGGTCGCGCATGCGTACGCCTACTGCCTTTTTTATGCAGCAGGCTTATTTGCATAAGAGAACAACGTTACCTGTTAAAAAAACGAGGCGAGTGGTCGTGGGAACTATTGTTCTTCTAGGCTTCGGTGAGACTAGACGTATTGCTGAAAGAAAGCGACATCAATTTCTGGACAAGCGACAGAAAACAGAACGAAAACTGTCACAGACCCTTATCAAAAATAAGGGCGACTTCTCATCTAAGACATACAGAGATTTTTCATACGTTACAGCATGTTACCTCCATATACGGTCTCCCCCAAATTCACAAATTCCGCTTAGGCCAATCGTTAGCTAGCAAGGCTCTGTGTGTTACCTTCTGAGTTTCTTCCTTGACCCATTAATAGAAAAGTCACCATCTTATATCCGAAACAAAGATGTTCCCATCCAATCCATCCAGATTGTGAGACAGGACGTTGTGAGCTTGTTAACCAAGTTACCGACGGAGCGGGCACTATCGGTAGTCAGAAACAGACTGGCGTCGGAGTCATCCCCAGGGGAACGCACCAGTAGACTGATAGAATCGCTGATGGAGATGCTGACTTTCTGTACACAAACACACTTCGGAATGGGATCAGACGTATATCAGTAGGATGAAGGCGTGTCAATGGGCTCTCCATTATTACAAGCAATGTCTAACTTATACATGGAATGCTTAAAAAATGTCATTAGTATCCACATCACCAGAGCTAACACTCTGTCTGAGATACGCAGAAGAGACTTTCATACTCTTGACACAGCAAGAACAGGTTCAGCTACTACAAAACCATGTGAACACAATCAGCCCATCAATACAGTTCGCAACGGAGAGAGAAAACAACAATAGCAGTCTTATATTGTACTAATATCTCGAACAGAGCCTGTGTTCAAGACATCCGTATGCCTCAGGAGAACATTCACTGGACAATAATTCAAATTCAACTCCCACTACCCATGCAGTGTAAAGAAATGGATCGTCCGCTGCTTAAAATATCTACCAAAAGTCATAAGTGGCAACCCAGAGACATATAACAAAAGAAATGGTTAGTATAAGCAGTATCCTACAACTTAGCAACTACCCTGGATACATGACAGAAGTTCCTACAAACTGGGTGCAAGATGATAACAATACTCAGAAAACAGCCTCGGTCTGCTTACCCTATGTGAAAAGATTATTGTAAAAAATACAAAATATCTGTGATCCATATAAGTTCATCACGACCTTCAAAAGTGGTCCAACACTCGGCAGACACCTCTTCCGAGTAGGATTTCCTATAGAGGAGAACATGATTAAGAACTGTGTATACGCCATACCATGCAGCTGTGGGAAGAAATGTAAAAAAAAATTATGTTCAACTAAATCCAAGTTCTTGTGCCAGACACAAAACTTAGTAGTAACAGCAAGTCATTATAATAGGCGCGAAATTTCAAAACAAGACCACTACTGCGTAAAATTTTTAGAAGGTAAAACACATTTATTTTACAGTATTACAAAAAAGATACAAATACAAAGGTTGCACAAACATTTCATCTTGTGCGCCTATTACGATAACAATTTTTTGAGGTTACAAAAGGGGACAGCCATCAGATATAAGTAAAAAAGTGTTACAATTTTAAGAAAAAGACACGGATTCAAAGACAAAAAATATTACACCCTTTAAAAATGGAAACGTGAAAAACAAATGTCACAATACAGAAAATACAAGCGCGCACCCACTTCAGCTCTTAACTGAATACTCAAACGGGACGTCTCAGCTCGAAGGGATCTCGGATTTTTACAGGTTGTTTTATCGAGGACTTTTTGAAGTATTTTGCTGTAAACTTAACTCGAAAGATATTTCAGCTTAAATTATGCTCAGGAAGGCACGGAAAGGAATATTCTGTTCTGGGGTAGAATCTGCCTTGAATCTCTCGGCTCTTTCTTTCCCTTCTCGATTTATGACCCATCGGCTGGGCTCCTCCGTCTTTTGAGCGTGGGCACTATGGCCTCCTCCACTATCGTTAATTGCTTTCTCAACGGTTTCTTCTTTCTGATCTCTTTATCCGCTCATAGCAGTCCTGTTTATTGGAAAAAGAACCGTCATAGCGGCTCATTTCAAGTTTTCACAAGGGCTTCAAGAGATCGTCTCTCATTGACCTTTCTCCAAGAATTCGAAAAACGAATCAGCGATCATTCAACAAATAATTTTGGCGGTCACCAGCTTGAGCCCAAAAATGTAACAATTTTTACAGAAACCGACTGGCATTCAGAAAAATACACTTTTCTCGAAAAACGTGTATAAAAAAAACAATCTAGGCGATTATACATTCACAATTCTAACATTTTTAAAATAATAAAAATAAAATTTTTATAATATAAAGAAGAAACAGCCACCCCCCTTGCAGGAAAATCGTAAATCGGTAACACGAGATGGAATAGAAAAATCAGGCGTAACTGACCACTTATGGAGGGAAACGGGAGATCACTCCACCTACCTCCTTGGGTAGGAGGTTGAAATAATAGACAGAATACATCACTGGAAAATAAGAAAACTTAAGGAATTAGCGCGTATGCTAGGCCACAAAAATCTCCTAAGGATAATAATGAATACAACGAGAAATCAGGACACACTTGTTCCCAACAAGGCAAAAGAAATTCAAAGTTAACAAAAATGTTTATCTGTTTATATTTGCCGACCAAGCATAGAAATGAATACAATATGGGAAACAGTAATAAGAAGTGCTAGAGTAAAATAATATTAACAACAAAATTGTACTATGAGCGCTGGTAAAAATTTGAAAAATGAAACATTAGGTTCATAAATCCCAAAAATTCATAAACTGATGTCCTCAAGGGCACATGGCGCAGTGGATAAAGTGTCGGTTATAATCCTGTGATTGAATTCAATACGGAAGAGGTGAACAGAAATTGGGACAGTTGAGTTAAATGGAAATAACTGATACTGATACAGCCAGAATAGGGATAAACAGGTAGAATTGGAGCAATCTACGCCGGTGAACAGAATAGAGGAAATTCCAATCACCTGAACATGTCTGGAGCGTACAACGGCTGAAACGCCGTGAATATGGCAATGAAGATGACGGCAACTGTTCGAAAAATGTAAATTGGGTAAATAATTATAATACGCCATCATATAAATATATACAGATACGATAGGAATTATAAAACTAACGCGTCACAATTGCATCGACTATCACGAAATCTAAGATCTTTTCATATGTACTTTCACTTACACTGGAATATATATATTAATATTTAAATCATATTTTATTTGAATGCTTGCATCACAAAATAATAATTTGAAGCGATAGGATAAAAAAAATTAACGAAACGCAACACATCTATTTAAACAAATGACGTAGAAAACAAACATTCACGCTGAAATAAGAAAAACAATCAATATTATCGGCTGATATAAACTATTTCTATTCTTATCAGTTCAACGCGCCTAGTGTTCATTGAAATATTACAATTCAGAAATTCCTCAGAGATAGTAGATTCAAAACTATTGTAATTACTTCCCTAAATTCATTCTTAGATGGAAATTGTTTGGCGCCAGCATAAAGGCACTATTTAGCAATACTTCAATGATTTCTGATAGAGTTCAGATCTGAAACATGTATGGCCCATTCCATTTGCCGTTCAATTCTACGAAAACCTTAATTAACTTAATTATTGAAATGTTTCAACAACCATTGGTGTGGAATATTGTCATGCATAAATACAACGTTCTGTTTGAATATTCTTTTTGAACCACGCCTGAAAGATGATCTTTACATCGACCTCTTAAAATCCAATATTAAGATAGGCCTTTATTTGCATGTAGTGCCTTATTTACGACATCCCTTCATTTGCATATTATGTCCTTATTTGCATATAATTCCCTGTCTTCTAAATTCCAAATGAACTTAAAACGTTTTGTATTTTGAACATGAAAAACATTCGTTTTGTACAGAATATTTTTCTTTCTGGTTGATAAAGTTAAAAAGAATCATTTGAGGTCGTTATAACAATGCTTCGACCTATGATATTCTACAGAATTCATAATGAGCATTGAAATATTAAGCTCCTTTTATTTCGAATTAATCATCTGATGAAAGGTGTATGGAATTTAGTCCACAACTTTAAAAACAAAAATAGGGATTTCGAAAAAAAAAGGCTTTAAATATTTATTTATTTATTAAAAGAAAAATGTGAAATTATTTTAACCTTTCACTTTTGACCGAAGCAGATTTTTTTAAATTTCATTTACGGACAAATGGCCTAATGGATAAAGGCGTTGTTGTTTGAATTTGATGGCATAGCAATTGTGAGTTCAATCTCTGTATCGAGCAGTGTGTACTTACACTAAGTGGAAACGGCTAAGCAATAACTGAACGGTACTAGATAGGAGAACTAGACAATATCCTTAGACATGAGCAGTGGAACGAAATCATTCTACCCCCGTAATTAAATAAAGGGTTAAGTCTGGAATTCCCTTTAGGTTATCCAATTCGATATTCACCTGAGGAAGGTCGAAGGGCACAACTGGCGAAATGTTGGGATAACAACAAATAAGATGAGTACATAGTGTAAATAGTTTCATTTATATATATACAATTTTTATTTGCGTTATTCAAGCTAAATAATTTCACAGTAAAATTATTATTAAAAAAATGAAGTTTGTAAACATTCCAGAATATGTTTACATGAGTAATCTATATAATACTAAACACCTGTGATTGCGTGATTGTGCGGTGCGTCCGTCCGGTGCATAATGATTTCCCTGTTGTTTATACAGTAAGTATTTTTATTTTAACTTTCTTTCTTTATTTATTTATTTTAACTTTCTTTCTTTATTTATTTTAACTTTCTTTCTTTATTTATTTTAACGTTCTATCTTTCTTTATAAATATAATTTATAAATATAAATTTTATATTTCAGCTTTCTTTAAACGAACAATATTTTAAATATTTAAAAATATTTTTTGGCACATTTAAAAAATATTTTCAAGTGAATATGATTTAAAATATGTTTCGGCGTATTAAAAAATATTTTTAAGTTAATTTTATTTAAAGTTCAAGTTTATCTCAGAAGTCCTATACTTATTAAATGCAATAAATGATCAGTAAAATGCTAAACATGAACTTAGAACCAAACCGATGATGACACAAATGAATTGAAATATTTAACTGAATCATGATTAAATTAATTTTCATTTCAATGGAATGTTGAAATCAACTTTAATATTTTACAACCTTGTAGGGAGACTACAGTTGTTTCCCTTGGGTCGGGCTAACGGAAGTTCAGCCCCTTAGAGACGAGAACTCTCCTGTTCCTTTCAAAACGTTTCGTCACTTCCGTTTTTAGGAAGCTCTGCCCTTTTTTACTTGCGACCACCGGAGTCCACACACGTGGAAATTGGTCTGCTGGTACCCAGCCTAGCGTGGAGAAAGAAGTAAGTCCTGTTAACTCATCTATGGACAGTCAACAGCCCTAAAGTTGGTATGGCATTTCTCTGTTCTCGTTAAACACCCTCGGTCCTTTGGACTATATGAACAATCTTGTGTTTGGGACATGTAATATTTTATTTTTAATATGTGAATATAATTTGTTTGCATTATTAAATGTCTTGTTGGGTACGGTCCCGTATTTCGTCTTTCTGTATCCTCATTCGGTGTTAGTGTATCAGTGGCTACACTAATGTCAATATTAGTATCGGTGTCCAGTTATTGGAAGGATAAAGCGTATTATTCTTCCTAACACGAAATAGCCCTTAAATTGTGGCTAGCTGGTACACCCCATACTAATAACCTGAACCGTCAGTTACCAAATGGGTTACTGGTATAGCTGGCCACCCGTATTCGAGGATACCCGTCTACTAGGGTGGCTAGCAAATCCCTATTGCAGACGCTTACTCAGGTGCATTTGTGTTTATTCAACACCCACAGAGCCCAAATGTGGTTTATACTGCTACTAATCTTTTCTATTCTGATAATTTTCACATATATTGTTATCGGTATTATTATCTATATAATACTAAAAGTCTGTGAATTTGTGCTTGTGTGGTATGTCTGGCTGGCACATAATGATTATTGAGTTGTTTATTCAGTAAGTATTTTTTTATTTTAACTTTCTTCAAACAGACAATTTATTAATTACAATATTTTTAAGTTAGACAGACACAAAGAGATCCTGCTTTGCCGTTTCATCCAGTTCTTCTTAGAGTAATTATTTATATTACAGTTTCCTTGAAACAAACAAAAGTTTAAATATTTAAAAAAATATTTTTAGCATACATTTTCAAGTTAATATGATTTTAAAATATTTTTGTCATATTAAAACAATATTTTTTAATTTAATCTAATTTAAAGTTCAAGTTTATCCCGGAAGTTCTATTCCTATTAAATTCTGTAAACAATCAGTAAAACTTTAAACATGAACTTGTAAACCAGACCAATGATGACACGAACGAATTGAAATATTTAATTGAATCATAATAAAATTAACTTTCATTTCAATGGAATGTTAATATCAACTTCAATGTTTTATGACCGGAAACTTCAGTGACCCAACAGATCACGGGTAGTCTAGTTTCATATAAATCTCAGGTTATAAAATCTATCCTTGTTGAACAAAATCCTAATTAGTTGTCAGGGGTGTCAGATTTTAATATGCAAAGTGCCACATGAATAAAAAATATCATTGAAATCCAACCACATCAATGTATTTGATGAGCACAATATCACATGCATTTCAAATATTGACATTCTTTAATTGTTCATGTTAATATTGGTTCTTGTCATATTCATCAAGTTTCATCATATATGCAATCAAGGATCATTGATTTTGATAAACGTTCAAAATTAACACAACTTGCAACAACTACTTCCCAGAGATCTTCTTTTCTTGAAGTGACGTAAAGTGGCTTCCCTCTGTCTTTTTCTACAAATATTTTTATGGCAACTGCTCTGACGAGCTTTTTTCCTCGTGCCTCAACTACATGAATTTAAGCGTGCTGCTAGCTAGTTTTATATCTGATTAAAGGTAAAACTACCTGTGAATATCTCTCGATTTTCGTATTTGAATTTCTAGTGTACCATAATTATTAATCTAATTATTGAATAAGCTCCTTGTGAATTTCATGGCTATGAATTACCTCTGAAAATTCCCCCTTTTGCACTTAAGACCTTTAACATAATATTGCAATAGAGATCAAAAGTGCAGATCATTACTTAATTAAGAGGAAAATATCCCAAATTGGCAAGGTTCAGCATTCCACTGGAGCTGACGTTAATTACATGAAAACGTTATAGCCTCTCCTATCATCTCTTTCTTTATTTCTTCTTTCTATTTTTCTTTCTTTCGTTTTTGCTTTCTTTCTTTATTTCTTTATTTCTTCTTCTTCATATTATTATTATTATCATTATTATTATTATTATTATTATTATTATTATTATTATTATTATTAAATTTCCTTTCATTTCTCGTATGTACATATTTCGTTCCGAGTCATGCGCAAAGACCTAAGGTTAGAAATGGCATCATGACATTTTCTACTGAGCAATTAAACACACACACACACACACACACACATATATATTTTACATAGATAAAGCCCTTCATAACGTGTGAGCTGTACTAGTGAAGACATTTTTTTGTATTTCTTAAAAGCATGGGCTTCCAGGAATCATTTCAATGAGTCTACCAGTATCTTTTCCTACCAATCCGCGGGCTCCAATTACAACAGGGATTGTTGATTTTTCCCCATGTGCCACATTTTTGAGATTTTAATTTCAAGGTCCTTGTATTTTGATAGATTTTTGAAAATTTCAAAGATACATTGCAGTCTGCAGGGACTGCCATTTATCATTATTATTATTATTATTATTATTATTATTGATTTCTGTTGTAGACTCTTTTTCTTTCCTGTTGAACTAGCTAGATAAAACCGCCACTTCTACTGTAACAGTTTCTTTTCTCGCACTTCCCACCTGCGGAACGCTCTCTCGATTTCTTCCTTCTCTAATAACGAACATAAATTTAAATGCAACGTCAATCGCTATCTTCTGTCCTCTTGAACCCTGTTGCTTTTTCCCCCTTTCCTCAATCTTACCAATTCTCAGTCTTCTCATTCTCCTTCACTTTCACGTGTAACCTCATCTGTTTGCCTTGCTTGGGGTGAAACGACTAAAAAAAAAGAAAGTGTGATAATGTAATTGCGCTATGGAAGCAAAGTTTGCTTATCTGGTCATTATTATCTGGTGTGATCCTTAATGGCACTACACTTCTGGAGCTATGTACATCTTGGGACGATAGCACCATTGTCGGAAATCTTCTTAAATATCGCTTTCCCGAAAACATTCTATCTAAATGTATAAACGGATAATTATGTCTGTCCGTCCGTCGGAAATCCTACTAACTCGAGCAACATATGCTCTACATATTATTCCTTTTTGGAATCATGGTTGATACCAGGATTGAAAATCTGCCCATCATCTGTTGCTTGATAACATCCAGCATTTGTGTCTAGATAAAGAGAGAGCAGTTAAAAATGCAAATCTTTTTATCTATCGTCTTCTGAATAAATAAACAACCAATCCTTTCTCTCTATACGTGTGCCAGAAAAACCTCTAACTCGGGCTACACTTGTTCTATATAAACATATTATACCTTTTTGGAATTAGGATGACCCTGGGATTAGAAATCTGCCCGTAATCTAGTGCTTGAACGTCCAGCATTGGGATTTGTGTCTGTATGAGGAAGGAACAGTTAAAAACTCACATTTTAAAATAACTCACAAAAATTAGTGATTTTAAACGTTTTAAGGTATATTGAGTTTAAAGTAACAAACAAAAATTGTGAATTTAAAAAGTTCTATTTTAAATTCAGTTTAAATTAGCTTCAAAATTTTTGTACTGAGGAAACTAATTTTATTTTTTTTAAATACTAAAGAATCAGAATGACATGTTTCGTGGTGTGAGGTTTTGAATTTCGCAGAGTTTGTAATTTGAAGAACGCAACTCAGTTGAAGTCCCACTGAGTTTGTGATCTGAAGAATTCAGCTTTTGGCCTGAGTTTCGGTATCAAATCGGACTTTCGATCAGAATTGGACTTTTAGCCCGAATCAGAGTTAAAACGAGGTTTTGAAGTTCCATGGAGTGAATTGAATAATTCAAAGTAATTTCTTCAAAATGCCACGGAAAAATCCAAAGACCAGATCTCCAAGACAAAGGGAGAGAAGAGCAGAAGACGCACCAGAGGAGAAACAAGCTAGGAGAAAAGTAGATGCTGCAAGCCATAAAATATCAAGAGCATCTGAAACATCAGAAGACGTACATGACAGGAGAGGAAAAATGCTGCAAGACAGATAAGATGAAGAGCATTTCAAACATCAGAGGAGGGGCAATCAAAGTGAGAAGATGCTGCAATGAAGAGAAGATCAAGAGATGCAAGTAACAGTGAATTTTCATCGAGTATAGAAGATACAGCAAGAAAAAGAAGATCAAGAACTGCAGAGGATGACAGTTAAACTTTATCGAGGAGAGAAACAGATGCTGCAACCTATAGAAGAGCATTGGAATCTTCTTGGTAAGTATAGAGTTTTTGCTCACGTCCTCTATCCAAGGCCGCACAACAATATCGAAAACATCTTTATAGTCAACAGCTTTGGCCCTTAAGCTATGAGGAAAGAAGGGAGGAGTTATGACATCTACCTCATTGACCACAACTCTTAGAACCATCACAGTCACTAGAAAACTTATGTGTATTACTCCTGGAACGTCCTTAGAGTTTCTGTATTACCAACTCTCATTCCATCTGATGACTTTTTGGTCGTGATCAAAGTTTGTTTTTTTAATCAGAGTAAAATAAATCTTTTCAGGTTCTTGATGTTTGAACTTGCTTACAAAGCGCAGATCAGACGATTATCTTTTGTCACTGCAGAAATGAACTGGCCTCCTCACCTCACTCATGACTTCTATTGAAGATCCTCATGGACAATTCTTGGGTTCCTTAGCAATGACATTAATTGACTTTCTGGATGTCTTATCCATAGTTGTCTGTATCTTTCATATTAATTTGGGCTTTCTGATAGTATTAGAACCCTTAGTAGGCGTTTGATGTTTGCCTGCTGCTGTAGAATCTCCGTCAGCGGCTTCCAGCTCATTGCAGACAGACGACCGTTCAACTCAAGGCGACGTTTAGTGTGTCCCTTTTTATTCAATTAGATTGACGTTTGTTATTTATCTAAAAAGAAATGAGAATCAGAACAAGTTAGAAAAACGGTAGAGCTAGTTAAAGAGGTGTCCTCAAAGAACCGAAAAACCTTGTGATATCTTGTTTCTGTTTTGAAGTCACATGTTCTTCAAATAACCCACGGCTTACATACGTAAAAGAAACATACTGATTACTATACTCATGCATAAAATTCTTTAAATTATGACGAACAACAATTGATTGTATAATAGAATTTCACATCACCAATTAAATTAATGGAAATATTCTTAATGAAACTCATTTATTATTAACTGAATATATCATGCTATATTTATCATATCAATAAATGCGCTTGGAAAATGTATGTTCTCCTTTCAGTCGTGGGATGAAAGAGCAGTGTGGAGAGGACTCTAAGTCTTAAAGAAGGATACTCTTAATGTCACAACTTGTAGGAGACAAAGAAATCACATCACTATCTTTCTGAAGAAGCATACCAACTCACGGAAAATTAAAGACGGAGACATGATCGCCTACGTGCTGAAGTAATGTGGCATTTAAATGAAAAAAGGTCTCTTAGTCGCCTCTTCTTTCCGAAATCGCAGAACAAAAACGACAAATACAAAAAGTATGAAACTAAAAGCCTAAATAACTCATTGAATAATAAAGAGACATTTAAAAATGTATCGTGGGATTGCTTCATACGATTCAGATACATTCATACTGATTTATTCAATACGTTTGTTTTCATTTTCATTAAGAACGAAATATCAATAATTGTTCTATTACATATATGTCATTGCAATACGAAGAAAACCTTTGACTTAAATATAATAAAATAATAAATTAAGTTGTAATAAATAATTCTAATAAAAAAAATTGCATTTTTACCGTGAATTGTGGCGTACAAGTCGACCTGGCGTACAAGTCGACCTGGCGTACAAATCGCCCTAGCGTAAAAGTCGACATGAAAATTTGTGTTCTGTAACCTTAATAGAATACTATATTTGTGTTACTATTATTTTATTTCATATTGATTCCAGTGTTACTATGCGAAATACGTTCACCAAACACAAGGGATATATTTGTGGTTGCCTGCTGGAGATGAGTGATTGACAGTCATTGTTAGAAGTGCTCTTCCACTTGTTTACCACTCAGTGGTAAAGTTTTGCATTTTATACCCGTCATATAATTCAACCCCCGATTTTGAAAAGATTTTAAGCTTGACAACTTAATTTTTCACTCCGTAATTTAGAGTAACTAAAATTAACTTTACATATTTATCATATATATATATATGTACACACATATATATATGACAAATATATATATATATGCAGAGAACATTTTTACCAGCATTAGTTGGCTAATACTAGATTTATTTGGAAAGATTTGGCTTGTATAAAAAACAGTCTGATACAAATGTGCAATTATCGTACATCCCTCACATCATATGATACTAAAATAGTCTTTTACACTCAGTATCTTTCAGAGAGGGCAGCTGAATTGGTGGTTTTAAATGTGTGACATCCTCATAGACATTAACTGCAGACTCGCACTTCAACTGATGTCATGACTACCATTAACATTTAAACATTTGGTCGACCCAGCGTAAGGAAGTACACGCGTAGAAAAAAAACAGGTGACAGATATATATGTAAACCTCGAACCGAAAGGAAAAGAACAGAGTGAGGCGAGAATGAAGAATCCACATTCAGAAGGACTTCGGAGGACACACATCTACTGGCCGACAATGTAACTGAAGAATTCTGGAATGAATAAAACTAGTTCCTCAAAGGATTTACATTTTTATACTTTGAAGCTGATTCGTCAAGTTAAATATGCGACCCAGTGTCAAAAGCACGTAATAATGACATATACTTAAATTATGGGACGAGTTTACAAGTATTGCTTTCATTTAGTTACGGGCGTCACATTTAGTTACGGACATGTTAACATTCCGACTATAAGATCCACTTCTGTTAGACTACGTTGATAAACATATTCCAGCTGTAACTTAGTTGAAGTACTCTCTAAAACCTCTCATCCTATTCCACGACACTCCATGACTGGAATGTTTCCAATACAAATACGTTCTTCAGATTACAGCACTATTCAATGCCAAATGATGCATTTATAAGACGTGGGGGACATACTTTACTTCCAGCATGTGCAGGTCCCCTCTCATCAATGTAGCTTAAAATCGTTTAATGTGATTTAAGATTTCCGGAGGAATCGACTTCAGGACTGGAATATTTTAGATAAAATCAGATAAGATTAAAACAAATTGTTGCTATGTGGATGTAATGGGAAAATATCAGGTCTTTCGACATTAAAGATGTTCCTTAAGCATTAGCAGTAGGTGATCGCGTCCAAGTTAAATTCAGTTTTCCAAATGAGAATATTTTATGCTTCCAGGGTTGAAAAGCAGTGTGAATTTTGTCTTATTACGTTCAGGTATCAGCGAGTAAGCAAAATCTGTTATATATAAATTAAATTTATTCCTCTATCAAAAAGGTGTATATATATATATATATATATATATATATATATATATATATATATATATATATATATATATATATATATAAAGAGAGAGAGAGAAAAAAGAGAGAGGGAGGAAGGGAGACATATAAAATATGAATGTATCTAGATATGTCGTGTATTTGATCAGCAAAACCTTTTTAATATCTGTATCGTTGAACAACACTTTCGTTTTGTTTAATATTCTTATGGCCGTACAAATGTTTTCTTTTCGGAATTTAATGAATGTAAAAAAATATTCAAAGGATTGTTAGTTCCGAGAGCTTTCAGCTAAACTCTGTGTCTATAGATAAATTTATAGTGATGATAAGGATATTTTGACTTTTTATTTTTAACTAAATGTATGGATTGTTTTCTGATAATGTTTAAAAGTATAGTATTTGGACAATTTCTACATAATTTACGTCCAGGTAAGAGGACCGTTATAAGAACACAAGAAAAATTAAATAAGCAATTTAGCCGCAGTATCTTGTCAGTTTTGTTTAACTTGTATAAAAGAGAGACTGCTGCCCAAACAAACAATATATATATATATATATATATATATATATATATATATATATTGTTTGTTTGTCTGGGCGGCAGTCTCTCTCCCTCACTCTCTCCCTCTTTCTCTCTCTCTCTCTCTCTCTCTCTCTCTCTCTATATATATATATATATATATATATATATATATATATATATATATATACACACACATACAAATAGAACAGTCAGATTAAAAATCCACAATTCTTTAGGACTTTTTTTTAAAAAGTGCTCGATACAAAGTACAGCTTAAGGATTTATGAGTAACTGCCTTAAGAACTGGCAAGAAATATTCAAATTTTCTTATTGTCGCCTGGGCTTAGGAATAAATAAACCATTCTGTATATTAGTTTGTATTTATTTGAAAGCACTTTAACAAGCACTTTTCATAATTCTGAGTCCTTCAATCACATATGGGCGGGAGCTGCCTAGAATTAACTTTCCACTCATGATGGTGTCTAAACGTGTCTCCGCGTCCTAACTGCAGTCCCTTTCTCACAGACGAGAATGTCGCAAGCCGCTCGCTGCTCTATCGCTAATTCCATGGTGCGTGTTCAGATGGACTACACTAGTCCTAACCTTCACGGCTAAGAGTCGCCATGCCACACGCATTGTAGCGAACAACTATCATTCTCTTCATATCCCCCTGGTGAGATGTCAGTTTTACTCAAGCATCTTCTTCCTCCGAGGCGCTGTCTTCAAGCAACCAACTCCCAAGATGATGCTTTCTTTGTAATACATTCCTTACAATGTCTTCCTTTTCCTGTATCCATTCCCGTCTGGGAATATAGAACTGAATTTCAACGACTAAATTTCAACCGTCTACATACAGGCTTGAGAATAAAACCTTCTAAGAATGGTTTTCTTAGATGAACAGTTACAAAATATTTGTTTTAATGGTATCTGGTCAGTGGTTTACTACGTACTGTTTACAAAACGAGAAAGACCAATCAATATCCGAAATCATACTATCAAGCCACAGTAGATATTGGTGATAGGTTATTACAACAGCATTAGCATTACATTTCTACAGTTAGTTATATCAGCATAGAAGCAGTTAAACATTTTACCAACCTTCATATTTTTAAATTGTTTTTTTTTACTTTTTTAAACGTGGAACATTTCTTATTAATTTTCAAGTTTCTCAAAACTTCCTTTGGAATAAAAGTTCTTATCGTTTGAATTTCAAAAACAATATCTATATATTTGTACATAGATTTTATATAATACGCCACATTTTGAAATTCCACGAAATTCGAGGCAGCTTCATGACACCACCGTAGCAAAATTTGATATCGTTTTGGTTTGGTTTGGTTTGGTTTGGTTTGGTTTGGTTTGGTTTGTTTTACGACATATCAACCTCAATGGATTATTTAATGCCGACAAGATTTTTATTGCTGGTAATATTTTTTTCCAAAATGTATTGCCGGTAATACATTTTACCAAATATGTTTTGATGGCAATATTTCTTCCCAAAAATGCATTGATGGCAATATTTTTTCCCAAAAATGTATTGATGGCAATACTTTTTTTAAAAAATCTACTGATGGCAATATTTTTTCCAAAAAAATTATTGGTGGCAATAATTATTTTCTTCAAAAATTCATTGCTGGTAATAATTTTTTCCAAATATATTGATGGTATTAAAACCTATTTTTACACTTTCATAGTGTTTTGACCCCACTTTGGCGGTTAACTATTAGACCATAGCTAGGGCCATAACGGGTGATCCCACGCCGGTGAGGGTGGACCCGGGAACACCAGCAATTAAGTGGTGGTTCCACGTTCCTCAAAATCTCCTGATCAGAGACCTTGCTGCAGAATGTAGTTTATCAGCTTACACAGGATGACTATATCTTTCTGGGAGTTGATTTTTATAAGTTTCCAGAGAATTTCAGTTTGTCACATTAAGATAATTTCGTAAGGATCGAAATAAGTGACAATACTAGTGCGAACTCTGATACTGACATAGCTTTCCTTTGGTTTTGGGTTTCTTGGAGACAATATTTTTTAAGCATTTCACTCCAAGCAAGGCGGGAGTGCCACTGGTTAGCAGGGGGTTACATAGAGAGAAGGTGAGAGAAAAGATTGTATATAGGGGGGGGAATTGAGAAAAGGATAAAATACGAACAGGGTTTAATTGTAGTTATCAGGCCAGCAAGTAAACGGAAAGGAGTTCCAAAGACAGGAAGTGCGTGAAAAGAAACTGGTGGAGTAGAAGCGGTTATATTTAACTATTTCAACGGGAAAAGGGTGAAACCTAGATGCTAGCCCAGTAGCACGCTTAAATTCATGTCGTTGGGGCAACAGGGAAAAAAGCTTGACAAAAGGAAGATAACTAACAACATCAATATTTCCTGATTTTACTTTTTTTTCTGTCTCTCTCACAAATCCTCTTATATTAAATGTGTTGATCGTCAAATTGCTCTATGGAATTGGAGGTATTTAAAAAGTTTTAAATACAAAGTTGATAACTTTTAACGGCTGACATTAAGAAATGTCATTACTTCCCGCTACCAAATTTCACGTATAAGGTTGGTGCAAAAATAATGTCGTTTTTCTCACATAAGTTAAACGTCAAAAAACGACATTATTTTTGCACCAACCTAATATTAAAATATTCATAAGTTATAATTATATCCCATAGAACACGTTGGATTCACCTTCACAATGGAGATACACATGTTTTCTTCGTTGCTTATGACGCTAGCGAGCCCACCGCTAAGGGTCGAATATTAACACAGGACTCTGCAAAATAAGGGATAAATTCAAATAGTTTCTGTTGATCTTATACATCATTGGTGTTCTGATTTCATACATCACGATATGATGATCATATAGGTGCAAAGAAAAAGGTGGGGATGCGATTTACGGTCTGGTCGCATGCTGTTCAGTTTACTAAACAGGATGTGACTTGCAGCGATAAAATCTTTGAATAAATATCTGTTTTTTCAGAACATTTCAGCGCAAAGCTGCATTCGCGAAACTTCAGCTATGAAGGAATTTGCTAACAACACGTTCAGGTCTCAATAGAATAATAATAGCCTTACGTCAGGGTAATAACTTTATGTGGTAAAAGTGCATATAAAAGCTATCAATCTTTATGCAGCAATTATTTACGGCCTCTTGCTTCCCAATTAACTTCTGATCTTCAAAAATATAAACGCAATATCAATCGTTATCTTCTGTCTTCTTAATTCCTTAATAGCTTTTTTTGTCTCATATTCTCTAACACTCAGTATCGCGTCTTAGTGGCTTTATTGTCTTACTTAAGGGGAAATTATTAAAAATGTTTTGAATTGCACAAATGTGAATAGCAAGTATCATAATATTTAGCCATACATGAACACTAAATAAATTAGCGCTATATTAGTTTCTGATGAATTTTAAAATTCATTGATGATATAAGCGATAAGAGTTTTCCATATATTCCACAGAATTATATGTGAATTGTCACGGCACCTTTAGAAAGATGTCGCCAAGGTTAGAATTCAGAATAGTTCTCCGTTGGACTAGCTAATATCCTAGCGTAGAGAGTACAGTCTACTCTACGATTTAACCCATAGCTGGGGTATGCATAGATTTATATCTTTAGCAAGGGAAGTTTTGCGAAACTGAACGCAACATACTAGAAGGGAATTTGAGGTCTTATTATAATTTCACGTCGATAATCGGTATGCTGCGCTCACATCTTCCTATGTTAATTTTTAATTAAAATTCACCCAATTCAAGACCAAAGAGCCACTCTAGGTAGACGGTTACTGAATGAGGTGTGTGATATGAATATAAGAGGAGCAAGTAGGACGTGAAGGTAGTTAGAACGTGGACTAAGATTCTATTGGAGAGGGAAGCATCCACATGGAAGTCCGTTTTCCATGGTATCCTTTACCAAACGAATATGCAGCGCATGAGGGTGATTCAACCCTGTGGACGTAGCAAGATACGTTTTGACTATTCAGTATACTATGGATTAAGCGATGTATAGAGGCTTGCAGTCGAATCGCGATGAAAACACCGGCTTCCATGGAATTTATTCAAATAAACCAACATGGAGTCTGGTTAGGGGTGGGGGTCCGGTTGTGAACACCGGGTACAGTAAACGGCCTAATACAACCCGAAATATGAATAACTCATAAAGTGTTGATAAGACGTAAAATTCAAAAACACGTAGAGATAGATTTACATAGAGATATATTTTGAGGAGGCACGGTGGAGTAATGGATAACGGCTTGTATTGAGGAATCGGAGAGCCGAGTTCGAATTCCAGTCGATTCCATTACATTCACTTACGTGCTAATACCCTTGGGAAAGGTGTGAATCCTCTTCTTCTCCTTCCAACTATGGGTAAATAGCAGGACAGACTTGGTTCTATAGCCTTGGATGGCAACTGGTCTGGGAACTGATCTGTCTGACCCTCATACGTCGAGTTCGACGGGAGAGCAATAATATTTTGAATTCTTCCCAAGTAAGGCGATGGAGACACGAAGACGCATTCTGTCAGTAAGGATGAAAGACACTACATGTATACATATATAGAGAGATAGCTCAAATTCTAGCCGAGCGAGAAATATTTAAGAAAAGTTTCAAGAAATCTAATAATGTTAAAACTAACTATAATTTTACCAGTATTCCATATCGTAGAATAGCAAAGATTTGATGAGATTTCAATTTATTTGCAGCCGTTGTTGGTCTAATTTTCTTCCAAATCAATTACAGACAAAATAACATGTTTCTCTTGTTGAAGTTAGTTCATTTCTTTTCTAAAAATGAACCTGAGATACTTACCCAGTAACATTGTATTCGAATATTTCATTGCTTCCAGGCCTACTTTATAATCAATTATAACGGGAGCACTTTGATATTTTCCACCAAAATTTGTTTTTGTAGAGTAATTTTCTTCGACGCCGGGAAAAAACGGAAGCTGAAAATTAAAATGAAATTAGGAAAATGATGCATTTGCAAGTTAGAAGAATGTTGCATATTGAGACAGATTTTTGCTGACACACAATTCCAAATTCAAGCAAGTTTTTCAATAAAAACACAGCAAAATTAAACACTGAAGTATCGTCGGAAAGTGAATGCTTCACTAAAGGAGGAAGACGAAAAAGATAAGCGTTTATGGGTATCTAGCTGAAGGTTTGTTATATTAATAATTCTCATTACTTCGAAAATTTCAGGAAAAATTTTCTCCTACTAATCAAAATCAAGGTTCTATATCCTAAATTGAATCTAATGCAGACAAATGCAAGCACACATATATAATAATAAGAATAATAGACTTTTTGCGGATGTTATCAAACTTTAAAATATATATATATATACTCCTCAAAACAATATTTGAATCAACCGTTTATCACTCTTTCTATCTCTCTCTCTCTCTCTCTCTCTCTCTCTCTCTTATATATATATATATATATATATATATATATATATATATATATATATATATATATATATATATATATATATATATATATATATATATATATATTTTAAAGACATTTATATATATTATGTTTAACGTTCTTTTTATAGATACAAGTATTTAAGCAAATGCTCTGTTTTATAATAAACAGTATTAAATAACATTTACCGGCCTGTCGGAGAGCGAAAATTTTCGATGAAAATTTCTCGGACATTCAGGCCGGTAAATGTTATTTAATACTGTTTATTATAAAACAGAGCATTTGCTTAAATACTTGTATCTATAAAAAGAACGTTAAACATAATATATATAAATGTCTTTAAATAAATTGTCGGACTATGTCCAATTCTAAAATATATGACGTCATTTGTTTACATTTGATACGCTAGAGCAGATATGAATAGAAGAGATTCATGGAAGATTTAAGTTTAAAGATAGTAAAATCGACCATGCTAACCAGACGCTACTCTGTGGTGAATGATGGTTCCGTATAGGATACAGGTTCGATTCCTGTCGGAGAGCGAAAATTTTCTATGAAAATTTCTCGGACATTCAGGCCGGTAAATGTTATTTAGTACTGTTTATTATAAAACAGAGCATTTGCTTAAATACTTGTATCTATAAAAAGAACGTTAAACATAATATATATAAATGTCTTTAAATAAATTGTCGGACTATGTCCAATTCTAAAATATATATATATATATATATATATATATATATATATATATATATATATATATATATATATATATATATATATATATATATATATATATATATATATATATATATATATATATATATATATATATATATATATATATATATATATATATATATATATATATATATATATATATATATATATATATATATATATATATATATATATATATATATATATATATATATATATATATATATATATATATATATATATAATTAAGTAATTCATTGAGTCTGAAAGAAACCCCAACAGAACGCAGAAAGCACTGGACGGCCGTTTCGTCCTATATTTGGGACTCTTCAGCAGTGCGCATCCACTACCGAGGATTGAAACCATGACAGTTAGGTTATCAAGCAACCGTCATACCAACTGTTACATCGGGCCTCGCTGACAAAGAGGTTTCAAATCAGACTCAATATAGCGCCGCTCGCTCACATTTTCTGTGGTGGAACTCAACTGAAATTCACTGTAACCATAGGACTGTGCCCCCTGGAGCCACGACTACTATTACCAAGCCGTTCAAACTGATGCATTAGAAGCCGGATCAAGCAATGATTTGCATATGATAGAAATTGTTAGGAGGATTTGATAATTATAATTAAGTAATTCATTGAATCTGAAATATATATATATATATATATATATTATGTAAGTTCTTTTCCTATCGTCTGATAAGCTTAATAACATTATCATTAAACGAAGAAAGAAAATCACAATATTGATACATATTTTTTAATCCAATCTAAGCTTTCGGCTTACATAAGCCATTATCAAAGATGACAATTACACAATATATTAAGCAATACACGAACAAGAAATTTATGATAGTCTGTTTTTGTTTACATGGATGATTTCCAAGCAACGATAAACACGTGCATATAAGACGCTGGAAGTGAAAATCGCACAACATCTCATGACGTCACACATGACCACGCGGGAATGAATTCGATGAGTATTGAGTATGGAAAGCCGTTGGTATGAACCAATAATTCTGTACTTCTGTTTGTATGTCTTTTTGCTTGTGCTTCATAGGCTCCTCAGCATTTGGACCTCGTGAGCTGAAACTTGGCATCCTTTGGTCCCTGCGAAGGTTTTTCGGCACTCCACCGGTAGGCCAGACGCGACCTGCTCGTGGTTCAAGTGCAAATTTTAATCATATTGATCAGAAAGCTTGAATTCGAAATTCTATGGACAAAGGGAAGGCCATTAATCAATCGCCCCAGTTTCACTTCTTACCAAGCCTTCAAACGATAAACGTCTTTTGCTTCATAAAGTGACAGTGACATATATCAAAGAAATAACCGTTCAAAGAAATAACCGTTCTTCTTAGAAGCAAGTTGTTTTAGAAGCAACTTAGTGAATAGAAAATAAGGTAACAAAAACCTACAAGTATATATAGCACATATTTGCACAACATAATTCAAGACAAAATGCCTACTAAGGAGAAATTATCTTTAGGAAGGAAATTGCTTAATACTCTTGAATTATTATTTCTTGAACCAGAATGTGCTTCTGTGTACAATGAGAGCTACTTAAACCTATTACCAATAAGCAACCTCAGGCAATATGGCAACGAATTAATGACTAAAGTTTTCTCAAACATCAATGAACAATATCAGAATCACGAGTTCTTAAGTGTGAGAACAATTTTGGCTCCAAAATATTACTGTGAAAATACACTCCAGAGAGTGTCACACCTATATTTCCATTGAAATGAAATTTTTTAAAGTTTTAGATCCTTCAGAGGCTTTGAATAAATCAAATTGAGGTTTTTAACTCATTAGATTCATCTGGACTACCACCTCACAAATTAGATCGCAAAGTTTGTTCTGCAATAATGTTATTAAGATATCTAGACCCTGTAATGGAACAGAATTGTAGTTAAGAAAATTATGCCACACCTTATTGAAACAATCATTGTGTCAGTAAGTGGTAAAGAAGATGTTTTCATCCCAAGATTATATTTGATCCCAACTAATGTAAAAATTCCTTTCAAGAGATTGCAGCTTCCAGTGAAACTAAGCTTTGCCATTTCCATAGATAAATACCAAAAACAGATCATCTTTTTTAGCTGGCATACACCTGGAAAAACCGTGCTTCATGTTGCATGTTCAAGAGTTGGAAGCAAAAATAATCTGCTTGTTTTGACTCCATCAAGAAAAAAAAATGTTTCTAAAGAGGTTCTTTCATGAAGATGTTTCCATCATCATTCTCAATATTGCTGACCATTTGTACTGTTTTCATATTAGAATAATTTTTTAAAAAACTGAATTTGAATTGCTGTGTTTACATACTATACTAAATTAGAAGAATTTTAGAAGATAATTAGAAAATTGTATTTGCATGGTTTTTATGTTTTGTTTGTCTTTTCGTTCGATTTTAGAATCCTGAACTTTACGTATTAAGATTAGAAAATTTTTTTAAGATAATTAGAATATTGTATTTGAATTGTTATGCTTTAATGTGTGCTATGTTTTGTGTTAATAAAGAAGTTTATAAAATGACTACATTTTATGCAATAAGTTATTTCGCCGGGTATATATATATATATGTGTGTGTGCGCGCGCGCGACTTCGAAAGAACGCTCGGATATTACTCATATTATAAATATAGCAAATGTGAAATAATACACAATTTACGCATATATATATATATATAGTCATCCAGAGACAGACTGTTTCACAGCTCATCAGTGTGGCTAGACGTGCGGTTACCTCTAGCTAGGATCGAAAGCCGACTGAATTGCCGTCACTCGGGGATTCTACCACTAAGCCGTTGGCGCACGGCAAGGATGACGGTGAATTTAAGTGTATTTATTTTTAGATAAACACACAGTGACTGAGAGAACTCGATTCGATTTACCGAAGAGTCTTGCATTATTAGCTGTATTAGTCACTGTTTACACACACACACACACACACACACACATATATATATATATATATATATATATATATATATATATATATATATATATATATATAATCAATTTATATATATACATAAAGGTAAAATAAATCCGTGGGTATATAATCCAAGTGGGTTCTAGTAATATAAAAATATTAAAACTGATCCACAAAACAGAGATCGATGTATTTTATTTATACCAAATAATATGATGAATAATTTTAAAAAATACCCTCATTTGTGGAATAGACTATTTCGGCAGACGATGAAAGTGGCCGTCTGTCTTTTCAACCCCGATGTATATATATGTAATGTGGAATATATATATATATATATATATATATATATATATATATATATATATAGTAAATGTTAAATAATATATATTTTCATATATTTCTATGTGTATGTATAATCTATATTTCACCCCAAGCAAAGCGATAACGCCACTAAGACACAAGGAGTAACTAGATATGAAAGAGAATGGAAAGTCTCTATTGATTCTCTAAACAACTTGAGTGATCTGCGTGGGTAATAGTTATCGATCTAGTGTACTTGATCTATTTCCTCACTAGGTCCCCCATATTTGTGGATCTATAAAAGACAGGATATGTGTGTGTGTGTGTGTGTGTGTGTGTGTGTGTGTGTGTGTGTGTGGATGTAACGAATGCACGGCCGCAATTTTCGACGGATTTGCACCAAAATTTACATGCACATGCTCAAAATTAGTGGCAAGGCCAAGACCAACTTTGCATTTCCCAACTCCCATCGATAGTGGAAATAATCGATCTTTTCATGCTTCTACGGCAGTTTTCATGTAGTTTGCGGCCATTTTCTACTGGCCAGAGTGAGAGCCTATAGCTGGATGCCACAAATAGGCAGGAAGATTCTATTGGCCAGCGTGAGAGCTAAGAGCTGACTGACACGAATGTTAACTAGCATGCTAGCATGCAAAAAAAATCGATAGCTGCACTTGTCCCAAGTGGGAAAAATTTAAATCTGCATGGCACTTTACTCCAATTGGATCATTCGCTTGCTTAAACTCAACGTTGAACTGGGTTGGGTGTGGAAATGTATTTGTTGTTAACATTCTTTTTTCATTCGGTTTTTCCTGTTACGAGACCTTTTTTAAAGCTGATCGTTTTGTGTTCATTATTGTTTAGTTCTTTTTTCGTAACAGATTTAATGTTTAGTATAGAGTTTAGAAAAAAATCGCAATGTGAGATAGGCAAGAAGTAAGGCATGTAGCAACATCAGCAGGGCAAAGGGCACTCATTTAAAGGTAAGGAAGGGCAAAAATATTTTAAGTCAAGTGATAGCGATTGCTGTATGAGTCGTACGATTTTTGAATCAAGCACGGGCAACGCCGGGCCATGCTGCTAGTTTGTGCTAAATCTCGGTTGGGTAAATGACAAATGAACCCATTTTTATGCCAAATTTAATACGATATAAATGCGCGCTAAACTTTTTATTTCATTATTTTTTTTCAGAATGATCTATTTGTACGACTGTAATATGTTCTCTCTGAATTTCTGGGATGTGGAGTTATCACTATTTACACTATTTATATATGGGGTATTGACTATTTCAGCTGTTGTACACTCCAGACTTCATCAGGTGTATATCGATCTGTTTAACCTACAGGGAATTCCAAACTGAAGCCATTATTTGATGTATGAGGGTACACTGTTCTCGTTCCACTGCCAATTACTAGGGATATCGCGTCAAATATATATTTTTTTGTTATTCTTAGTACTGCTCACTTATTGCCCGTTTGTTTCCAATGCGTCCAGGTACACACTGCCCCGTTCAAGGATTGAACTCTCCATTACTATAGAGTTGAAGCAACAGAAAGTTGGTTCTACCGAAGGATGCTGAAAATACTACTGAGTGAACATGTGAACAATAGCGAGGTTTTAAAGAAAAAGGAAACAAAAAGGACACTTATACTTAATAACAGAAAGAGACAGTTGAAATTTCTATGGCGCATAATGAGGAACGAGAGCTTGGAAAATTTGACACTCACAAGACATATTGAAGGCAAGCGGGACTGTAGAAAAAGCGCATAACCTCCCTAACGAGTAAAATGAATGGAAGAACAGGGTTTAGGAAAGATGACAAAAAACAATGTATTAACAGCTACAAAAGACAGGGAATTGTGGAGAGCCATGAATACCAACGTCCTTGAATGGACAATGCACATTGCAAAGGAATAGATCTTCGATATCCGGCGTCTTTTCAACTAGCTCCTGCAGAGGTTTCTTCATTGGGCCATCAACACAATAGGTAGAGAAAAGTAGATGCAATAAGCAACAATAAACTACAGAAGAACTCAAAATTGATTGCTGCATTTAAGTATTGCATTAATATTTAAGCTTACCTTTTGAAAGTTCAACGATAATTCTTCTGTCGCCAGTTAATGTAAAGACAATTCTATGTACGTAGGTCTTTACTTTCCGTACAAACAATTATTCTTAATTCATGACTGACTTTCGCAATTAATTTCGATTATTTCCGAATTCATTTCCAAGTTACAAAAATTGTTATTGTACCAAAAGATTCGTCGCAAAATTCGCCGAAAACAATCGCAGTAATGAAAATTTGGGAGTCCAAAAATTCAGGATCGCCGGTCCGGATCCAGCCCATAATGTTTTTAATTTCCTCACAGAGTCGGCCTGATTCCAAAATGTTATGATATGTTGAGCCACGGCCTCTAGGAGTAAAGTTGAAAATGTGTGACCCGTCACACACTGACATTCGCATTTATTATATAGATATTACTTATTTTAGAGAAGTTAAATGGGGAGGAAGAGAAAGAAAAGTAAGTCGTAAGACAAGCCAATTTAATAAATCGTTTTTGTTTGTTTGTTTGTTTTTTGTTTTTATATATATATATATATATATATATTGGTTTGTTTTCTTCTCTTCTTCCAAGAAACACCCTGTCTTGGCCGCATGTAGGAAGATCAATACAACCATGCATGCCTAATCTATAACTTCGAATATCCCAAGTGAAGTCATGATTGGTTGCTCTTTACTGGGGCAACTTATATCATGCACATCCTGAAGCTAGTGGCAATTTTATTCTGGGTGCGGGTCGTCCATCGAAGAGGGTCTATTTTTTATTTAGACCCGAAACTTCTAGTGACATGTGAACAACGACACTGACGACACACCTAGATTCGGCACTTAAAAGTGTATTTTAATAATTGTTTTACTATAACTTAGGTATGGGAATTATCATCAACCTTACTGAAAAGCAAATAAATGAAAATAACTCCCAGTGTTTATTTTCCTAAACAGAAACTAAATTCATAACATATTTATATTTCTCTCATTTTCATAATTAAATTCCCGAGATAAAAGGTTTGTACATGATCTATCCCATAAGTTTTCAATTCCATTCAGTTAGGATTCTATGAAAACCAATTTATAAATTCAAGTTCTATTGTTTTCTTCCAGATTGCTACTGCGTCATGTATGCTTTATTTACAACAATAATGATCAGTAAGCTTTAGTACTGGGTTATAATTCTTGTGTACTTACTTTCATTTGGCAGATTCGTTCTCTACAACTTCTCAACCTATTGCAGGTTAGATAAAGCCAGAAAACAATTTGAAATTGTAAGAGTCATTTCTTTTATCTTTTTGTTCGGGGAGGTAATAATGATTTAGCGTTAGAAGTCTTGCTAATTAACCCATAGCTATTGAGAGAAGAGGTGAATTTATAGCTTTTCGAAGGCGATGCGTAAGTGAATATAACTAAACCAACGGGAATTAGAACTTGGTTTCCCGATTAAAAATTACGAGCAGTTATCCATTAAACCACCCACACATCCATCAACATTTACCTGGTATTCAAAAATGGTCACCCATCGAGGTACTGTCCAGGATCGAGATTGCTTAACTTAAGTGATTTTACGAGAACCAGAGTAAGAATATAATATAAAAGGCTCAAGAAACTATCATTCATGGTTATAATTTATTACATTGGAATCATTAGACCTACAAATTCAAATAGCATTTTTGAATTTGTAGGTCTAATGAATTAGATCGTGATTACGATTACAATGTAATAAATTATAACCATGGAATATTAGTTTTTGAGTCTTTTATATATATATATATATATATATATATATATATATATATATATATATATATATATATATATATATATATATATATATATATATATATTAGACATGTTAGGTTGAATGTTAAAGACAACATAGTTCTGCATATTTTCTTTTGAATTTTCTCATATTTTATTTAGAAAATATGAGAAAATTCAAAAGAGAATATGCAGGACGATGTTGTCTTTAACATTCAACACAACATGTTTAAAAGAAATGTTGCTGCCAAATTACACACACACACTCACTCACTCACACACACACACACACACACACATATATATATATATATATATATATATATATATATATATATATAAACAAAAATAAAATTAAATATAAACAAGCAAACTAATTTGACACAAATAAACGACTTCAGGTAAAATATCACCCAAAATAGACTACCCACAATGCACAACTGATCCGTATATATAAATAGCCGAGAAAAATAACAACACTCGTGGCCTGACGATTGCATCTAGCATGAAACAGACTGTCGCCTCTAAATGTTGACTTCTATGTTCTCTTTTATATTTACACACGCTCTATCTCTGATATTGAGCACTTTGCCCCATAAATATAGCACACTTTAAGACTATATTTCTTCATATATATATATATATATATATATATATATATATATATATATATATATATATATCCGTATTATTGGGAATGTCAAAGTTTGAATTAACTTTATGGATCTCTATTTAGTTGACCCACAAACAAAATCCGAGTTTTATATTTTAGATAACACACATATAAATGTAATCTACATATTGTCTTGTATTTGTATTACGTAGAAAGATAACACAACGAGTTCCAACATTTTAATTTTCTTCCATTTAATAAGATATCCGTGTTCACAAGTTCGTTCAGTCTACCCCTGTATCCCAAAACAGAATTACTTTGTTCAGTGTATTTTCTTCCTTGGATGACATATGATGTCTTATCCAAAGCTTCATACATCTTTAGTTTTTGCGTTTTTGTCCAGCCGGAAGCTAATGATACGACGATGTGTTTGATCTCAATAGATTCCTCGGCATGTCTTTGACTGGAGTTTTGCGCTTCAGCCGTATTTGTCCCGTTGTCTTGGTGCGAAATTTGTATTGGTTTTTCGTGCAGCATTTTGGAAGCCTTCCACGGCTATTCACGACGGTGCCATCACAGACGCCTTTGTTGCATCGATGTCAGTTTTATTGTTATCTCTTCTTTTTGATCTATTCCGATGTGCCAATGTTTGTGGGAAGTAACTCAATCGCTAAATCGTCCACCCAACTTCCTCGACGCTTCTTCCGACTTCTGAATAGAGAAGTGCGTCTTCATAAAAATGCACTACAGCCGGCCATAAGTGTTTCCGTGTTTACCTCGTTTTCGAAGGCCTTTTTTTAATGTTTTCATGTGTATTGTGGTTATTTTATCCGTGGAAATATAATACTTGTTCTTCATTATTTAACAATGAAAATAAGATATTGATGATGATCCCTGGAATTTAGAAGCTTCTATTTAGATGATGACGGTGATCATGATTAATTTAGTAATGTTAACGAAATTGGTGCAATCTTCTTCATCATCATCAGCAGCAGCGGCTAAATAAAAAAAAATTGTTATAATTTCCTTTTACCCGCTGATTCCATGCGCATTTATGTAGGAATATGTTTCCCTCACATTGCTTCGATAGATAAGGCAAGTAAAGAGAAAGTATTAAAATGAAAGAAAGAAAATTAAATGAATAAAGAAATAAAAGAAAATGAAACAAAGTCGAAAGGTTGCAAAAAAATGAGAGAAAACAGGAAGCAAAATGAAAGAAATGAAGAATAGAAAATTTAAAAAACAGCAAAACAAATGACGAAAAAAATAATTAAAAAAAGAAAATTTACGAAAGATAATGTAAAAGAAAATAAATAAAGGCAAAGAGAACACAGTAAATAAAAAAAACAAAGAGAAAAGGAAAACAAAAAAAGAATTAAAAATGAAAGACAGAAAGAAAAAATGAAGAAAAGACAACGAAAAGTAAACAAGAAAATAAAAATATAAACTTAACGAATGTGTAAAGGTAAAAGGAAGAAAAAGAACTAGAAAAACAGAAAGGAAAGAATCGAATAAAAAATGATTTTTATTTTTTTCTATTTTCTATATATTTCTATATTAACTTTCTTAATAACATTACCATTGAAAGACGAAAGAAAATCACCATATTGATACATGTTTTTTTAATCCTATCTAAGCTTTCAGCTTACATAAGCCATCAACAAAGATGACAATAGCATTACAATATATTAAACAATACACGGACATGGCAATAATGATAGTCTGTTTTTGTTTGCATGGAAAATTTCCAAGCAATGACAAACTCGTGCATATGAAACGCTGGAAGCGAAAATCTCACCACGGCTCATGACATCGCACATGATCACGCGAGAGTGAAAACTTGTATGTGAAGCCGTTGGTATAAACTAATGGCTTCTGTTATCAGTTATAGACATTTGAGTATATTTGTGGAGTTTTAATGGTTTATTTTTTTCAGGTTATGTTTCAACTAAAATTTCTTGAAGCTATATGCATAAAACAGTTGGAAAATTATTAAGCTTATCAGACGATATGAACGAATTTGCATAAAATAGACAAAACTTGTCTATAATATTTAATGAAACATGCATCAATATATATATATATATATATATATATATATATATATATATATATATATGCATGTATATATGTGTGTATGCTGATCCATGTGCAAGCTAGCAGGAACACGCACGCTCACACGCACATCCGATACACTGAGATGGAGATAGATTTGACGGTCTCAGGGGTGATGTGGGGATAGGTGGGTATCAGCACATCTGTCATCGCCACCACTACGACCAAACCTAATGATTTTATTACCACTTAGGCAGAAAGTCACTTTTGCCAACAGTCGAAAAAATTAGATCAACGCTCACTACAAATACAGGAAATGAACAATGAAATATTAAAAGAAAATAAGGAAATTGTATTCCTTAAAAAA
>OZ038495.1:42132224-42302224 GCA_964036315.1 Acanthosepion esculentum | reverse complement strand
GACCCGTGTGTATCAGGTTTTCCAAACCCTCCTTCCTCATTACGTGCCCCAGAAATTTCTACTGTCTCTTTCTGATGTTAAGTATAAGTTTTCCTTTTGTTTCCATATTATCCAAAACATCGTTGTTGCTCACATGTTGGGTCCATGGCGCCATC
The DNA here is from genome assembly GCA_964036315.1 of Acanthosepion esculentum. NCBI lineage: Eukaryota > Metazoa > Mollusca > Cephalopoda > Sepiida > Sepiidae > Acanthosepion > Acanthosepion esculentum. The sequence goes on along the minus strand of OZ038495.1, from coordinate 42,302,069 downwards.
TGTTGCTTCACGTCTGTTCTTCATCTTCAAGGAGATTGTCCAGTAATCGCTGCCATACAGGAGGACAGTTATTACGTAACAGTTCAGTTCTCTTGACAAATTCTGTCTGTCTCTTAATACTCTGCTTAGCTTTTGGAATGCATCTTTGGCTATCCCAATACGTTTTCAGATCTCTATGTCGTACATCCCATCCTCTGTTAGAACAGTTCAGAGATATCTAAATTTTTATACGTTTTTCATTTTGGGATCTCCGATTTTGTAATTTGCATTTTGGGCTCACCCTTTTGCTGATGACCATGCATTCTGTCTTTTTATAGTTTATGCTTAATCCTTTCTTCTCGCTTTCCTTCGTTATCTTCTGTAGGAGATTTTGTAGTTTCCTTTTTGTGTCTTTTATCAGCACTATGTCATCTGCATATCTTATATTGTTAAGATTGTGGCTGCCAATAATGAATCCTGATAGGGCTTCTAATTATCAGATAACTGTCTCGGTGTATAGGTTGAATAAATCCGGTGAGAAGACACAGCCTTGCCTTACACACCCCTCTATTTTTGTGTATCTGCTGACCTCATTTTCTGTCCGTATGCAGGCGGTTTACTGCCAATATAGATTCTTAATTATTCTAATGTCTTTCTCGAATATATCAAGGTTGCTGAGCAGTTCTAACATATCTTTGTGGCGTACTTTATCGAATGCTTTTGCACAATCTATAAAATACAAGAACACGTCCTTCTGCATTTGCATTGCACTATCTGGTAATATTCTGAGCATAAATATTGCGTTCCTTGTTTCGGTGTCTTTAACGAATCCGCACTGTTCTTGCCCTATCTCAGATTTGATTCTGCTGCACGCTCTGCAGTTGTACACTGCAAAACCTATGCAACTGCGGAATTGATCACCTCCCTGATATATGCAAATTTAGAATGAAACTAGGGAAACTGAAGAAGCCTAACGCAACACCCAAATTGCAATACAGCAGATTCTTGAACGAACCGAACCTTAAGGAGAAATATATGGACAGTGCGAAAAGAAGATATGAGGAACAAAATGGAAGTGTAACTGGAAGTGGGGCACACTAAGAGAAACTTTAGTGATATCAGCGAACGAGATCATCGCAAAGAAAAATGGACGAATAAGAAAAAAACGAATGTATTACATATGAGATTCTCGCAAATCAAGCAGAAATCAAGGCCAAGACACGGAACGGAATATAGAAAACTACACAAAGAAATAAGGAACAAATGCAGACAGGCTAAAAAGGAATGAATCAACGAGAGATGTGAACAAATAGAATAGACAGAGGTAACTAACATGACAAAAGACATGTTCATCAACGGGCGGCATAGAATCCAAGAACGGAACGCTGATATTAAAGAAAGAAAAATATTTCAGTAATGGAGAGAATATGTCAGTGAACTCTTCCACGACGAAAGAGAACAACCGTCAATACACAGAAATATCGACGGACCGGAAATATTAAACCCGAAGGGAAAGCTGCACTGGACAAAACTGAGCATAAACGAGGCAGCAGAGCCAGACGGAATTGTAATAGAGATGCTGGCAATCTTGGACAATTTCGGCACAGATAGTATCACAGAAATAATGAATGAAATCTACAAGATTGGTGACATACCTGGAAGACCTAAGCCAATCTAATAGTTCTCTTAAATTCGTGCAATTGATGTAGCAAGGTGGAGAGCTCATTAGAACAGCTATTATGAAAGTATTTATAGAAAGACAGAGAGCAACCACGCCGGAGGGAATATTGAATGAAGCCGAGATGCCAGGTCAGGACTGATGACATTAGAAACTCTTCTTTGGATTTTGTCGAGAATCTCGAGATAGAGAGTCGGGCCACCACAGCAGATATGGCAACCTTGAGAATAGTGTTGACATAAGTGTTGAATTAGGTTGCGATATTAAAATAATCAAGACGCTAATGCTGATAACTTTTTTTCGGCGTTTACGAGAACAATATTGACAAAATATATGAAAATAGAATTGAATGTATCAAAAATGGGTAAAGATTGCACTGCCAAATATTTTTAAAAAATGCATTTAAACATGATGGTTGTTAAATCATTTCGTACAAATTTACTTGAATAATCAATTACTGCATCCTCTGAAATAGATAAATAGTTCTTCCAGTATTAACCAAAGCGTGATATTGCGTGAGTTCCCACCGTAACTTTGCAAAGAGTTGATTGAAAACGACATGGCTTGCCCATTGCATAATAACAACTGGAAACCTACCTTCGCAGGGGCGTTAAAAAGAAATGATATCGACCGAAATTCGAATACAATTCACTGAGTTTATTTTTAACACTACATAGCACTTACGCACGTAACAACATGAAAATATACGATGACATTTCGAATCAAGCTCGGAAAATATATTAGCTTAAACACTTAAGCTTTAATCTATGTCTATTAATTTATTTTTCTTATATGTATCGTATCCGATCATGACATGGCTGATCATGGCTCTCCACACCTTTCCGTATTTACCTTTGCCTTACTAATCTTATTAATCCTACTAATCTTAGTAATTTTTGTATTTTTACCATCCCTCCAAGTCTTTGTTCCGTTATCCATTTACACAATCTTTTTAGATAGGTAACTCACACCTTGCCTTCTCTCTTTCCGTCAATATGCCTTGTGATTGTCAAATTCTCCAAGCCTTCTCTTCTCATTACGTCTCCCAAGAATTTCAACTCTTTCTTACTCAAAGTATGAACATCTTTTTTTTGTTTCCATTTTCCTTAAAACTTCCTCATGACTCATATGCTAAATCGATGGTATTCTCAGCATCCCTACGGAGAAACACTTCTCTGTTGCCATAAATATATTTTTCCTCTTTGAAAAGATTGTTTAGTATTTAACGTCATATAAGAGAAATGTTATCACACAATGGTTCAGCACACCTTTCTTTGTTTCAAAGCAAATATTTGTGTTTCTTAATGCTATGCTTAGTTTTTGGAAGGCATCTTTCGTTCTTCCAATCCGTTTTCGCATTTATTAGTTTATCACGTTATCAATCTATCGTTTTACGGAAGTAAATTATTTAAGCTGAAAATGAAAATGTGGTTAACCAATGGAATCTCTTGAAATTTACCATTCTATTCATTTGTGAAAATGTTACACTATTCTTAGCGTTTCATTAATTGTTGGTAATATTTACCGGGTTCATCTTACTATGTTTTTCTTTCTTACGATTGAAATATAAGATAATGAAATATATCCCCGATTTTAGTATACAATAAGTTTCATACTTGTTCGGAGTCAATAATATGAAATAAATAAAATGAATATATAATTAACTAAGCAATTTAAAATAAGCAAGTAAATAAGTGTTAATTTTGACTATTGCAATACTTTAAGTGTCTTACATTTTCTGAATTATATGATCGTTGGTGAGTTTATTCGATTTTCAAAGATATTATTGCAAAATTATATATTCTAATGGACAAATTATATCAAATATCAAACATTTTAACTTTAAGCTTATATTATACTGCCTCACGAATATTTAAATGCTGTCCTGTTCTTAACGGACTTTTAACATAACACAAAATTTAAAATTGAAATTTCTTTTGAATCTATGATTAGAGTTTATGTAGAATATATAGATGACATCCGATAATAATTCAACAGATTAGTCTGACGCTTTGATCTTGATGAATAATGTTCTGCAAAATTTTGAAGTCAAGTGAACTTTTATTTCTTGACTATTGTCGGTCTAGTTTTCTGTTGAGAACTTTCTTGGCAAATAGCTATGTACGCTGTCAATATGGTGGAGGGCTTCCTACACTAAATTCAACGGTCATGGTGGCAGGTTCTGTCAATGAAATCAACAACCACGTGTCTGTGACCAATACTGGCCCTGGTTTTACCTCGACAGATACGGGTTTCGTCAGGTCTACTTTAACAAGACACGCTACGCATCAATGAATACTCCTTCGGCATTCAACCCAGATACGTTGGGGGAAATAGTTAGGTGCTCATTTGTGCAGTGGTCCTACGGCCACACCCCGATCATAGGACAGATGTTGATACTGATGATCGTGCGAGGCAATGCAAGTTAATGACTTTACAGTATGGTTTCTTACACCAATATTCTAGGAAGCTTGAGGTATATGTCGACCAATATATAAAACGTATCGAAACTCATTGCTGATTAGATTTTTAAAACATAGAATTGTTCATAATTTTGAAAGATATATTTGGCGTAAAATAACATTTAATAATTTATTTCTAGCGTTAGTGATCTTGATGCCAAAGTAATGTGTTCTGAAATATTATCAACTCTCTAAAGAATTATTGTAGTTAAACTGAAAGGAAAACCTTACAACATATCCATCATAGTTGTTTATGCCCCATCAGTACAAAGTACAGAAGAAGAAATTGAAATTTTTTACAGTACGCTAGAAATATTAAAATCTAAAGTTAAATCAGCACTAGGCAAACTGAACAGAAAAAAATAGCAGGGCCATATGTAATTTTAATAGGCAGCATTAGAAGTTTTCAGCATTGACAGGGTTACAGGCATAACAAATGAAATATACAACAGTGGTGAAATACCGGAAGACCTAAGTAGATCCATTTTCATAGCACTGTTTAAGAGGACCGACGCAAAAGAAAGTTAACTCTGTCAAACACTCAGCCTAATGAGCCAAATAACAAAATTGATATGAATTTTGGAGAATATCCCTCACAGCAGAATTAGACTGAAAATATGACACGAAGAAGGTGGATTCGTTAAAGACACTGGAACAAGGAATGCAATATTTATGCTCAGACTGGTATCAGAAAGAACAATGAAAAAGAATGTATACCTTAGTTTTATAGATTATGCAGAAGCGTTTGATAAAGTACGACGCAAAGAACTGCTAAGTAACCTTGACATATTTGCGAAGGATATTAAAATAACTCAGTACGTGTAATGACACCAAACCACCGGCTACGGATAGAAAAAGAATTTTGTAAATATACAAAAATGTGGTAGACAAGGATGTGTCTTCTCAGCGGACTTATTCAATCTATACAGTGAGGCGATTGTGAGAGAATTAGTAGTCCTACTAGGATTCCCTATTGGTGGCCACAATATTAACAACTTAAGATATGCAGATGATACAGTATTGATAATAGACACTGAAAGGAAATGACAAGAACTCCTACAGAAGATAGTGAATCAAAGCGAGAAGAAAGGACTAAATGTCAACTGTAAGAGAGAATTCATGGTTGTCAGCAAAAGGGGCAGCCCATCAAGTAGATTACAAATTGGAGATGCCAGAATCAAACAAGTACAATAATTTAAATATAAGTTAAGTGCTTTAACAAAGTACGGAAAGTACGAAACTGAAATCCGAAAGCGAAAATTAAAATAGCGAAAGATATCTTCAAAAGCTAAGCAAAATATTAAAAAACAGAAAAAATTCGTTAGAAACAAAGAAAATCGGACTGAAGTGTCACGTAATACCAGTCCTCATATATAGCAATGAATGCTGAACAAACTCCTCAAAGACGAAGAAGAGACTTAAAGCAACAGAAAAGTAGTTCTACAGTAGGATGCTGAGAATACCATGGACAGAACATATGAGCAATGACGAAGTTTTAGAGAAAAAGGAAACAAAAAGGACATTTATAATTAACATCAGCAAGAGACAGTTGAATGGATGACAGAACAGGGCTTAGGAATGATGACAAAAATACCAAATTTATTAAGAGCTACAAAGGACAGGAAATTGTGGAGAGCCATGAATAACAACGTCCCGAATGGACACAGCACATAGCAAAAGAATATATTCAGAACATGTGAGCAACGAGGTTTCAGAGAAAATGGAAACAAAAAACACATATACTTAGATCAGGAAGTGGGAATTTGGATTTCTAGGTCACATAATGAGGAAAGAGAACTTGGAAAATTTGACACTCACATGATAGACGGAAGGCAAAAGGGACAACGGAAAACATTACCTACCTACGGAGTTTGAGTTAAATGGATGGCAGATCATGGTTTAGGAGATATAAAACAAAAAAGACAGAACGTATTAAGAGTTACAAAGGACAAGAAATATTAGAGTGCCATGATCATCTATGTCTTGAAGGGACACGGCACATAGAAATAGAAGATGGCGAAGACAACGTTAACTCTCGTAGGATATTCAACAATCTTCGACCAACTCGCCAGTGAAATAGACGCGATCCTCAATCATCATCATCATCATCATCATCATCATCATCATCATCATCATCATCATTACCAGTCATATGATCGGGTGTGGTCGTAATGTTGCTGAGCACCTGAGTACCTGACCAGCTCCCAGCACATGTCTCAACTGCGTGCCAATAGCCATGGCTAAACCAATCCCTCTAGAATATTAACTAGTCTCCACTTCAAATTAGGAGACATACCTTACTACTAATCAATCTACCTCTCCCCTGACCCGCCTTGCCCCATAGTAATAGCTAGAGGCTGAGTATTTTCTGAGTATTGCTGTCTATTAGAAAATCCCTATTGTAGACACCGGCTCTGACACAATTGTGTACATTCAACAACAACGAAAACAACAATGATTTTTACTTGAAAACTTGCTCTGTCAACAATGTTTTTTGTGCTATTTAATAACAATATCTTCCAACGTTGTTATTTATAGTAATGTCTTTCAACGGTGTTATTGAACTATTTTAACATCCAACGATGTTATACTATATTTAATAGTAAGTCATTTCCTGATCTTTGTCATCTCCATGCTGACACGAGAAGAAAGTGATTCCTCTTGTAGGACGTTCAACAATATCGTCTCTTCGACCTCGTGAACTGAACGCGATACTCCCTCGCAGCCCGTTCGAGTTGTGAGACGGATTAAATTCCATTTGTTTGTTTTCTCGGCGCCTCACACCACAATAATGAGTGACTGCTTGTTTTAAGTATTCCTTTCTACGATAGTCTGTAGCTAATCCATGTTGCAGCCACCCTCTTAGACACACTTCCATTCATTCAACACCCACGATACAACAAAGTTTTGTAGTTAAACAATTGCTCTATCCAAAGATGTTATTGTACTCCAATATCTATTTGTTGTTTCCAGAGGCATAAGCATAAAACATTAATTTTGGATCGTCGTCGATCATCGATTTCGATTCTGAGGAGTCAACAACTATCTCCACGTTCTAGATGAGTATTTTTCAAACGTTTTTCAACCAGCGTGGCGCTGGTTGAAAAACGTTTGAAAAATACTCTGCTGTCAAAATAAATTTTGAAAATCATACTGAATTCATCTTTTATAGCACTTAGGTATTAGTGCAAAAATAATTTTAATATAGTTTTCATATCTATTATAAATGCCAATGATTTTTTGTTTCATTTGATAGCTTATCTGGCTATATTTCTGAGATGAGGTATTATGTACACTATTTACATTATTCGGACTATTGTCCGAAAGGTTTCAGTTCGACATTCCAACCACCTGAAGAAGGTCGGAGCGTACAACGGCCAAAACGTTGTGATAAATATGGCAACAAAATGAGGACAATAGTCCGAATAATGTAAATAGTGTTGATAGTTTATGTTTTCAATGCGATGTTTTCAATGCGATACTGCTTAGATGTAATCGTAGATCTCCTCGTTTGGTCATTTACAGGCGGTCTCTTTGTTTAATAAGAAGCTATGTAACTGCATTGAAACCACATTCAGCCATAGAGGAAGTTGGAAAACCGATGAAGAAAAGCTTGATAGCTTCCAACAGCTATAGATACCTTTCACAAATTTCCTTTTCGTGCCAATATTCAATATTTTTTGAAAATTTGGAAAACAAAAAAATTGATAAATGCCCACAAGCCCTTAATTATTTTTGTCGCCCTCCAAGTGAAATAAAACTTCCCTGTGTCCCTTTTCAGCATAACAGAGCACACAAGGGGGGTCACTACGACACACATTGGGAAACACAGTAAATAGAAACTGAGAAGCTGTTCTAAAACTACGCTTAAGAAGCTGATTAATCATATCATTTCTATTGAGAACCCACCAGTTTATCCTTGTGTCAGACTAAGGAAATAGGAATAGCTATAGTGAATTGAAAGCAGAAAACAAAGATTATCATATCCAACGAGACGATGCCATACTAGACAATATGCCGGGAGAAAATGAAAAGTTATTTATTCAACTTTCACCTATGTTCATACGAACGCTGATATGATTTGAAGATTGTGTCTATAAAGTTTTAGTTTGTCGTCATTTTTTATTATGATTAACTTTTGGTTTTGTATTTCATTTCTCAATGTTTTTATTTCATAACGCTACAAAACATCATTCTTATTTGAAAAGAAATGCAAGGAAGGGGAACAAAACAAGAAACACCTTCTGCTTCTGTCGAGAACAGTTACAGAGTGCAAAGACGCAAAAAGTTATGACTGACAACGGATGGCTTTCTTCTAAAACATTTGAATAACTATTCCTATTAACTGTTGTTGTATATCCGCCTCTAGTACATATACTTTTTTTTTTCTTAAAGATTTTCACCCCAAGCAAGGCTGGAAGCCACTAGCACGCAAGGGGTTACAGAAGATTTGGAGCGAGAGCAAATAGGAGTGAAAGAGGAAAGGATGTGGAGAAGGATAGTGGATAGATCAAGCCAAGTGGGTACAGAAGATTTGGAGCGGGAGCAGCAAAGAATGAAAGAGGAAAGGACGTGGAGAAGGATAGTGGATAGATCAAGGCAACTGTAGATGTCGATTGACGTTACATTTGAATAGTTGGAGATTATAGTTGTCAGTGAAACAGGAATAGGGAAGGGAGTTCCACAGGCGAGAGGTGCGAGATATGAAGCTATTGGAGTAGAAGAGACGTCTAAATATAACAGTTTCAACAGTGAAAGGGCGGGAACGGGATGCCAGCCTCGTAGGACGCTTGAATTCATGAAGCCTGGGAACCAGCGAATGCAGCTCATCGGAGCAATTACCGTGTAAGTACTTGTAAAAAAGACTGAACGAGGCGACGGCGCGTCTGTGAGAGAGCGACTGCAGACGATATGACAGATCAGGGCCAATTACGTTGCATACCCGTTTCTGGATCTTATCAAGAACCTTGAGGCAAACAGAAGGGGCTCCGGACCATATATGGCAGCAATACTCCATGCAAGGGCGAATGGTTGATTTGTATATTTGAAAAATTCATACCTTACTCAAGGGATTTTGCATGAAAGTGAATGCAACGAATTCGACTGGACTTCGAACTTAAATTTAATAGAATTTTATTATAAACACACTATTAAAATTGGTAAGGAAAGTATATCGGTGTTTTAATACATGAAAATATAATACCTATATCATGTTATGACAAGTTGTTTCTGTAAGTTGTAATTTGTTTAGAACAAATTAGGTTTGCCGTAGTTGCGTAATGCGCATGCTCCATATTCACTTCAAGCAGGGTATCACAACAACAACAGCAACAAGGCGAAATGATCGAACAGATTCAAGAAAACTGATTGTGAATACTTACAATTCAGAAATGAGTCCGGTAGTAGCACTTTAACCTTTTTCAGTGTCCAAGTCAACTATACAATACGAAAGACATTCATGAAATTCGTGAAAAATCGGAATAAAATGCAAACATGTTTAAATATAAGCTTTATTTCTGCGGTGGTGTTGCATCAAAATCAAGGTGTTTCTGAAAGTGATGATGCCAGCCATTTCTGCAATCCCGCAAAATGGAGAGATCCTGAGAATTTAACTGTCCAAGCAGTCTTCCTTGCGTCATTAATGGTCTCAAAATGTATAGCTCTGAAGTATTTTAAGGTTCCCTCATTCGTCCGCGCATTGAATATTACTGTCCCATCTGGTTCACTGATTCTGCTATGTATTTAGAGATTCTTGATAAAATGCGAAGAAAAATCTGCAATGTTATTGGTCCTAACCTGGCATCTCGGTTTCACTATTTTGCCAGAGCCGTAACGTGTTTTTGTTTTACCTGAATAACTTCCTTTTGTGGTACATAGATTTTATGAATGTAAGCACAGTACTAGATTGACAGCAAGATCTAATCATTGTACAGTTAAAATTGGCTGTATATAAACGTAAGTTCTATGCTAACAATTTATTATCTTGGATTTCTCTTCACTTTCGGAACTCTCTTCCAGATTCTTCCTTCAGTCAAGTCTGATTTTCAAAGTTTAAAGGCAATGTCAATTGTTATCTTCTGTCTTCTTTATTCCTGTTATTTTAATATTCTCTCACCTTAATGTTTTCTTTTTCTCATATTCTCTCACGCTCAGTAATCCCTTGCATCTTAGTGGCTTTATTACCATGGTTGGTGTGAAATCTTTAAAAAAAAACTAAAGAAAAAGTGCTAAATCAGGGCTATAGGGTGGATGTCTACTTATTTCCCATTGAAATGTTTGCAGTGTTTTATTTATTTAATGAGAGGAGCATTTTCATGGTGAAATTGTCTACAGTGATTTTTTGCTTGATTTTTAGATAATTTTCTCAAAACGATTTCATAATAAACAGATCTTTCTCTTCTCTAAACTAGCAAAATGCCCTCAGCATCACAGAAATCTCTCGCCATAACTTTTCTTTGTGACTGGCTTGCATTTACTTTGACTGAACAAAGTCCACCTTTTGGCAACCATAGCGTTCTAGACTGTTCTTTGTCTTCGGTATCATAATTGTAAAGCCAAGTTTTGTCTCCAGTTATAATTTGATTCCGAGAGCTTTTAGACTTTCGATCCTAATCGGTTAAAAGCTCTGCTCTTGCTTGTTGTTGATCTGGATTCAACGGTTTGGGTACAAAACGAGCAGAGATTTGCTCAACTTGAATTTTTCACATAAACTGTGTCTACTGAACCAACTGAATTATCTATGGTAATAGCTATTTTTATTTCTATTGCTTGTCAGTTCGCATCAATTAAATCTCGAACAGCATCGCTTTCTTCCTTACAATCGACGGATGATGGCCTGTCGATCCGTTTATCTTCACCTCAGTCTTGTTCTTCTTTGAAGTACATTATTGCTTAGGCACCTCGGCGTGGTGTAATGGGCAGCAAGTTTGTCTCGCTAGATCAGTTACGACTGAAAAGTGAGTTCGATCATAATTAGGTTCCCCTATACTTTCGGCCTCATACCACATCTAACCTATGCTTAGAAGATAACCACATGTGTAAATACATCTTGGTACGGTTTGTAACACATCTATTTATCATCTCTCAGTTGCGTCTCTGTCTTTGGGCAGAGTGTACTCAGAGGCGACTCCGTCAAAAGGACAGAGTCGCAGCTGAGGAAAATTATACTGAGAGGTGCCCATCCCTGGGGAACAGCTGCTCGAGGTCGCGCCCTTGCATTGCACCAGAGAAAGGGATCGGTGCTCGCACCGGGGCCAGCGCAACCGACGGTTGCGGGGCCTGCCGGCAGTTTTTGTTCCTGGCCCAGGTGTAGGCGCTCGGGTCCCCACCTTAAAAAAAGACCTTGTGTCACAACTCGTGTTAGTGGGGAGACAGAGTAGATACATTGAAGTACGTTGTCGCTTTGTAAATCTCTGGTTCAAGAGAGGAGATATACCCACAAACATTTCTCAGTCTTCAATCTTTCATATTTGACGTTATTCCTTTGCTTTAATTTTGACAGGATTTCTTCTGCTCTAGAGAGAATTTTTTAAACTAGTATAAACTATTACGTCGTAAGACTTCCACTTCATATTGTTTACAGGTCTAATTTTACTTTGCTGCAAACAAATATAAAAATATTTGCTTTGATTTCTTATAACATGATTTTCTACAAACTTTTTGAAGGTTCTTTGTACAAGATAGAAAAATATCGTGCGACAAATCATTGCAAATCTAACAAAGAAGAGGCCTTAAGTCTAGAGTCTCTCTAAGATTGAGAGAAATGATTGTCTGTGAATTCAAGAAGAACTATGAAATGATCTCGAAATATATTGATTCCGAAATGTCAAACTGGTGTATATATATATCCCGTCTCACAGTAAAGTGTTGTTTTTTTCTCCAAAGTCCACGCAATACATGGCTTAAGAGCCACTTATGGTAGAGTTTTACTGAATGAGGTGCGAGATATAAATATAAAAGTAGGTAGAAGGAAGAGGGGATTATGATGATAAAGTAGACTGCTAGTGATTGACTTTTGACTTGAAGAGTTTAAGATTGTAGTCTTCGGAGTTTATTTCCACAAGGTAGCAGTTTTCTGGAAAATGTTGTCGGGGTGGCACTTACAAATTCAGTATAGAAGAATACGGATTCGACTCCGAAAACGTAGTACAGCGAGTCCTAGTCTTACAACGCACTTCGTCACCGAGATGGTACGCTTTGCGTTTTCTCAACAACGCGGGTACGCGGGTACTGTATGCACATCGCATTCTAAATTGTTCTTTTTTGTCATGTGACTTACAGGTTCAAATACACCTGTATATATTTTTTTGTTTTGTTTTTTTGTTTTTTGCTATTTTACGCTTGTTTTGTTGTTCCTAGACTAAGAAATAATATTTATTATTAATATTTTAATGGCTTTAATGAAAAATTTTAGGTGTTCATATCTCGCGATTTTTCTAGAATTTTCCAGAAACTCCGCGATATATTTTCCATATATATATTTTAAAAATCCGCGAAGTCATGAATCCGTGATAGTAAAACCGCGAATTAGCGAGGGATCACTGTACAGATGGAGTAGCGGTATGCTTCCAGTATTGAGCCTGGGAAAAAGAGACTACTTAGTGTAAAGTATGTCACCCCAACTCCGACAAAACCGCGTAAACAATTTTCATTTCTATCAAGCCTGAAAAGTGGAGCTGTAAAATTAGCAGAACATTTTTTTTCTTCTTGGAATAATCTTCAGCTCATTCTCTCGTTCCACTTTCCAGCCTTTATAGAGTTGAAAATTGTTCACGTGGTCTTTCAAGGGGTCTGCACACGCTTACTTGGGAAAAGTTTATTATCTTTGGAACTCGTCTTTTTCAGAGTAAAGTGACTAAAATTGAATTATTTGGTCGAAACCAGGCGAATGAACGTAGAGTGAAAGAGAGGCTATGAACCCAAGGGACACTATATCTAGTGTAAAACATGGGAGTGTCAGGCTTATGTTTTAGTGTTTTCCTCTGAAAATGGAGCAGTGCATTTTTGTTAAATCGTCTGAACCAAGAACAAATATGATTACCCTGACATTTAAAAAAAAAATATTAAAAAGAAAGGAACTTATTTATGGCCCAGCTTATGAGACACTTAAATTAGGCTAGTTTAGGTTTTAATTTTAGATTTTTTAGTTTCGTTTTCCAGTTAACTTAGCTAGGGTATGTATGATCATTTGGCCCCTTTTATTTCTGCCCCTATTTTTCTTTAAGTTTAATTCCCCATCCCTTCTCTCGTTAGGTGGTTAGTGATGTCGGTTCGCAGGTAGGATGCGGGGCGCCTTTCGTTTCGTGTGAGTGTTTTCGTATTTGTTGTTGTGTCTGAATGAGTGCGTGTCAGTGTGTGTGCTTGGGATGGATGAATGTTCTATAATGTTTTAGTCCCGCATTGATTTCGGCCAGCGAACTGGTATTTCTGCCACATTTAGTCATTGGGGGGGGGGTTATTTACTAATAATATTTTCTTTAGTTTCTTGTAAATATTTTGTATTCATTTGTATATATTCATTGGGGTTAATTTTTTAAATTGTTATTTTATTCCCCCCCCCCACAAACATTGAATTGTACATATGGGGACTAGTTAGTATTTTCATAGAGACAGTGAGGTATTATGGTGGTTGTAGTAAGAACGGTTGGTATGAATGTGGTGTTTTGGTGTAAGGAATATTGTTAGTACGATTGGGTCAATGTTTGCGGCTAGCTAAGTTATAGTTAAGACAGATGAAGACCGTCCTTTTTCCCTAATCCCCTCTTTGGCCTTGTGCCACATTTCTGTAAATTATACAGAATAAATATCGCTTAATAGACACTTAGATTTACAGGTGTATCTATAAACAGATCCATTCACTCAGTATTTATATTAAAAGTAATAATTATATTATAAAGCGTTGCCATTTTTCACTATTCTCTAAATTTTGTTTTAACATTCTGTAATATTCTACAACGTGAATTTAATTATTTTCACTGAATTTCCATCTTGCATAACTTAAGACAACAACAAAATTCCAATTCCATGACAGTAAATTAAGTAAAAAATAACTGATTAAAGATTGGATCTTTTCAATTTTAATTATTTTCAATTATTTTATTTTATTTAATTATCAATTTTAATTCTTTTCAATTTTAATGATTGTCACTGAATTTCCATCGTTCATCATTCAAGATAAAGAATAAACTTCCAATTAAGTTACAAAAAAAACTGATTAAAGGGTGTAGTAATTGTAAGAGCGATATTTATTCTGTAAATACAGAAATGTGGCACAAGGCCGTTGGGGGGATTGGGGAAAGGACGGTCTTCTTCTGTCTTAACTATAACTTACCTAGCCGCAAACACTAACCCAATCGTACGAACAATATTCCTTACACCAAAACAACACATTCATACGTACCTTTCTTACTACATTCACCATAATACCTCACTGTCTCTATGAAAATACTAACTAGTCCCCATATTTACAATTCAGTGTCTGTGGAGGAGGGGAATAAAATAACAATTCTAAAAACTAACCCCAATGCGTATTTACAATATGAATACAAAAATATTTACAAGAAACTAAAGAAAATTAATATTAGTAATAACCCCCCCCCCAATCACTAAATGTGGCAGAAATACCAGTTCACTGGTCGAAATCAATGCGGGACTATAGTCGTAATTGTAAGAGCGATATTTATTCTGTATACTCTACAGAAATGCGGCACATGGCCAAAGGGGGGATTGGGGAAAATAGGACGGTCTTCATCTGTCTTAACTATAACTTAGCTAGCCGCAAACACTGACCCAATCGTACGAACAATATTCCTTACACCAAAACACCACATTCATCCGTACCGTTCTTACTACAATCACCATAATACCTCACTGTCTCTATGAAAATACTGACTAGTCCCCATATGTAGAATTCAATGTCTGTGGGGGGGAGGGGGATAAAATAACAATTTTAAAAATTAACCCCAATGTGTATATACAAATGAATACAAAATATTTACAAGAAACTAAAGAAAATTAATATTAGTAATAACCCCCCCCCCCAATCACTAAATGTGGCAGAAATACCAGTTCACTGGTCGAAATCAATGCGGGACTATAGTCGTAATTGTAAGAGCTCAGGAAAACAGTAAAAGTACTAAGCTTTATTCAACTAAACGAAACTCAGCTACAAAAGGAAAATAGGAGTTACAAGTTAAATAGCCAACTTGGGCGAGTCCATTGCTTGTACATAGGGAACATAGGATACTACTACCACAAAGGCTATCAAATCAGTTATTTTTACTTGGTACACAAATAGTAGATTCGGAAGCGGGAGATCTTTCATATAACTCTCCTAAATGCACTTTATTCTCGAGATAAATTTGGTTACAAAATTCGAGATTCTCGAGATAATTTGAGATGACTATATCGAGATAATTTGGTTACAAAGAAATGTTAACTTCAACGCTCATCGATCTCTCCATTCTAGCCAGATTAATACAGCTTAGTCTGGGAACGCCTACCATAGCATGATAGGTAATCTACACGATGTAGCCATTTCATTGTTCATCTTTACTAAGAAGCGTTTGATAATATCATATTGAAACACCAGTTCTCGTACAATCATCGAAGTTAAGTAACATCAAGCCTAGTCAGTACCTAGATGGGTGACCGCTTGAGAATACCAGGTGGTGTAAGCTTGGATGTAGGGTGGTATAATGGTTAATAGTTCGGAATTGAAAATCGGAGAGCCGAGTTCCATTTCCAGTCGGGTTCGCTATATTCACTTACGCGCAACAATCCTTGGGAAAGTTATTAATAATCTTCGTCTCCCCCCCTCGCCCAGCTATGAGATGATTAGTAACTATATTCTGGCTTTAAATGACCTGAAAAAAAGGTTTGATAAGCCATAATAACAAATCAATCTACCATATTTCACGTTAAACTTGTAATATTAATGGTCAATATATATATATATATATATATATATATATATATATATATATATATATATATATATATATATATATATATCCAAGAGGATAAAATCCAGGTAGAGCTCTATGTAAAAAACAGAGCAACAATATAATGTAAAAGGCTCAAACACTAATCTTCCATGGTTATAATTTATTACATTGGAATCATAATCACTATTCAATTCAGCAGACCTACAAATTCAAAAAGAAAATAGTAATATAACTTCGGAGTTATATTTTCTGTCTGATGAATTGAATCGTGATTACGATTCCAATGTAATAAATTATAACCATGGAAGATTAGTGTTTGAGCCTTTTACATTATATTGTTGCTCAAGTGATGCGGCATCTGTTAATGTACTCAAATGATGTGGCTTCTGTTAATGTCCTCAAGTGATGTGGCTTCTGTTAATGTCCTCAAATGATGTGGCTTCCGTTAATGTCCTCAAGTGATGTGGCTTCCGTTAATGTCCTCAAATGATGTGGCTTCTGTTAGTCCTCAAGTGATGTAGCTTCTGTTAATGTCCTCAAATGATGTGGCTTCCGTTAATGTCCTCAAGTGATGTGGCTTCCGTTAATGTCCTCAAATGATGTGGCTTCTGTTAATGTCCTCAAGTGATGTGGCTTCTGTTAATGTCCTCAAATGATGTGGCTTCCGTTAATGTCCTCAAGTGATGTGGCTTCCGTTAATGTCCTCAAATGATGTGGCTTCCGTTAATGTCCTCAAGTGATGTGGCTTCCGTTAATGTCCTCAAATGATGTGGCTTCTGTTAATGTCCTCAAGTGATGTGGCTTCTGTTAATGTCCTCAAGTGATGTGGCTTCTGTTAATGTCCTCAAGTGATGTGGCTTCTGTTAATGTCCTCAAGTGATGTGGCTTCTGTTAATGTTCTCAAATGATGTGACTTCTGTTAATGTCCTCAAATGATGTGGCTTCTGTTAATGTCCTCAAGTGATGTGGCATCTGTTAATGTTCTCAAGTGATGTGGCTTCTGTTAATGTCCTCAAGTGATGTGGCTTCCGTTAATGTCCTCAAGTGATGTGGCTTCTGTTAATGTCCTCAAGTGATGTGGCTTCTGTTAATGTCCTCAAGTGATGTGGCTTCTGTTAATGTTCTCAAATGATGTGGCTTCTGTTAATGTCCTCAAATGATGTGGCTTCTGTTAATGTCCTCAAGTGATGTGGCTTCTGTTAATGTCCTCAAGTGATGTGGCTTCTGTTAATGTCCTCAAATGATGTGGCTTCCGTTAATGTCCTCAAGTGATGTGGCTTCTGTTAATGTCCTCAAATGATGTGGCTTCCGTTAATGTCCTCAAATGATGTGGCTTCTGTTAATGTCCTCAAATGATGTTGCTTCCGTTAATGTCCTCAAATGATGTGGCTTCTGTTAATGTCCTCAAATGATGTGGCTTCCGTTAATGTCCTCAAGTGATATGGCTTCTGTTAATGTCCTCAAATGATGTGGCTTCTGTTAATGTCCACAAGTGATGTGGTTTCTCTTAATATCCTCAAGTGAAGTGGTTTCTGGTATTTTGGTTCAGTTCTCTGTTTGTAAATCTGCACTGCCAGTTCGCAATGTTCAATTTATGATAATTTTTGCCAACATCTCCCGGCTTCACACGCTCAAAACATCTTTAACTATTGTTCTTAGAAGATAGATGCGTTTAGTATTTACTAATTCCGCATCCTGAATATTTATAATGGAATGAGGGTATGTGCCATCACTGCTTTCATTCCACTTCAGGATCATATTTTCTTTTTTGGAAAGGTTTATCTTGAGCCACATTTTTTGCTACTTGATAGAGGATGTTGATTTTCTGTTCAAGATCATATCCTATCTATGAAAATCTATGTCATCAGTATAGACCCCATCATCATCGGTATATTGGCCAGAAAGAACGATATATATATATATATATATATATATATATATGCAGAAATATAGTCTTAAAGTGTGCTATATTTATGGGGTAAAGTGCTCAATATCAGAGATAGAGCGTGTGTAAATATAAAAGTGGACATGGAAGTCAGCACTTAGAGGCGACAGTCTGTTTCATGCTAGTGCAATCGTCAGGCGACTAGTGCTGTTATTTTTCTCGGCTGTTTATATAAGGGTCAGTGGTGCATTATGGGTAGTATATTTTGGCGGGTACTTTTACCGGAAGTCGCTTATTTGTTTATTTATTTATGTCAAATTATTTTGCTTGTTTTTTTGTTTGTTTTTTTATTTTTATTTTTTATCTTATATATTTATTTATTTATTCTTTTATTTTGATCGGTGTTTTTGGTTAACGTAGTAAAAAAATTTGTTTATATAGCTTATTGTTGGTAGTCTATAATGGCCGCCATTTACCGGAAATCGCTTGTTCGCTTATTTATTTGGGTCAAATTGTTTTGCTTATTATTTTTATTTTTATTTGTATAACAGTTATAACTTTCGTCCGTTCTTTTGTTTTGATTTTATTTTGCATATTCTAACAGGTGTGGTTTTGTGATTTGTTTGGAGTAGTTTATTTTGCTTATTTTTTTGTTGTTTGTTTATATATTTATTTATTTTTCTATTTTAAGTTACGTAGTAAAAATTTGTTTTCATGTCTACATTTTGAGATTAGCTCGGATCTTTTATTTAATAATTTATTTTGATCTGGGAAGGTAATGATAGCTATTTTTTCCTCCAAGCAAAGTTTGCAAGTTTTTGATAGGTTGTTGTAGGCTGATGATTTTTTCCTTATTTTCCAAGATATTTTTGGTGTGGTGTGTGTTTTGTTTTTTATTTCCCAGATATACTTAGAAAGCATTGTGCTGTTCGCATATTTACTATTTGTGAAAGACATTTTGTGTACATAATTTCTTTGTTTCCATGGTCCTTCGGTTACTCCTATGTATACTTTTTCTTCATTATCTGCTGATTTTGTCGTGGCTTGGTAGATTACGTTGTTTTGTAAACAATTACCGTTTAAGGGACATTCGTTTTTTATTCTGCAGTTGCACGTGGGTTTAATTTGTTCGTGTGGTTTGTTAATAATTTTTCTGTTGTGCTTTTTTATTATTTGTGCCATGTTCTCGGTGCAACTGTAGCTGATTTTTACTGTGTTTTTGTTGAATATTTTGTGTAGTGTGCTTGATTCCGGGAAGTGTTTGTGTAAAAGCTTGAAGAATATTTTTCCTATGTTTGTTTTTACGTTTTTGCTGTACGGTGGGTTGAACCATATGATATTTCTTTTTCTGTTGGTCTTTTTTGTGTTCTGTGGTGAGTATGTGAGTGTTGCTGGGAATCCGCTATCTTTTAGGGCTGTTTCGTAGTCTTTCTTGGCTTTGTTAAATATAGATTCATCGGAAGAATTGTCGGAAAGCCTGCGGTTAATCGATTTAGGTATCTGTTTGATTATAGAAGGCGGGTGGTTGGAGTATATATGTATGTACTGTGGTTTATCATTCGGTTTTCTGTATGGTTTGTGTGTGCCTTTTCTTAGGTTGAAGGTGACATCTAGAAAATCTACTTCGTTTAGGTTAGTTTTTATATCTATCTCGAATCCGTTATTTTTGAAGATTTTAATTATTGCTTTTCTAGTTTTATCTGTCTTTTGTTTGTTGCAGTTTCTTAAGATTATGAGACCGTCATCTCTGTAGAGCCCTGTGTCATTTCTATCTATTATTTTGCTTATTTCGTGTAGTAAATAAATACCTACGATTTCGCATGTCTCTGCACCGTCAAAGCTTCCCATTGTAGTGTCAAATATCCCATCTTTCTTTATCCATGCTTCTTCATGGTGAAATAATAATGATTTACGGGAGTGCTTAATGATGTCGATTTCGTTTGGTTTTATTATTATTTGTGCCTGAGCTAAGTTGATGGCCTTATCTAGTGTACGTTCTGTTATGGATGGGTAAAATTCTTTTATGTCTAATTGTAGGAAGTGGCAATTTTGTTTGTTATTTATGCTGTTGAACCAGTCAATGGTTGTTTTTGTGTTTTTCCACTGGTTTACTCCTAACTTCTTCCTAAGTTCAGAATTAATTCTTTCTAGTATTGTTTTACTTATTTTACCTAGTTCGCTTTTGGCTGGGTTTATGAGTCTGCATGCAGGGTTGGTTTTGAAATTTTCCTTGCGGTCTTTTAGTGTGATAAAGGCTTGCGTCTTGCTCATGCAACTTATTCGGTCATCTAGGTCTAATTTTTGAGCGATTGCTTTAGCTTCTTTATTTATATCGTGTTCTATTGTTTTGGGTGCCTTTTTGTATGTTTTGGTTATGTTGTTCTTTAGTAATTTATTGTGCGTGGGAGGGGTTATATATATATAAATTTCAGTATATTAGCCTCAAGGAACTCTCTCTCTCTCTCTCTCTATATATATATATATATATATATATATATATATATATATATATATATTTAAAACAGTATAGCAATCCTTCATGGTCGGTAAAACAGAAGGGACAGGTAACGTCAGTTAATATTTTGGTAATTTCTGTAACCTAGAACGGGTTACTGAATGAGGAATAAGCAAAACGGAGTATGGAAATGTTGAAACTTGACTAATGCATGGAATAATAATGCAACACAAAATGTACTTAGAACAAAATATATTGAAACAAGAAAGTGTACACAATATTTACATATAGTCTTTTGTATATTTCTGGGAAGACCGTTCCCGGAGAATGTGTTGACTAAGTCGCAGTCGGGCAGAGTCTCTAGTTGGATCTCTTGATTCGCCTCCCTTGTCTTCCCGGTACCAACCATATTTATATAGTCGGTACTCCACTATGCAAATTAGGTGGATCCTACCACAACAGGAAATGAAATGGTAACATCAACAAAATACAATATACGCCAGCGGCGTGAAGTAGGTAAACCACTGCTAGTGGTGGACTACTTAGACAACAGATTAGCCTCCACACACACTTACAATAGTGTTCAACGTATTTATGAGGATTGGGACATACGCATTTGTGTTCATAGGTACGATATATAACAGTAATAATTCCTGGTATTAAATAAGTTAGTTAATCTAAGGTGGAATATTGTAAGGGAATTTACCGAAATTGTGTTACCTTTTAATTACTTTCTACCACCTTTAATCTTATTTCTTTCTTTTTTTTACAAAGGAGGTAGAAAGTCGAGATATAGGTATTATAATGCTTGTTTTGTTAATGAAGAAATGGATGTGCGTTCACGGCTGTCTTCACAAGGTAAAAATGATTTTATATTCTAATATTTTGTCAGAACCCCTGGATCGGCTCTACTCCCTCCATCGTCCCCACATGATTTATGAGTGAGTGGATGGGTGTTTCACGATCGTGTCGCTTTCAAAATGTGGCCTTATTTGAAACCTTCGGAATACCACATCGATGTCAAGATAGAGACCAACCAGTAGGACCACAAGACGAAGGACTGTTTGAAAAACTAGCACTGTTAATAGTATTCTCAACATGAATGTGAACCTGGTCCGTCCATACAGTCGCTTCTGTATGCCACATCGAGATCATTCTCTAGGCTGAGGATATTGTAGTGAATAAAACTATTTTTCATTTTTTTTAATTAATCATCATCATAGTCATCATCATCATCATCATCATCATCATCATCATCATCATCATCATCATCATCAAAGCTGCTTGAATGCACAATGCAAATCTTCAGGATGGCTTCTTGTTTCCAGCTCAGCCACTTGTCGTTTATACCGCAACTAAGCTGAGTGGATTTTTGTGAGAGTTGAACTGCTTTCTCCGCCAAGTTAACATAACTTTTTTAAACAAGAGTTATCCTTTTCCTATACTGGTTGACAAACCTAACTAGAATGTGCAGTCTTTCCTGCTACTAAAACTCAAGAGATCAATACATACGTTTTCCAAGGTTATTTGATCGAAAGTTAACTTGACCGGAATTCGAACTCTGATTTCTCGGTCCTTGCATCTAATTCACATCCATTTGAGCATATGTACATTTTTAATTTTTTTTTTCTCCTGAATACTTTCTGACTAGATATTGTAACATTTTTCAGTTTCCTGGCATATGTAAATATTTATGCATTTTTCCTTGTCTATATCTCTCAGACAAACGCAAGCTAAATGTCAAACTTTATCTCTTTCCGTATAAAGACAGTCTATCTTATCTTGGATTTTTGCGCACGCGCGTGTTTTCGTGTGTGACTTGAAAACTGCTATAACTATAAAATTATAATTGAATGAAGAACTTCTCAAAATATCATAAGGTTAGACGGCATCGGATATTTTTTTAGAAAAAGGAACCAGCAATCCAGATTAACCCACTTCCACAATATCCACGGGTACAGATTGCAACCTAGACCAGAATAACTCCGGCGATTTATTTACCTTCATATATGGTGGTTAAGAATAGCCTAATCTGAATTATATATATATATATATATATATATATATATTACAATGAATCATTCATAAAAAGTAAGGTAGTAAAGTTAATGAGATAAAATGGCGAATTCACTTCGATAACTATATTTTAAAAATGCGTTAACCCACTAACCAGTCGATCAATGTTATGATCCTTGTTTTTTTTTTAAATTATAAACTGTATTAGGTCTTCCTTAAAGATTTAAATTAAATTATTTTAAAAAATCTCACTCTCTCTATCTCTCTCTCTATATATATATATATCACTCTCACTGTGTGTGTGTGTGTGTGTGTGTGTGTGTGTGTGTGTGTGTGTGTGTGTTGTCCCACTAATCCCTGCACAGAATTGATTAAGCAACATGACCAAAATAACCTCTGTTTGCTTCAAGGTTTCTGCATATCTTCTTCTCTGTTGTCCATCAATCCTAGCACAGAAGTTAGCTGTAATACAATTTTTCTAATTCGTATTACACATATATATAAGAATAAAAATCATTTCTTCTTTATACATTTCAAAATACATTTCCCAGCAGCTTCATACACATTGATGTTCATACCAAACAAATAAATATTTCATAAGTTAGATTTCAAATTCAAAATTTCAAATCTTTTTTTATGATTGTTATGACTAAACCAAGAAGTACTTTCTTCAAAATTTCTTCTTTACAATTTTCCCTAAGCCAACACGGAGGATTCACATAAAATGTAAACCAACGATTTCTGAACCAAATGGAGCTACATCCTGACTCTCGCCATACGATCAGGAGAGCAGATCAGCAGTCCTGTCTGTGTTACATGCAGACCGAAGACAAATACCACCTCATGTGACATTGTGAGGATTATCTCATGTTGCTGGACACTCTGGCCTAGCCGGATGTAGCGAAAAGAAATGGTATTCATTATTGTGGATTATCCGTTTCTTTAATCTTCTTAACAAGTGTGCCAGCAAGATGAGTGTTATCATATTTTATGATGCTCAACCCGATTTTAAATTCGTTTTTTCTTATTCTTTTTGATATCGGTGTTAATCATTTATTTTATTGCTTGTCAACACACACACACACACACACACATATACACACACACACATATATATATATATATATATATATATATATATATATATATATATATATATATATATATATATATATATATATATTGTGGTGAATTTTACCTATGGTATGTTATATGCTTACACGAATAGCCACTAGTTGTATTGCAGTTCATTCAACTTCATAAAATATTCCTTTTTAATCCTATGAGTTTCACTTTCGTTTCTGGTGAGATTACTTATTTTTAACCGTCTGACTAATCTCTTTTATAAAACAAAAATAATATACCAAATATATTCTTCATTATTGCCATTACATTTTTTAAATATTAAATAATTTATGAATTTCAAATGTCATCCTTCGACAAATTGACGGAGATTTTAAATACATATAATCATTATAGAAAAAAATATTTTACTATTATTAAATTATTAGCATTATTTATGAAGTTTCGAGGATTACTTTCTTTTAAAATAATTTAAATATACAAAATAAAACAGATAAAAAGCATTTTTTTTTACAATTATGTTCCCCCAATACAAGGCAAAAGAGCCATTCGAGGTATAATGTTACGGAGTAACAGGTAAATTTTATGGGGACATGTGTTGAAAATAACGGTTGATCTTAGACTTCATCAGGTTAAGATTGTGATGGAAGTAGTATCCTCTGGTGAGTCGATTCCACAAAGCGGCGGTTCGTGTAAAAAAAAAAAGACTGCTTCAGTGGAAGTTACATCTCATCAATGAACTTCGAAGAGAATGTGGGTATTTCGCTACAATGATCGTGCCATGGCGGGTCTTAGCCGTGAAGGTTAGAACTAGTTCAACTAAGAAATGTAGTTGGTCTTACCAATTACCATAGTAATAGCTATAGGGCGGGGAGAGGCTTGCGACGTTTCCTCTGCGGGAAATGGTTTGTAGGGTGGCAAATAACTCGTCACGCACAAGGACGCGGATCCACTTTTAGACGACTCTATTGTGACTGTAAAATGATGATTGGGAAACTACTGCCCGTATATGCCAGCAGGAAGAGTGGGCTACTTGCTGGAGCGATACAAGGAACCGACAATTTTTCCAGCATCTTTAGCGATGGATCAAATGTACAAGTTCCACTTGGGTTGAGTTTAAGTCCCAGTCGGCGCTCAAAGCACGAGGCATCCCTAAGGGACCACTCGTACATCACCATTCGGTGGAAGTTCTGAGTCCGCTCGGTGATAATGGAACGTCACTATTTTTTTTTTCGAGGCATTTTACGAGATGATCCAGTATTTTTTCCACACTGAACTGTTAAACCTAGAACAGATCAAAAAATAGGTGCCAGTCTCGGATCATCTAGAGTTTTGGAGGTGCACCTACATAACGTTGTATATCATCAGTATAGATATTCACAAATGATCGGAGTGTACTCTTAGGCAGATCATTTATGCAAAGTAGAAAGTAGAGGGTTTGACCGAAAAGCGAACCGGGGGTGGGGGTCGTTGATCGTTTGAGCCTCAGTTGACTGGCCGTTAACGAATACCTTCAAGGACCTACCCGTTAGAAAAGACATGATAATTGACAATCACTCTTCCATTGATTCCGTATCTAGAGAACTTGTACCGTAACCCTTTATGTTACACCTTGATAAAGACCATTGAAAATATTTAATACGACCGTCCTTGTGATGTATTTGTTGAGTAAATTTACACACAATGTTATGCTTTTAAAAAAGGTAACATAAGAATTAGTGAATTTCTCTCTCAAAACGAATTGAAACATACATATATATATATATATATATATATATATATATATATATATATATATATATATATATATATATATATGTATGTATGTATGTATGTATGTATGTATATGACCGAATTGATAAATATAGGTAGGTATACGAAGGTATATATTCGTCTCTCTAAATTAGAATTAATATTTTTTTATTTCCAACCTTATGTTCAATCTTAAAAGTTAATCTGGGCCTAAATTCAAATTCAAAATTAAGTTAAATACTTTACAAGCATAATATTCCACCCCAACAATAAAGTATCTCGCGAGAAACAGAATTTTGTTTTTAAAAAAAAAGGTGTCAACCCAAAATAAAAATAAAAGTAATAATTCCAACACATGAAAATTGCTTCGGCATGATACTCGGTTGCATCTAGCATGAAACAGACTGTCGCCACTAAGTGTTCACTTCACGCTCTATCTCTGATATTGAGCACTTTATCCCATAAATATACCACATCTTAATACTATATTTATTCATATATATATATAAAGGTAAATCAATAAGTCTGTAGCCTTATAATGAAAATAGTATTTATTTTACACAATCATTTTATATTAGTCAAATATTCTTACAACATTAAGTTACGCTAATATATATATATATATATATATATATATATATACATATATATATATATATATATATATATATATATATATATATATATATATATATATATATATATATCAATGAATCACATTACCTGAACAGTGTACAATTAAGATTCCATTTCAAATTCAGTTACATTCAGTGTCCGACAGACTACGGATATATTCATCTTACATCTTACCTTGAATATATATACACAGATACAACCATACACATGCACACACACATTCATATATATATATATATATATATATATATATATATATATATATATATATATATATATATATATATATATATATCATATGAAATGTACATACGTATAATAGGTCATGTGCCAGTTTGTGACTACTCGAAATGACATTTTTTTATTAAGTTTTTCTTTTCAGGTGTCATGGAACTTGGAAAGCCGACGTCGAACTGGATGATGAGGTTTCCAAATTCGGCCGGTTCATTTGGCACCGGCATTCCTTCGCGCGGAACAACTTTCTGAAAGCCCGGTCTGTAAGTGCAAAAAGAATAAAAGTGAATGAACAAAGACTCAAAAAGATGATTCTCTTTCTTTCTTTTTTTTTTAAAAAAAAAAAAATCTTTCATACAAGATACTTCGAGATTAATATGCTTCAAAATAATTGCAACTAATGTTACCTTTGAAAAGCTTATTAAAATTCTGCGTATAGTTCTTTTCCTATTTGCTGTGTTCATTCAGGACGTTGGCTACCATGGCTCAACACAACATCCTATCATTTGTAGTTCTTAGTAAGCTCTGTCTTTTCATCATATTGATTCAATCTCCTCAGATAGGTGCCTCCACCGCCACTTTTGTCGCCGATATGTCCTCTAAGCTTCAAATTCCCCAAGTACTCCTTCCCCATAATGTTCCCAGAAAATATCACCTATCTTTTCTGATTGTGAGTATTAATTCGCCTTTTGTTTACATTTCTCAGCATCCTTCTGTAGAACCACATTTATGCTATCTATCATCTTCTCTTCATTTGTGAGTAAATTGTCCAGTATTCAATGGCACATCTGTTCCTAGCATTTACACATCAGTTCAGATCTCTTTCCTTTGTTTCTTCACACAACTTGCATTACAGTTCAGTTCTCTTTTCTTTGCGTCTTCATATCTAATACACAGCAGTTAAGCACTCCTTTCTTTGTTTCATCATCGCACTTGCATAGCAGTTCAGCACTCTTTTCTTTGATTCTTCGTAACACTCAGGTAGCACTTCACTACGCTTTCCTTTGTTTCTTCACACAAATTACATAGCAGTTCAACACTCTTTTCTTTGTTTTTTCACACAAATTACATAGCAGAGCTGAGCACTCTTTTCTTTGCTTCTTCATCGCAGTTACATAGCAGAGCTGAGCACTCTTTTCTTTGCTTCTTCATAGCAGTTACACAGCAATTCAGCACCGTTTCATCACACCACCTACATAACTATATAAGCACTCTATTCATCAGTGTTTTGCTCGCTTCTAACGAAATTTCTCTGTTTCTTAATACTTTCCTTAGGTTTCGGAATCCACTTCGGTCTCACATTTACTCCGTTTTAATTCGCCCCCAAAACTCGATTGGTGTGAAAATGAGGCACTTGCGAATGCTGAGATGCATCATTTTCCTAAATATATTAAGCGAGTCAGTTTTTTCCTGATTTATTAGAGATAGATCACAGGAGAGATCAGCTGCCAATATCTGGTTATCACGAATTTTGAAGGTTCACCCATATATTGGATATCATCAGCATAGCTACTCACAAAGGCAGTCATCTCTGTAAATCAAAAAGAGCTTTTGTCCGAGAAGTGGCCACTGTGTTGATTGCACGGCTCCTAACAACTGACCATTAACAACTACCTTCAGGGACAATTTAGCTATATTATGATGTAATACGTTGTCCAGTGCAGTAGTTTTAATATGATTCTCAATAAACATTGCAGATTTAAACCATTTTGTCTTATAAGTTTTGACCAGCAGTATTATAGTATTATATACACGTTTATGTATTATTTTTTTTATTAATAGCATCTAACAAATGATCTAACAAATCTTATTCATTAAGAAGCCTTTTTTGTAATCTTTTACAATTTTTTACACAGTTTTTACAAATCGAATATAGTAAACCAATACATACTTTAATTGAGGTGATTCATAATTAGAATTCTAGTTTGAATATATTTTTCATTCAATATATCAGATACAAAAGATATCAAATTTATTTGGATTTATTCTTGAAATAGTAACATTTTGAAGTCAGTTTAAAAGCAAAAACGAGCGGAATTTAGGGTTTTTCTGTTCATTTTTTCAGATGATATTTAAAATTAAATTCTCAAAGATTGGTAAGAGCTATGAATCTAATTTATGGTGGCAGTACTTTGTACAGCAAACCCCAGATTTTGCATCGAATAAAATGTTGATGTTCTAAAAAAAGTGTAAAATCAACATGCCCTATTTTAGAAATGTTGCTGATAAAGTTCAACATTGTATTCAACATGAAGGGGGCGTTTTGAACATGTTGAATAGTTTGTTAATCATAAAAATTCATGTTGTTTTGATATGACAAGACTTATAAACTTGTTAAACTATTTTAATTTATTTTTGTTCAATAAAAATTCATAAATAAAATCGGAGCTACTTTGGCCACATATATGTATCTGTGTGTGTGTATGTGTGTGTCTATATGTAATTATTTATATATAAATAGATATTATAAATATTTTTAAAATATTTATAATCTATTTTTGATATCAGCAAAAGAATTTCAAGCCATAAAGTGGATGTGCATATGGTGTAATGGGTCGCGTTTCAGGATGAGAAAACAGAGAGTCAAGTTCGAACTGTGGTCGGTTTTTATACATACACGCAAACGCGCAAACTCCCTTGCGAAAGGTATTAATCCGTTCCCCCCAATATGGTTTAAATAGTATGACCTGTACCTTGAAAAATGATTATTATTCTAAAAATATATTCAATGTAACATTCACTCGCAAAAAAAAAAGAATTATTTTACAATCAATAATATGTTTGGGCTTTAAATAACATACGAAGAGTTGATAATCCGTCAAAAAACGATTCAACCCATCAAGCCTGAACAAGTTTTGACACAATACCTCTAGTCTGTACTATTATACTTGTAAAATCTACTATCCCCCTGAATGCCTTTATTATTAGACGTGAAGCTGAAATGCGGCGACCGTATTTTCTCCCCGGCGAGCCAAATCCGACAGATGATTTTTATCCGGCCATTTGGCGTGATCCGTTGTCGCAAATTACATTCATCAATACAGACGCTCCGAACATTGTAAACAAAAAAAACCAAGAGAATCGAATGCTTTATTCGAAGGCTTTGAGCAACTAAGTACATAATGGTTTAATTCGTTTTTTTCCGCTGGCATTTGGCAACAAATTTTGAATTAGGAAAAGGGCGTCAAAACACACGGGTTACGTAAATAAATCACATTCCCAATTTTATACTGATCTGGATCGTTGTAGGACGAATGTTGGCAACCATTCAAAAAAAGAGCACGTTCGTATTAAAGTAGGAATTAAGTGTTCTTCCACTGTCATATTCGGTGTGCTTTCCGCGGAGGTTACGGTAAACGCTATTCAGAATAAACTCAGATATTTGGATCCAGAGACACGCGTATACAGTTACATTTATCCGCCTCTGAATTTTCTCTCCTGGGGTATAAGAGGATATATATATATATATATATATATATATATATATATATATATATATATATATATATATATATATATATATATATATATACACACACATATATATATATATATATATATATATATATATATATATATAACGTAAATCATTCATACGAAAAACAAATAATGAAGTTAATTATATGGCAAGAATCACTCTCGCAAACAATTTTTAATAATAAAATACAATCAACCTCGAATCCGTTAATGAATGGTATGATCCTTGTTTATAAATTCCGGTTTCATCAGGTCTTATTTTTGCTACTAGCTCGGCTTTCAGTCGTTTCATACGACCATCATCAGGTAGAAAGTTTTTTTTAAATCCAGGTAATAATGAGACATCGAAAGATAGTGCAGACCGAAAGAGGTGTTTTTAGAAATGTGATATTGTTAACTGTAAGAATAATTTTGGAGCGTGCAGTCACGACGCTAAGGTTGAATTTTTTTAAATTTTAAAATTGTGCGTTCTTGTACTGTAGAAGTAGGCTTTTTTTTGTAGTAAAGGTGGCATGAACTAAATTGTTCAATAATTAGAGTAATGTCACAGTTATTATCAGGAATTCGCACTTAGGATCAGTTATTTTAATATCGATTATGTAGTGCGTGTTCAATTTATATAACGTAAATCCTTCATACGAAAGACAAATAATGAAGTTAATTATATGGCAAGAATCACACTCGCAAACAATATTTAATAATAAAATACAATCAACCTCGAAACCGTTAATGAATGGTATGATCCTTGTTATATATATACACACACGCACATATGAGTAAAACGAAAGATGGTTCACGAAGAGGAAGATTTTAAAGTCAGAAAGGCAGACTTGTTCGAAAAATCCGACTTTCTCTTCTTGCTTAAATTTAGTCCAAAGGCTAATATATAATAAATATCATCAATCTTATTGCCAATGTTATCATTTTATTGGCTTATTGTTCCTCAAATTTTATTAACGCACCTATTAATTCTACACACACAATCCGGCAGGATTCGAACTTGCATCACCTATGGGGAACCGTCATTTTTTATCTGACGTACCTAACCGTCCGGCCACGTAGCACTTACGGTGAAACAAAACCGGAATAATGCCTTTTAACGACACAATCTCTGCCGATTCTCAAAATATCTATATCTGCTCTGTTTCGTACCTTACCTTAAAGAAAATTTATTTTGGGAAATGGATTGAATCCGACATTTTATTTTTAATTTATTTTGTTTACACGTTCTTTTTTTATGGATACACATATTCGAGTAGAAGCTGTTTTTCTTAAAATTATTTTTATCCACTTATATCTACCGGCCTGAATATTTGAATAAACTTGTCAGAAAAATATGCGTCCTCCGGCAGGATTCGAACTTGCATCCCCTCTGGGAAACCGTCATTGTATCTGACGTCTTTAACCGCCTAGCCACGTAGGACTTTCGAGAAGAGGCAGCGAGTGCGTGTTCACAAGGCACTCTTCGGGCTTTGTCTGACTGTAAGTCCTAGTTTTTCTATGCGGGATTCGGATGATAATATATATTCTTTTATTTTGTGTGTCTGTGTGTGTGCGCGCGCACGTGTGTGTGTGTGTGTGTATTAGAGGCATTTTGATGTATGCATAGTTGTTGTAAGTATGTTGATTTGGAGCCATTTTTACGCAACACCGTTTACTATCATATATACAGGGCTGTTCGATAAAAGTGACTCACCTGATTTTTTTTACTTAAAAATTTTTTCGCCCATTGTTTTGGGGTCAAACTAATTTTTAATCTTACTAATATAAAGACCTCTTCCCGATCACCTAGTAAAAAAGTTTACTCACCCTAAGGTATTCTATTCATAATTATAATTTGGGATATAAATGAGATTTAGGGAAAAACTCTGTACAAAAAAGTGACTAACTTATTTCCTGCAGCTAGTAATCAATAGAAACATAACCGAACAGCTATAAATAAAGAATAATAGAGGTATAATTTATTTATAATATGTAATATAATTCGAAATATTTAATAATCTATGGGTCCTCTTTTATTTTGAATAACCTTTTCAACCCTTTTTGGCATTGACTTGATTAGGTTCTGGCAAATCTCATCTCCAAGCATTGAATTTCATTCGGATATGAAATTCACAATCAAATCCTCTTTGTTACTCAACTGCTTTCTCGAGAGCCTGTACTTTATAATGCTCCATAAGTTTTCTATGGGGTTGAGCTCAGGAGATTGGGGCAGCCATGTCATAACACTCACCTGCTTCTCATCAAAGTATTTCTTCATCAATTTTGATTTGTGACAGGGAGCATTATCCTGCATAAAAATGAGCTTGGTGGGGTCAATTTGCACCCTTTCAGCAGAAGGAAGCAGACAAGACTCTAAAATTCTCT
Source organism: Acanthosepion esculentum (assembly GCA_964036315.1). Taxonomy (NCBI): domain Eukaryota; kingdom Metazoa; phylum Mollusca; class Cephalopoda; order Sepiida; family Sepiidae; genus Acanthosepion; species Acanthosepion esculentum. Next base: position 42,270,100 of record OZ038495.1, on the reverse strand, counting down.
TGTACTGCTCGCTCCTGAGGGTCTTTTCAATAGGTTTTAAGAAACCAGTTCCATGAAAAGAAATGCATCCCCAGAACATTATACTGAACAGATGTTTGACAGTACTTACTGCTAAATTCAAAGAGCTTTCAAAGCTTTTTCTTCGGATTTTAGATCGCTTATCCTGTGAATTTAGCTCAACTTTCATTTCATCGGAGAAGAGAACATTTAGTAAAAAAAAAAATCAGGTGAGTCACATTTATCGAACAGCACTGTATGTCGTCGAACACCTAGACAGGAAAAAATCTTGTGCGACGAGCAGTATGAGTTTCGATCAGCCCAATCCACTGCTGATGTCCTAACTACCATTACACAAAATTACTGAGGCCCTTGACAACGCACACACCGCAAGAACCATAGCATTAGATATCTCGAAAGCCTTCGACAAGGTTAGGCGCAAAGGTTTGTTACACAAGCTCTCCGGCTTTAGAATCAAAAGAAAGGTTTTCTCTGTTATAAAATCCTTCCTAACAGGTAGATTCCTGAAGGTAGTTATTAACAGCCAGTCCTCAGAGGTCCTGGCGGTCAACGCAGGCGTTCCCTAGGGGTTGCTTTCTTTGTGACGTACATAAATGATCTACCTAAGAATATACTCCGGTCATTTGTAAATAACTATGCCAATGATACGACGATATATGGGCGCACCTCTTGTCTTGTCCATCAGAGATTAGCAGCTGACCTCTCTTGCGATCTAACACCAACTTTTCAGAGAGGAAAAATTGGTTGGTTACATTCAATGCCTCTAAGCCCAAACTGGTTACATTCCATCACCGCCGATTAGACTCCGAACTATCGCCAGTCGCGGAGGAGGCCCAGTGCCTTGATGAATATTGGGCCTCAAACCCACACCCATCCTCAAGTGGGACTCCCCTATATACGATCCATCGCTAAAGAGGCAGATAAAATGACCGGCTCCCTGTACCGCACCAGTAAGTACCTGACTCCTCATGCTATCCTCAGCCTTTAAAAGAGCCAGATCAGGCCGAAAATGGAATATTGTTGCTATATTTCCCAGACCTCACTTTCCTGTCAAAAGCATCTCCGAGTCCTTGTTAGAGAACAATTATTTTCTGTCCTCCAGCCTCTCTCTCACAGGCGGGATGTGGCGAGTCTATCGCTACTGCCATGAAAAGTTCTCGGAAAACTACATTTCTGCCAGGCCTAACGTTCACGACTAGGATCCGACATGCCACTTACATTGTAGCAAACCACCCACATTCCCTCCGTATTCCATCGGCGGGAAATAAGTTCCACTCAAACAGATTCTTCCCACCAACCACAGACCTGTGGAACAGACCCCTAAGAGGATGTTTCCCCAATCACTGCAATCTTAACCTGTTCAAGTCTAGAGTCAACCGTTATCTTCCCCTCCTATCCATATCAACAAATCCTTAACGGAATGCTTTACATTGAGTGACACCCGGACCTTGTACAGGGTGAACCCTACTGTAAAACAAAAAGAAAAAATATAGTTTAAAATTTGCTACATTTGTAAAGGGAGATTACTCAATATCAGAGATACACCGTTAATTGATGTGAAGCTCACAGTGTAGAGTAAAACAGTGAACAGGCAGTGTGATATTTGAGGTGTACACTGTCTATATTTAGACATGTCTATATTGTGTGTGGTTGCGTGGGTGTATTTAAATGTGAATATAATAGCGCTGTTAAGTCTGCAAATAACACTTTCATTACTTCCACACAAACAACAATCATTTTAATTTCGCGCGCAACAGAATGTGGCAATTAATAGCGAGCTCGTCTGACTAACCAAAACTAATGAGCAGGGAATTAAATTCTCAGTGCGTGCTCCAAACACGTGGATTTGTACCAAATACAATTAAGCTTAATAAATGAATATCGTTTCCTAAGTTTAAATGCACAGGATCCACTTTTGCAGATAATATATTCCATATATATATATATATATGTGTGTGTGTGTGTGTGTGTGTGTGTGTGTGTATGAAGAAAAAGAGAGATACCATGTTTATTTATATACGTATGTTTACGTTAAATTACCTTTATATATATATATATATATATATATATATATATATATATATATATATATATATAAATGCACATATAACACACACACACACACACACACACACACACACACACACATATATATATATATATATATATATATATATATATATATATATATATTAAAGAAAAACAGACCACTTTAAGGCTCCATTGTAATAGTTTATTTCACCAGGGACTTTTAACTCTCCCTGGATCTTCAGACATCACTCTCAAAAGGTGAAACGAAAAATGAAATTAAAATTTACACTTTTGACAGGCAGTATTAATCTTATATAAGGTAACATAGAAGGTAGCGAGGAATGGTGTGAGAGACATGGTCGAGTTTAGAAAGGGAAGGGAGAATTTTAAAATTTATTTTTATATTTCTTATTAATATTGAGGAAGGAAGTGGGTAAGGATAAGACATTGACCAATTTAATCGGCCAACTCAACGGAAATGATATCTGGAAGGGGAGGAGAAAAAGGGAAAAGAAAAAAGGGGGAAGTAAAGAGAAAAGAGATGTACTTATGTTTTCGGAGGAAGATGAGGGGTTGTGTAGATTTAGTAAATTAGATAAAATCAGATTTTAACGTTTGATAGTAATTTAAATATTTAAAAAAAAACATGAAGAAATTAATTTAATGCTTCAACTTCTCTACAAATAAATTAGGGATTTAATATGAGTTGAATACTATATTAATAAACAACAATAATAATAAAAAATATAAAAGTTTACTAAAAGTAATATTTTAATATTGCGAATGACTGTTATGGTATCATCTTCATCAGTTTGTGTCTACTTCATGAATGTAATTTGTAGCTATTTTTAGATGGGTAATATTTCTTAATCAAAGTTTAGGTTTCAAATCAAGATGGAGTAAGATTTGAATGTGACATATATATATATATATATATATATATATATATATATATATATATATATAATAAGAAAACAGAGACTTTAATTATCCATTTGAATTATAAATTTATTTCGTGAACACCGAGAGAGATTTGGATCCGAAGAGTTGAACATCTTGTTGTTCACGAAATAAATTTATAATAGAAATGGATAATTAAAGTCTCCGTTTTTTTATTTTCATTATAATGCTCTGTAGTCTATATTGACCTCTCTCTGGATTTATATCTTCCTCGGAATTATCGTTTCCAGTCACAAACAGGTAAGACGTGTATATATATATATATATATATATATATATATATATATATATATATATATATATATATATATATATAATACATGTCTCATTAAATAATATAGATAAGCGTTGTCTATATATTTTATGCAAGTTTTTTTCATATAGTCTGATAATCTTAATAACATTATCATTAAATAATGAAAGAAAATCACAATATTGATACATACTTTTTTTTATTTAATCCGATCTGAGCTTTCGGCTTACATAAGCCATTATCAAAGATGACAATTACACAATATATTTATGCAATACACGAACAAGAAATTGATGATAGTATTATTTGTTTACATGGATGATTTCCAAGCAACGATAAACACGTGCATATAAAACGCTGAAAACGAAAATCGCACGACAGCTCATGACGTCACACATGACCACGCGAGAGTGAATCCGATGAGTATTGAGTATGGAAAGCCGTTGGTATGAACCAATGACTTCTGTTACTAATTATAGGCATTTAAGGATATTTTTGGAGATTTCATAGTTTATTTTGTTCAGGTTAGGTTTCAACTGTTTTATGTATATAGCTTCAAGAATTTTTAGTTTTTGTTTATTGTTTTCATGTTTAAGTATAATTGTGTTTTCGACGAGGATTTTCCGGAATTGTGTATGCGGCCAGGCATGTTGTTTTAAATGTCTAAAAATGTTAGAGTTATCATTCAAATGTAGTGTCAAGCGTCGTGAAAGCGAGTTTGTGGTGTGACCAACATAGATATTATTTAGTTCGTTGGAGATACAATCTCCCAAAGGGCACCTGAATTTGTAAACTATGTTGGTTTTTTTCAAATCGCTAACCGGGGGAGAAGAATCATTTCGAATAATTGAGTTGGATATTTTAGATTTAGTGTAGTATATAATTAACTTAATTCTTTTGCTAGGATCTGTTGTGGATATGTTAGTATTTAATCTCCAACGAACTAAATAATATCTATGTTGGTCACACCACAAACTCGCTTTCACGACGCTTGACACTACATTTGAATGATAACTCTAACATTTTTAGACATTTAAAACAACATGCCTGGCCGCATACACAATTCCGGAAAATCCTCGTCGAAAACACAATTATACTTAAACATGAAAACAATAAACAAAAACTAAAAATTCTTGAAGCTATATACATAAAACAGTTGAAACCTAACCTGAACAAAATAAACTATGAAATCTCCAAAAATATCCTTAAATGCCTATAATTAGTAACAGAAGTCATTGGTTCATACCAACGGCTTTCCATACTCAATACTCATCGGATTCACTCTCGCGTGGTCATGTGTGACGTCATGAGCTGTCGTGCGATTTTCGTTTTCAGCGTTTTATATGCACGTGTTTATCGTTGCTTGGAAATCATCCATGTAAACAAATAATACTATCATCAATTTCTTGTTCGTGTATTGCATAAATATATTGTGTAATTGTCATCTTTGATAATGGCTTATGTAAGCCGAAAGCTCAGATCGGATTAAATAAAAAAAAGTATGTATCAATATTGTGATTTTCTTTCATTATTTAATGATAATGTTATTAAGATTATCAGACTATATGAAAAAAACTTGCATAAAATATATAGACAACGCTTATCTATATTATTTAATGAGACATGTATTAATGAAAAAATGCTGCCTAAATACACACAATATATATATATATATATATATATAGTGATTTTCCAAGCGTAGCATAGATGTGGCACAAGACCGAAAGTAGGGGGCACCCAATGAGGATCGAACTCACTACTCAGTAGTAAATGCTCTCGCGAGACAAGCTTACTAACTATTACACTGCCTCGAAGTGCCCAATATATTTATATATATATATATATATATATATATGTGTGTGTGTGTGTGTGTGTGTGTGTGTGTGTGTGTGTGTATGTGTGTGTGTGTGTGTTTCTAATGCGGTTGAATAAATCTATGTACAAATATTTAAAATATTATCGTTGAAATTCACTTAAAAAAACGCTAGGGACTTTTTTAGGCCAAAAAGTCCAAAGGTGATATGAATTCAATCTCATTCTATGATCGTACGTGGAATTTCAATTTTGATCGCTAACAATAGTAAAAAATAATAACAAAAATAATAATAATAATATTGTGGAACTACCCTCTAACCCAAACTACTCGAAAATGTCGAGGAGCTTGAAAATGTCCAGATGAATAGGTGGAATAACAACTGGCCTTCGAGATCACGTTATCTGCGATGGTGCTATATGCCGTGATCAACGACAGCTCTTCCCTGCCAACATCCCTCTTCCCGTGAAGGCTCAAAGTCAAAGTGAATGCCTAAAACAGAACAGTATTCAATCCCTTGATTGAGTGAATGACAGATACTGTTCTGGCAGGAACCTGCTCCCGCCCATACCGACAACATCACAGAAAAATGACTGCCCGAGAATGTTTCATCCGACTCCAACAGGTGACCACCGACCTCTCCTGATTTGAATCTCCTTATGCCTGGGCGTCGTACCAAACAAAGGTCTCACAGTACCAAGAACTCATCGTAGATATGATCTCCAATCATAAAATACGCTTTTCACTCTATATGGAAGCCCTCCTCGTGAATTGTTTAGGTTTCTCGATAGACATTTAGTTTTAGATCATTATCATTGCAGTTTAACTTGATAACGAGAAACGATAATATAATGTCTGTTTCTGTTTCATAAGTAAACTCGATTAAATGTTCTATGTTGTTCAGTTTATTTGCAAGATAGGGTGATATTGTTTTGGAGGATATATTAATAAAATATTATCAATATATTGCAAGTACGTTGATTCTTCTGGAAGTATATTTAGGAAAGTTTCTATAATTTGTAAGAAAAGACATGCTAATACACTACTAAGAGTGAAGCCCATCGGTAAAGCAAATTTCCCTCTATAAAAATTATTATCGAAAGTGGAATAATATTGCTTTGTAATAAGTCGACAAATCCTTATTGTTTTGTTTATCAGTTGGGAGAGATTAGTGTTTTTTTTATTGTTTTACTGGAAGTTCCTTGAGGAGAGTTAAGGGTTTTTATATAGCCACAAAAGACTTTTAGCTTTTCGACAAGGTTGCCGAATTTTTTAATATGTGAAAGATTTTTTTTTCTCGAAGAATTTTTTCTAATATTAGATTAGTTTTCGTTCTTCTATAGGGACAACTTTGAATCCCAAATATGTTGGGATGCGTAAAATGCCTAATTTGTTTGCTTTTAGATCATGAATTCTGGTTGAAAATCTTATATTTTCGGAATAAATAATGTATTTTTATTTCTATTAAAAATGCTTGTTTTCAATTAATGTACGCATATTGTATATACATGTGTGAGTGTTGAAAGGTTCCCGTCCCGACCAAGAAGACCTTCCAAAAAATAATCTTATATTTGGTCATGTGTTTAGATTTTGTGAAGGCAGTCGCACTGAGAACACCTCATATTAATGGACGCTTTATCTTTATCAGTATATAAAATAAATACACATTGAAAGGTTTATTTGATCACCAATGGAGATATTTACATAAGCATCTAGAATGAAAGACAAATCGCTCCATAAAGAAACAACTCATTTATTGCCACAAATTCGTTCTGTATAGATGTAAAGAAGCAACCCATTTTAATAATTCAAAATTGCAACGTGAATATTACTTTAAGACTTTGAAATGGCTGGCATTTTTATACAAATGGCTGCCGTTAGTATATATCTGCTCAGAATGACCTCGCTTTCATCCTAACCACGCAAATAGATGTTGCCATCATTCAGCAAATAAACCTTTAGATTCCATTAAGTAGTTATTTAATTTATTGATAAAATATGGAGTTACTAAGAACGTGAACCGCAGTGTATATAAAAAGACGGAGAATTGAAAAGATAGAATTAAGAAAAAAAAATACATAGCGACAAGAAAAAATCATTAATATTCATGCATATATATTTTCATGTGAATCCATTTTGTGTATATAAGTATGTTTGTATACATAGCTATATACATCTATGAATTCCTGTAGTGATTCATTATTTATTCCATACAGTCATGCTCACACGCAATTTACATACCAATATATATATATATATATATATATATATATATATATATATATGAATGTAAAAGTGAACATAGAAGTCATCACTTAGAGGCGACAGTCTGTTTCATGCTAGATGCAATCGCCAGGCTTGACGATTGTATCTCGCACGAAACAGACTGTCGCCTCTAAGTGTTGACTTCTATGTTCACATTTATATTTACACACGCTGTATCTCTGAAATTGAGCACTTTATCCCATAAATATAGGATATTTTAAGACTATATTTCTTCATATATATATATATATATATATATATATATATATTAGCAAGAGACAGTCATAAACTGAAATGCTGAAATTTTAAAAAGTAAATTACATTTTTGTTAGATTTTCAGAAATGGATCTAACTGAAATTTGTCCAACACAGCATTTGGCTATATATACATATATATATATATATATATATATATATATATATATATATATATATATATATATATATATATATATATTTAGCTCTTGAAAATATATTTCAATTGAGCACTGTTGAATGACAAGCCAATTCTACAATCAACAGCCACCTGCGTTAATGCGAAGCTCTTAAGTAAAATGAATGGAGCACTCCGGCTGATTGACATCTGTTTACATTTGTAAAAACAACACGCTAGATTTAGCTGCCTCACTCTGTCGAATGAAGATAGCTCAGTTGGGAGAAACTCTGACTGACACCAAATCGGTTCGGCTTCAATCCTGACGTGAGGCATTCGGATGTCTAATCGCACTGAAGAGTTGTGATACAGCGAAACAGTACTCTCTGCGAATGATATATATATATACATATATACACACACACACACACACACACACACACATATATATATATATATATATATATATATATATATATATATATATATATATATATATATATATATATATTCTGTTTATACATTATTTTTATGGATATGACTTATTTGAGTAAAGGCTCTGTTTTAATAACATTTACCGGTTTTAATGTTTGAGAAATTTAGTAGAAAATATGCTTTCTCCGACAGGAATTAAACCTGTATTCCATAAGTAAGCCGTCATATAGCGTGACATGCTGCTAGCCATTCAGTCACAGAGAAATTTCCGGTTAGCAAAGTCCAAATTATTGCATATAAGCACACATCTTCGACGATCTTTCTCGATAATTCATTTCCGCTTTGAAACGCCAACTAACGCAAAGAGTGAAAACTTATGAGATGAAATGGATTAGATCCGACAAATATTTTATTTTCTGTCTATACGTTATTTTTATGGATACAATTTGCTAACCGGAAAGTTCTCTGTGGCTGAATGGTTAACAGCACGTCAGACCAAATGACAGTTTCCTTATTCGATTCCTGTCGGAGAACGTATAATTTCTACGAAATTTCTCGAACATTCAGGCCGGTAAATGTAATTAATACTGTTTAAATAAGAAAGCGCATTTACTGAAGTAAGTTGTATCTATAAAAATAATGTATAAACAGAAAGTATATTAACATATTTGGCGGATATAATCCATTTAATCGAATATATATGTATATATCTGTGCGTGTGTTCATGCTTGCGTGAGCGTGTAGTACAATTACCTATTAAATTTATGTGCGTGTATGTATGCATAACGTGTATGCATACCTATATGCATATATACATCAATTTAATTTTAAATATATGCGTATGTACAAATATAAGTATCATTGCCTACATATGTATATATAGGCATACATATATATATGTGTGTGCATGTGTATATAAATATATGTGTGTGAGTGTTAATGACATTGAGAATATATATAAATATAATCATAAAAAATTATAAATGTCATATATGCCTATATGTCATTATATATGTATATATATTTTTATTGCTTCAAGCTAGTTTATTAGAGGATAATTGTATTTGAAATAGTCTCTCTATTTTTACTTTAAACAATGTACCTTATGTCTATCGGCCTGTGTATTCGAGAAATCTTTAACAAAAAAAAGAAAACGTGTAGGAGAAAATACCGTTCATTCCGGTATGCTTGTAAGTAACAGTACAGCAAAGATCTAATTTCTCTTTTAAGCAATGGATAACACCTCCTTGATAGACGTTGATAGACGTAATACATAGTGTTTAAAGAAAAAAGAAAAACAGGGCGTTTATTTCAAATTCGAGTATGATCTATAATAACGTTTGAAGTAAGAACATTTTTAGATTTCAAATAAATCCATTAATTCTTCAGAAATATATATATATATATATATATATATATATATATATATATATATATATATATATATATATATATATATATATATATAAGGAGTTATATCCCTATCTCTAAGCAGTCATATACTAGTATCATTGTACTGGTGTAGATATATTAGTTTATACATACAATTACATGCAAATATATTTATAATTACACACACATATATATATTTATATATATTATAAATTAACTGATTTAAAATATAGTTTTTTTCGCTACACAGTAATAGGCATGTTTCAAAAATGGAAGCTAAAAGCTTCGAATTTAATTTTGTAATTAAATTAAAAACATTAGTTCCATTTCATCCTCAAGCGAATTAATTCGTTTGAGGATGAAATGGAATTAATGTTTTTAATTAAGATCTAATTCTTAATTAATTCGCTTGAGGATGAAATGGAACTAATGTTTTTAATTTGATTACAAAATTAAATTCGAAGCTTTTAGCTTTTATTTTTGAAACATGCCTATCACTGTGTAGCGAAAAACTATATTTTAAATCAGTTAATTTCTAATATTAATGCTCTGTAAGTTTACATTGAGCACTATTTTGTAAAAATAAAAATATCTATAAGAACACCGGATTATATATCTTAATGTTCTTTTTATTTATATATATATATATATATATATATATATATATATATATATATATATATATATATATATATATATATATGAATGTTTATATATTTATATAGATATTCACATGTGTGAAGATAAATATCGATTTGTTCGTATTTATTTACGTATACAAATATTTTTATACATATATATATATGTGCGTGTGTGTGTGTGTGTGTGTGTGTGTGTGTGTGTGTGTGTGTGTGTGTGTGTGTATTTGCGTGTATGCATATCTGGATGTGTGTGGTCCTTGCGCGTATGTGAGTGTGAGTGTGTGTGTGTGCGCGCGCGCGCTCGCCTGTGCGTGTGTGTGCGCGTGCGTGTAAACGTGTATATGTGTAAAAGCTGATTTTCGGATCCTATGTGTATTTTCCTCCGCGGGAAAATTATTCGAAACATTTACCGAAACCATTGTGACGCTGCCAACTTCTTGCAGAACTTCAGCTAATTTGCTTGATAAATGCAGCCTTCAGAGAAGCTGTTTACGCCAGTTCCGAAGCCTTTTTTTTCTCCTCCTCCGGGTGTCTGTCCCCGCTATTTACGCAAACAGTCGCACAATATTCTCAATTTTCAATGCCCCAAGCCATCCAAGGCGATCTTGTTATGTTCGCAAAGTATTTCCCTTGCTACCAAGACCGCTGTTGTTGCTGGAAGGTTGCGAGTGTCTATCAAAGAAGCATCAGCGTCGAAGATACTGTGCAATAAAACAGTGCTTCGCTGGGAGCCGTAAGTCTTCTAATGGAGAAAAAAAGAAAAGAAAGAACATACGCTCTTTCTTAATCAGCAATATTGGTTTAAAAGTGGCCCCAGGTTTTAGCAAAGATAAGGATTGGCTTGTAGTATACAAACCTGCCTTTTTCTTTTCCTTTTAAGAGTCTTATATGCTTGATCCGCTGCCAATAGATTTCGGGTGGCCGGATTTTACACGTACCCAAAATGTAAAATGTAACACTTTTAAGGGAATATTTAAAATATTTAACGGAAATCCATGATGGTGTTCAACAAAATACTCTACTCTCAAGAGTCATCATGAATAAAGCAGCCATAAAGTTGTAAATTTGCTTATTTATGTGTGTGTGTGTGTGTGTGTGTGTGTGTGTGTGTGTGTGTGTGTGTGTGTGTGTGTGTGCACGTGCGTGCATGTGATTGTGAGTGAAAGACAATGGTTGACTATGTAAGCTCGTTATTGGAGACTGGTTGCGCCAAGTGTTCATTCTCTTAGGCCAAGCACCAGGGCATGCTATTGACGATAAATAGAGATACGGGGGAAAGTAGATTCATTTTCAGGTGTTACTTTGAAATGTTCCCGAGTACAAAGCTCGATAGCTACTGAAAGTAATGTGTTACTGTGAAGTGAAGATTATTATAGGTTTATAAGATTATGAGGATAAGGAATATAAATAACAATTGCTCCTGACTTGAAGAGGTTAAGATTGCCGCGTTCAGAGAAACATCCACGTGGGAGTCTATTCGATAGAATAGCAGTTCTTGGAAAACAAGCCGAGTGAATCTTTCTCCTTACATTTGGAATACGGAAGAAATAGAAGTGAATAGCTCTATGAAAGCAGTATGGCGTCTCCTAGCCGTAAATATTCGACCTAAGGAACGGGGTGATAGGTTCGAAACGTTATCATGAGCTTCCTGTCAAATAGAATACGTAAAAGAAAATGTACTGTAACATAATAAATTTAATATTAATATTTATTTTTGGCTAGTCTTTCATCTTATTCTTTTTATATTTTTTTATCGCCACTCTCCGGTCGTTATTCTACGACTGTTATTTAAGCAGCGTGGAAAAACAATAAAAATGCCTCTAGAGGAATTTGAAATCACCCCATTTATCCTTGAAAAAAAAGGTGACATCGACGTTTCTGTTTTGACTATAATAAATACCGTCAACGGTTCACATAAAATATATGTTATTTCTCTGAGTGTATTTATCGCCGGCATTTTTTAGCTTGATTCGCTTTTCACTCGTCTTTCATTATGAAGGCTAAAAGGCGTAGGCTAAAAAGACACAGAGATAAGATGAAGGGCGAGTTAATAATTCGCTTTAATAGCAATGCTTTGCATAAGAAATTCAGAGAGTTTAAACTATTAAGCTTGTCACTATTTGGTATAAACCACCATCAAAAATATGATGGAAAAAGGACTATTCAAAATCAAATATAATATAGTTTACCTACAAAATAGAGCCTTCTTTCCTGTTTTATATGGGCATCGGGGTTGTCCAAATCTTCGATCGATAACGATTGACATTGCATCAAATTTAACTGGGAAGTAAGTAGCCGAAAAATAGTTCCACAAGCGAGAAGTGCGACAGAAGAAACTCTTAGCATATAATTTATGGTCACATCTAGCCATTTTCACTGTAAAATAATGAGACTTGCCACCAAAACTAGTACTTCACTTAAATTCATAATGTCTAGATCAGTGGCGATAAGAGGTAGCACAAATGTACCTGACCTCGAAATACGAGGAGCCTCAAGAAAATACCTTTAGGGGTTTAGGGGGTAGATTGTTTACAAACAGTAGAGAGCAAATTTACGAATCGGTATTTTATTGAAAACATCCGAAAAATAAAACCAGTTCCAAAGCAGCTTAAAGGTGTATTTTTTAAAACTTTCATTGAAGGAAAACGCGTGATGAGTTCCTCAAACTCATTTTCGTAATAAATCACACTCGATCTCAAGGGTTGCTAAGTTGTTAAGGCGGTCTTGAAGCATTGATGTGCGTTGATAATTCTTTATTCGTTTTAAGTTATTAAAAGAGCGCTCTGCAGATGCAAGTGTGGCAGGAATTACGCAGAAGATCCGCAGAGAAAAGGAAAATATTAGGGAAATTTCCCGACAAATTCAACGCATTGATCCCGTTCAACAGTTCATTTGGCTTTGAAATATTCTCGATGGGATCCATTCCAATACAGTTCGAAATTGTGTCATGAAATATCTTCTTTAAACGCACAACTTCGTCTCCCAGTTGCACGCAAATGTCCTTCGGATATTTATCAGTTCATCAGTCGCAAGAAGCTAATGGATATGCCTGACCTTTCCACGCAACAATTTACGATTTTATCCGCGAGTTCAAGGCTGGGCGACAGTCGGTGCTTGATGCCGAAAGAGAGGGCGGACCTTACGATGTTTTGGGAATGTCAAACGTCGTATTATTGGAATGAAATGCATAAATATTTGTCAAAAAAATACAAATAAAGAACTTAAGAGAAAAATTATATTTAACATATCACAACCCTACCAGACAGACATGCTTACAGATGCTAGATCGAGTATCTTTCGCCCAGCATCTCCTTTTCCGACGTGAGGGGGTCCCAAAATAATCTGAATGCCGGACCTCGGAAATTCTCTCCTCAGTACTGGTCTAGATAGCATAGAGGAAAGTTCATCAGAACAATTGCCATGCAATTATTTATAGAAAAGCCACGGGGAAGCTACGCTATAGTGGTGGGAAAGTGACTGAAGCCGAGATGCAAGGTCAGGACCGATAACATTGCAGATTCTTCTTACGACTTTTATCATGATTATCTAAATATATAGTAGGAGCACCATACCAGATGTGGCAGGAATATTCAAAGTAATGACGAATGGAAGGCTTATAAATATCTAAGATCGATTCTGGCGAGACTGAACAATCCACCGCAATTAATCCACTAGGCTATTGCTCTGTGGGACAATCCGGAATGGAGAAATTCTCGCCTTAGAGCTAGATTGCATGCTAATAAATGTTGATACTGCTCCTTGTAACGATTGATCTGCCCCAAACGTGGCTTCTCTTTTCTTACTGCTGCTGCTGCTGCCGTGGAACTCTTGCTGTAAGTTATCTTTCTTTCTTTATTAACGGCTCCTATATATTATTCAGTTCTACGTTAGGCCGTAGCAGTACTAAATAAGAACTAGACAAGATATCCGTAGACGTGTTTAGCGGAACAAGAACAATTTACACCCGTAGATTGAATAAAGCGTTCACTTAAAAATTCCCCGAAGGTTACGCAGATCAACAGGCACCTGATTAAAACCAATGGGGACGACACTGGAAAGGGTGTGGTGATAATAAGGATGAGGAAAGAACTGCGCATATGAATAAAGGTAAATGACGTTTATGCTGTTCGTTACTTTCAACAAGACTCATTATAATTAACAGCGTTGTAAGTCAGCCAAAACGGATATTCTACGTAAGTTGATAATTATCGCAAAGGAAAATGGAATCAACAAATCTACACCCAATTTCAAATTAACTTGAGTTTCCTTTAAAAAAAAAAAAAAAGTAAGAAAAGTAATGCATTCTGTCAGTTTTAATGCCATGTTCCCTCGACAAGTATGCAACTGCGGTCTTCCATAGATTCATTTTGTTCATTCCCTCTGAACTGCCATGACATCTTGGGAAAGATTCCGGGGAGTTTTCTCGTTGCCTTCTCCATAATACGGAATCCATCCAAAGTTAGACAGTTCCGGATACCCTCAATTTAACTAATAGACAGGGGGAAAGAGATGGATTCATACATTTCCGAAAAGCATGAATACGAAATTGAACGCATTAATCTAGACCGGAATTCGCACTCGGCTCGCTAACTCCATGGTTCGTGCCGATAACCACTATGCTAACTGCACATGCATTTCTGTCCCATTGCCAGGAGATTTAAAGAAACTATTTCCTTGTATGCATGCCAGGATGCTTGATGGAGAAAAGATAAATGAATAAACCTCTCCAATAGAACCGGGCAGCATTAGCACATTTTAAAAATAAGCTAGATATGACAGGGAAAAGGAACACTGTCAGAAGAAAGACTACTTATTTTATAATGATATTCACCCTGATAATGATATTCACCAAGAGCCACTCGAGATAGAGGGTTACTGAGTAAGAGGCATCGCCCTAAACAAGGTGATAATGCCACCAAGGAAAAGATTTTAGAGGACACCGGAAACCCAATCCTAAACAGAAAACGAAGGATAAACCTCTAATCTTTTTCAAAATTTCGAGGAGTGTCTACCGGACGATTGGAAAACCTAGCTACTTCTATTGAGGAAAAAATGTAAATAAATAGCAAATAAAAGTTCAGAATTTTAAGCGGAGATGTTAGAAGTATAGAGCTCAAGTAGTGTCTAAAAAGAACTGGAAACCCAGTCCTAAACAGATAACAAGAAACAAATAATTCTGTTCAAATTATCGGAGAGGAGTGTGAACCGAATGATAGGAAAACTTGTCTACTCCTAAGCATTACAACAGACAATTCTACTATGACTACTTTGCCCTTCCAAGCTATAGAATGGAAATGCCTTTACTAATATATCGACAATTATTAAGGGCCAATGATTTACGCCATCTAAAATGAAAAATAATTAATTCAATTGCTATTTACTAATTTAATAAAATCTAAATTTTTTAAAAATAGTTGATTTTATGTGTACCTTTGAACAGAGATTTTTTTTTTCATTTCAAAGAGAAAATATTTTAAATCTATGTATTAGGTTAAGTCATAAATAAATTCCGTTCAACTTTCTTTTATTATTTTTACGAAAAATAAAGTACAATTTTATTTACTCCTATATGCGCCATTATTTGTAATGACATGCTGGCATTTATCATGCACTCTTCAATGCCTTTTGCATATAATTCTGTAGGGCTTGATGTGAAAAAGTTTCTTCCTTTGATTCTGGTTTTCATTAGAAAAGGTTTTCCCCGTCAAAGTGTTTTGCAGCGATGGAAAAAGCTAGTGACCGGTTGGTGTAAGGTGGGTTAAATATGACAGGTGTAGTGGAAATGGCCAACCGAGTTCCAAAATTGTTTTCCTGTGGTATTATTGCTGTATGAGATTTGCGTTGACATCGAGAAGGACAATATTTTCCTTTAATTCATTGTGTACGCTGTCACTATCCTGCAAAAACTAAAGTATGTTAATGTACACCAAATTCATTCTTAACTGCCACGTGCGATTAGTAGTTAGGATTATATATATATATGTCATTGCATTTGATTCCCAAAGACGAAAATTATATGCTACTTATACTAATAAATCTGTTTGAGAAAACACACAACCAGAAATATATAAATCTGTCACTCACGCGTATAATGGTGGAAAATTTCCATTGCTAAAGCCTGTTTTTCAAAAAAGTGCGAAAAATAAATCCTGTGTTTGGACTTAATGTCAAAAATGTAATTAATGTAAGTAATTACGCCACTGCATTTTTTTTAAATTATTTCTTCGTTAGTAATATAAGATTGTGTCTCTATATTTAACTCTGTTGTAATAGAAAATTTTTAAAAAAGCCTGACTATTGATTTATTAATAGCAAAACTATTTTAAAGACAGAAGGCAGAGAATAGCTAATCTGAATTCAAAAACAATGAAAAAGTCAATGGAAAACCACTTCACTATGGACATATATGATCGCGAACATCACTAAAACATAACACTAGTAACTTAATATTTCCGTTTCATCTACTCACCTTATGATGTCAGTAATTGGGACGTGCAGAATTCTGTTGTCCAACGTATGTATGTCCACTTTACATCCAACCAGCGCCTTTTCTAAGGAAACCTTACACGTGTATATCAAGTCATGAGCTACGCGTCGAAATCTGTCGTGTGGATGATCCTGCACCGTAAATATAATATCAGCTGTTGAGAGAGAAAAAACAAACAAAATGAAACATCTGTGTGCATTGTTGTGTATCAGTGGTTAGCAAGCTGATTATATAAAATATTAAGTGTAATCGACATTATTTGGGCGTTGTGTCTGACCAAGTTAAACTTACGATGAAATACCGCAGCTAGCTTCAGTCAAGAAGCATCTTTTTTATCATTGAAGTTGTGTATATTTTTTATTTATTTTTCGGAATGCCAAAAAAAAAAAAAAATACTTTGTAATATTATCTGAGATATTTATTCTCTGAAGGAACTGCGATGGTCGTCGCCATGAATATGTATTGGATTAGCAAAAGCTGCATTCCAAACGCCATGCAAAGTTCTAAAAAACAGGAACGCTTCGTTAGAAACAAAAACCGCTGAACTGTTATACAATATCAATGCTCCTTTCTAGCAATGAATACTGGATCATTTTCTCACATATAAAAAGAAGACCGTAGGCAACAGAAACGTGATTCTACAGAAGGATGCTTAGAATATCATGGACAGAGTGCGTAAGAAACGAGTTCTTAAGGAAAACAGAAGCATAAAGAGTACTGAACTGTCTCTAAGTTACTGGGAGATTCAGAAAATTAAGAATAGATGAAACATGCCTTTCCTAATTTTTTTTTTTTGTTTAGGGTTTATACTGAGTATCATTTATTATCATTTTTTTACATTGCTTATTGATGCTGGTTTGGTGGAGGTATTTCTTGTTCTGAAAAGATAATCATTGCTATTTTCAACACTAGAAAAGTTTACATGACTGAGGTATTTCTCTAAGCTGGTGGTAATTTTCTCATTCCAAACGTTATTTTTTATGTGTACATATTCTTTCATAGCACTGTGCTGTTTGCATATTTTTTTCTTGTTAAATTATGTTTTGTGGAAGTAGCTTTTCGATTTCCAGGGACCTTCCATTAATCTTGCATATTTCCTTGGTTTTCCTTTGGATCTTACAGTAACCTCTTATATTATGTTGTAGACAGATACTAATTAGTGAGGAATTTGTATTTTGTTCTTCAGTTACAATTGTGTACTGTGAGTATTTTTCGTGTACCGGTCATGTTTCTATTGCTATTTTGTAATTTGAATTATATTTCCGATACAGCTATTGATATATTTTAGAGTATTTCTGTTTAATATGCTGTTCACTTTACTTGATTTGGGGAAGTGTTTGTCGATTATATTGATGAATATTTTACCTATATTTGCTTTTGTTTTTTGTTTTCATTATATGATTGGTTTAACCATATGATGTTTCTATTTTTGCTAGGTTTTTTGTTGTTCTCTTGGTATAAATGTGAGTTTCGCCGAAAAACACTGTCTTTTGATATTATTTTATACTCGCTGCTGCTTCATTGGATTTTCTTTCTAGAATTCTCAGATAATCTGTGGTTTATGAAATGTGGAATTTCGATTATGCTAGGTGGGTAGCTGTGTGTATATAGTGATTTTCTAAGCGTGTCTTAGATGTGGCACAAGGCTGAAAGTATGGAGCACCCAGTGAGGATCGAACTCACTACTCAGGCGTAACTAATCTAGCAAGAGAGGCTTTCTAACCATTACACCATGTCGAGGTGCCTAACATATAGTGATTTTCCAAGCGTAGCTTAGATGTGACAGAAGGCCGAAAGTGCTGAGAATGTTTAATATCCAATTGTGTGAACCGACAGATATTGATATCTCTAATATTATAAAGCCAATTTATTACTGATCTTCTATTTTCCTATTTGTAAAATACATCTATTTGACGCCTTGGCACACATTATCAGTGATCTTTTTAGCTGAGTATCATTTCGGGTCTTAAAACATGATAGAACTTCTCTACGGTGACCCAGTTGATACTGATCAGATACCCACCTGTGTGCTATCCGTCACCTACAACTATTCTCATATTATAATGCGTACGAACATACTGCGACCCTTCTTGAATTTATAGTCCAATCACTAACATCCGGTTAATCCGTCACCTATTCTTTTATGTGTCGTGTCTCTTCAGAACGTACGCGATCATGGCCCGCCACCTTCTCCTGTCTCTTGTAGCTCTTAATAAGTTTTGCCTTATTGTTATTTCTGCCATCCACTTGCTCAAGCTCATTATGTCACGCATTGCTTTCCCCCGTCCATTTTCCTTCCATCAGTCCCATAAGTATCAGATTTTCCAAGCCCTCTTTTCTCTTTATGTATCCCAGAAATTTCAGTTATCTTCCTGATGTCAAATATAAGTTTCTTCTTTGTTTGTATCCTATCCTAAACCTCATCGTTGCTCACATGCTCGGCCCCTGATATCCTTAGCATGTTTCTGTAGAACCACACATCTGCTGCTTCGGGTCTCTTCTTCATCTTTGAGGAGATTGTCCAGCATTCGCTGCCATACATGAAGACAAATATCACGTAACAGTTCAGTACTCTTTTCTTTGTTTCCAACGAAACATTCCTGTCTCGTAATACTCTGCTTAGCTTTTGGAATGCGTCTTCGGTCATCCCAATACGACTTCGGATCACAGTGTCGCATTTACCGTCCTCTCTCAGAACACTTCCCTGATATTTAAATTTCCGCACCTGCTTGATTTTTGTGTCCCCGACCTTTTGCATTTTGGGCTCATCTTTTTGCTAATGACCATGCATTCTGTCTTCTTGTAGTTTATGCTTAACCCTTCCTTCTCGCTCTCCTTCGCTACCTTCTGTAGGAGGTTTTGTAGTTTCCTTTCGGGTGTCTGCTACCAGTACTGTGTCATCTGTATAACTTATATTGTGAAGATTTTTTGCCGCCAATGATGTATTTTGGTTTTTCTCTCTGTATTGCCTCGCTGTATGGGTTGACCCGTCTCCCCGCTCTTCCATAAAAATGGAAGCAAACACAGCGAATGTTTTCTTAGGAAATTCGGCAGCACTCTCGACTTGAAGTGGTAAATAATGATCTATCGTTTCACTCACTGATATATACACACACATTTACATACGCACAAACTCACATAAACAGTATATTTATTTACTTTCGTCTACCGGCCTGGTAACTCGGTAAAGCTTATTAAAGAAAACCTATGCCCTCCAGCAACCTTTTTTCTGTAATAAGTTTAACGAACCGTCTATTCAAATATTGGTATCCACTAAAAATATACGCGCACACACACGTATTATATATATATATATATATATATATGTGTGTGTGTGTGTGTGTGTGTGTGTGTGTGTGTGTGTGTGTGTGTGTGTAAAGTTAATGATATAAAATGGCAAAATCCCTTCGCAAACAAATTTTAAAGGTGCATTAAAAATTAAAAGGCATCTTTTTGTTCGCGAAGGGATTTCGGCATTTTATATCATTAACTTTACTAATCTAATTTTTGTATAAATGATTCATTGTAATATACAGGGTGCCCCCAAAAACGGGAATTTTTGAAGTGCGTATTGCCAGACACGAGCAAGTGGCAACACTGCGAGATACTGACCTTGAGCAAGTAAATATTTCGCCATTTTAGTAAGGAGAATGAAATTCACAGTATCCCAGCTGAGATGATGCAGCAGTCAATGAGGAATCTCAACAGCAGATTTCAAGAATGCATTCGTACAGGAGGACGCCATCTACAGGACGTAATTTAAAAAAAAAATGAAAATGCCATCATTGTTTCTTAAATGGCATGTTTTAAGGTTTCAATTACTATGAATTAAATATTTTTCTTCCATAACTCTTGGTTTTATCGGATTGTTAAAAAGTTCCCGTTTTTTGGGGTCACCTTGTATATATATATATATATATATATATATATATATATATATATAACCGACTCTATTCAATGATAATTACACTTATTCTATTTTCTAATGAAACAAAATAAAAAATAATAAAAACTATATTCCTTTTATTTTGGCCTAACATTGTTCTTGGTTCAGAGGACTTTTCTTGTACTATCAGAGGACATTTCAGATGACATTTCTTAGATTCTACTTATTTTTCCTGCTTCCTTTTTGATTAGATATAGCTCACTGAATGTGTTTTGTGAGAGAGACAAAACTGGGACAGCGATAGAGAGAGAGAGAGAGAGAGACAGACAGACAGACAGACAGACAGACAGAGACAGAGAGAGAGAGAATAAAATGAAATATCAGTGTTCGGAAAGTGTTACTGATTACTTGTTACATATTCCTTGTGTGAAAAATGTTTGCACCGTAAATAAATTAAGAAAGAAAGAAAGAAAGAAAGAAAGAAAGAAAGAAAGTGAATGACAAAGAAACAGAGAGAACATCTTTTTAAATCGTTGGTTTTGTTTTAACAACTATAAATCACATAAATATCATATAATCTCGGATGCGTAATAATATTGAGTGTAAAAGAAGTAATCACGGCGATTCCAACAAACTTTACATCGATAAGTCTTCTATGTTTGTTTTTTCTTTTCTTTTTTTATCTTGTTTTGGCTAAATTAATTATACAAAATCAGTTCCAATTGGGCAAGCCGTTATCTGTGTACCTGTTATTCGCGGTGATTGTATTTTTAGATCTGGTAAGACTGGCAAAAGATAATGGTATTTTGTTCAGTCCGTTCGGACGGAGAAGAAACTGTCGAGTAATGAAACAAATCAAAATTCATAAACAGACTTTCAGACGATATTAGCACAAAAATGAAACTGCAGTCAATGATCCAAGTGAATTATGATGAATTATCAGAGAAAAAATGATGAACGTCAACTGAAAGAAAAATGAAAATATACCATGGGACAACTAAATAAAATTTTAGTATATATTTCATATCAGCAAATTCGACATCGACTTATACGTACAGATGTGCTCTCTCTCACCCCAACTCTCTGTCTCTCTTTCTCATTTCATATTCATATATGCTTATAAAAATCTAAAGATTGCGCAAAAATGTGCTTAGTAAAAACGAAGAATTCGATGTAAAATGGAAAACAAAATACAAAATCTAAAATTTGATATAACTGTAGACGTACCCCTCCACTACTATCAGTTTCATGCAATTTTTGCAATCTTCTGACGGCAAGAAGGAATGATATACAAAAGATATTTAGAAAAGTTATATACATATAGTATATTCGTCACAATTCAGCACAATATTTAACAGGATATGGATTTATTGATGCATTATCGTATATACATATAGAGTCCACTATACATACATACATACATACATATATATATATATATATATATATATATATATATATATATATATATATATACATTGACCTCTCCCTGGATTTATATCCTCCTCGGAATTATCGCTTCCAGTCACAAACTGGTAAGACGTGTATATATATATATATATATATATATATATATATATATATATATATATGTGTGTGTGTGTGTGTGTGTGTGTGTGTGTGTGTGTGTGTGTGTGTACACATATATATATAGAGAGAGAGAGAGACAGACAGACAGACAGACAGACAGACAGACGGTTCTCACAGATTATTGGATTAGAGAGTTGAACGCTTGGGGAGAACTGATAACAGAGAAATGGTTCACAGTGTGCCACGAATTTTCCAGCCTCTCATCTTCAATGTTTCTTTCAACTAAACTGCTTGCCACCCAAGGTAAGGCATCCCAGTCTAATAGCTATTCGGCACATAGCTGAATAGGTATGGAATTATGTCTTCACGTAGTAAAATCAACCGTAATTTCAACTCGGATTATATATATATATATATATATATATATATATATATATATATATATATATATATATACATATATATACATATATATATATATACACACACACATATATATATATGCATATATATATATACATATATATATATATATACATATATATATACATATATATATATATATACATATATATATACATATATATATATATATATATATATATATATATATAAATATAAAATATAAAAGTGGACATGGAAGTCAGCACTTAGAGGCGACAGTCTGTTTCATGCTAGGGCAATCGTCAGGCGACTAGTGCTGTTATTTTTCTCGGCTATTTATATAAGGGTCAGTGGTGCATTATGGGTAGTCTATTTTGGCGGTTACTTTTACCGGAAGTGGCTTATTTGTTTATTTATTTATGTCAAATTGTTTTGCTTGTTTTTTGTTTGTTTTTTTTTTTTTTTATTTTTATTTTTATTTTTTATCTTATATATTTATTTATTTATTCTTTTATTTTTATCGGTGTTTTTGGTTAACGTAGTAAAAATTTGTTTATATAGCTTATTGTTGGTAGTCTATAATGGCCGTCATTACCGGAAATCGCTTGTTCGCTTATTTATTTGGGTCAAATTGTTTTGCTTGTTTTTATTTATTTTCATTTTTATTTTTTATCTTATATATTTGTTTATTTGTCATTGATTAAATCTGTTTGTTGAATTTGTGGTTTTTTCTGACTATTATTTAGGTGGGAACAGTTTTTAATTCATCTATTTAGGTTGGTTATCTTTATTTGTTTTTGTTTTGTTTTGTTTTTTAAACGGCTAGTTTATCGTAATCGGTTGTTAGTTTATTTATATATTTGGATGTGTTTAGATCGATTTATTATACTTGTTGTTATTTATTTGTTACACTATATCTTTTTGGTTTTCGGTTTTTAAGTAACGTAGTATATTATCTTTTATTAATGTTTTTTTTGTTTTTTTATTATTATTTTTATTTGTATAACAGTTATAACTTTCATCCGTTCTTTTGTTTTGATTTTATTTCGTATATTCTAACAGGTGTGGTTTTATGATTTGTTTGGAGTAATTTATTTTGCTTATTTTATTGTTGTTTGTTTATATATTTATTTATTTTTCTATTTTAAGTTACGTAGTAAAAATTTGTTTTCATGTCTACATTTTGAGATTAGCTCGGATCTTTTATTTAATAATTTATTTTCATCTGGGAAGGTAATGATAGCTATTTTTTCCTCCAAGCAAAGTTTGCAGGTTTTTGATAGGTTGTTGTAGGCTGATGATTTTTTCCTTATTTTCCAAGATATTTTTGGTGTGGTGTGTGTTTTGTTTTTTATTTCCCAGATATACTTAGAAAGCATTGTGCTGTTCGCATATTTACTATTTGTGAAAGACATTTTGTGTACATAATTTCTTTGTTTCCATGGTCCTTCGGTTACTCCTATATATACTTTTTCTTCATTATCTGCTGATAACAATTTGACATAAATAAATAAACAAATAAGCCACTTCCGGTAAAAGTAACCGCCAAAATAGACTACCCATAATGCACCACTGACCCTTATATAAATAGCCGAGAAAAATAACAGCACTAGTCGCCTGACGATTGCCCTAGCATGAAACAGACTGTCGCCTCTAAGTGCTGACTTCCATGTCCACTTTTATATTTACACACGCTCTATCTCTGATATTGAGCACTTTACCCCATAAATATAGCACACTTTAAGACTATATTTCTGTATATATATATATATATATATATATACATATATATATATATATAATATCTGGATAAAATAAATGAAACAAAATTGGGTGTTTTTTTATGAAAGTATTTATTTCTGTGTTTTTGTATATATTTATTTATTTAATATTTCAGACCACCTAGGTCTTTCCTCAGAAATCAAATGGGATACTCTGAGGAAAGACCTAGGTGGTCTGAAATCTTAAATAAATAAATATATACAAAAACACAGAAATAAATACTTTCATAAAAAAACACCCATTTTGTTTCATTTATTTTATCCAGATATTATATACATATCAAGAAAATATACGTGGCCTCTCATTATACATATATATATACATATATATATATATATATATATATATATATATACATATATATATATATATATATATATATATATATATATATATATATAAAGACTTGTCTGATTAAATAATTTAGACAAGTTTAAGAAAATTACTATGTTGATGCATATTCATTTTATTGCGAGAATTTTTAATTCTCAGATGAACTCAACAATTTTTGTCTTAGAAAAAAACAAGACCCTGATGATGACATCGTGCTCATGTCGAAAGCACGCGGAATACTTGTAATTACGAGAGAATCCTATTAAAATTAGGTAGACAAAACTTGTCTAAATAATTTAATGAGACATGTCATAATGAAAACATGCTGCCAAAATATACGCAATATATATATATATATATATATATATATATATATATATATATATATATATATATATATTAATTTAATACATGTTTAATTGACTTATCTCATGGACCGACGCCATATTTTGGCGTCAAATTGATTGTCCGTGTTAGACAGATCTATAGGAATTTATTATCAAATCTCATATTTATACACGTCTGCACAAAGGCTAATCATAAAATTACAATTTAAAATGCTTATATCACTTTACAGTTTCCTAAAAAAACGTAACCACATTTAAATTTAAAACAAGTTAAAATATTATTTTCTTTATTTTTTATTGTTTATCTTATTATTTTTATTTAATTTATCTTTTTAATTCCTTCTTCCGTTTTTATTTAAATTTATTTTCTTTTTTTCAATACATGTTTTTAATTTCATCATATATACACAGGTATACTTATTAACCTATGCATATATATATGTGTGTGTGCGTGTGTGTGTGTACATTTCATTGAATTCGACAGACAACGTGTTTTGAATAAGTTTTTTTTATACAATTTATCATGTAATCTATTTTTTTTTCTTTTCAGATGATAAATTATATAAAAACTGCCTGATTGTTCTTTTTATCCGAACGCTTTCGGCTATACATTTAGCCATTTTCAAGGTTGAAATATATTAACTGTTAACAAGAAATTGTTTGTTGTATGCATGTATTTATATAATGTTTTCATTTTCAAAACACGGTGAAGATATTATATATATATATATATATATATATATATATATATATATATATATATATATATATATTATAGATATATTATATATATATACACATATATATGTGTGTGTGTGTATATATGTATTTTATTTAAATATATATATATATACATATATATATATATATATATATATATATATATATATATATATATATATGCAATCTTGTCATTATTGCAAATTCCCATGTTGAAACGAAAAATTCAGTCCTGCCAATACCTCATAAATAATGGACTATCCCGTTTTAATTGCGTGTGAAAATAAAAGACATATCAAAGACGCTACTTGATTTCAGTTGAAAAAAGAAAGAAAGAAAGAAGATTTTAATGTCTCTTGCTAATAGCTCACAAATAATGAACTATTCCTTTTTAATTGCATGAGAAAACAAAATACTCTACTGGGTTTCACTTAGAGAATAAAAGAAAGAAGAGAAGATAGAAGTATTTACCGCCTGTTTCACTGAAATAACAAACATTGTCAATTTCACATATTTTCTTTTGTACCCCCTTACTTCTTGAAATAGCGACCAGCATTCATATTTATTATTGTTATTGCAATATTTTGTTTAAGTTGATAGGCTCAAATATTTAACAATGCGTTAATTTTTTTTCTGTTATTGTTGTAAATCTCGCCATCAGCTTATTCAATCATTAACTTAAGAACTCAGATACATAAAAAATTTCGAATAGGAAAACCGTGAAATTTCCACGTGTTAAAACAAGTTATTATTATTATTATTTTGTGGGGTGGGGGTGTCCTTGGTTTAATTCCCGATGGTCGACTCCAGAGGCAAATAACCAATTACCAATATCAGTCAGCCTCTATCCGGAATCAATTGCTGAGGGTCGAATTCAAGTAAAAAGAGTTTGGAATGCTGAATTTCAAGGCAGGCATCATTCACCATTTATAGTATCGGCACGTTCTTCTAACACTTCTCTTGCTTCGCTGTAGACTAAACTTAATTCATATCTATGCATATGCATTAATTATGTGAATCCTGTGTGATAGATTGTCTGCGCGCTTGGTGATACGTTGCTAAAAGCAGATGATATTGACTACATTTTAAAGATGCGTGTTTATTGAATATATGTGCGTAGGTGTTTGAAACATATGAATCTCTCGCTCTCTCTTTCTCTCTCCATTGTCACCTCTCTTTGTTGCTTTCCCTATTTTTCTCCTGTATATAATTTTACATATTTGTGTGAAATGTTGTGATGACGACTGGGCCTCCTATACTTGTTCTACATATAATATTTGGCTAATTATTTTTCGAATGATTAAATCTCTCAGACGTATATCATTATTTTTTTTTTCATATATTTAACAAATAATTACTTCTTCTAAATGCT
This sequence comes from Acanthosepion esculentum, assembly GCA_964036315.1. NCBI lineage: Eukaryota > Metazoa > Mollusca > Cephalopoda > Sepiida > Sepiidae > Acanthosepion > Acanthosepion esculentum. The sequence continues at coordinate 42,243,078 of OZ038495.1, read as the reverse complement.
GTCTGCAATTTATTTTTTCGATAACCGTGATAGAATTTAGCTTTTTCAAAGACACCTCTGTGTATGTGAGATATTAATGCCATTAATGTTTGGTCGGCTTTGTGCACATTCAATGGACTGAAATCAGAATCTGCCTGCGTCTGAAACCAATTAACAGTTCGCTAGGAATCATGCGACTTACTAAATGATGATAAAGTCAATATATTTCTAAATTTTAATCAAAGAATAGCAGAAATCAATAAATGATGTGCCGTAGCATAAAGTGGAAGTAACGCTAACAAAAACCAGCCATCTCGTTTTTACAGCTGAGCTTTCAAGACGGCACTGTCAACCAAGAGTGATGAATATAAGCAATGACTGTTAGTTACAGAAGATGATTGTTAAGAAGGTTGAAAGATATCTTCCGGGAGATATGGTTGGAAGTTAGATATAACCCGGTAGTCGACAAAGAGAGTTTGTTTTTCCCATCGGCACTAGCTGTTTTTACGCAGGGGCCATTGTCGCCCATTGAACAAATGGCAGCCTCAGGAGGAAAACTGAAAGAACGCTTAGACAAATAAAAGAATCAAGAAAGACGAACTCTTGACTCTAAGAAGACAACATGCGTGTTTGTCAGCTAAGGAGGCGGTTCAAGGTGATAACTACGTATATTGAGGACGTCAGAATCAAACGTTCTAAAAGAAATTCAACTGTCTCCTAACAGAATCACAGTGATACAAAATGCGAGACAGAAGCTCATATGTCCTCCAGAAAATAAAGAAAGTAGTAAGAAATAGGAAACGTTTATAATAAATAAAAAGAAAATAGTGATAAACTGTTGTGAAATATCAGTTCTTCTATATGTAGTGAATGCAGGACAATCTCCTCCGCGACAGAAAGTGGTTCTAGCGACGACTGCTGGAAATTAACTGGACACAGCCTATGAGCGATGAGAAGGATTTATGAAAACTTCAAAGAAACAAATATTTACACTCAGAACGAGACAACTGAAATTTACTGATCTACTTTCTTCTTTGATCTGCCATGTCCCCATAGGACGTCATGGCTCTGCATTTCTTCCTGTCGCTTGTAGATCTCAATAAGTTTTGTCTTTTTGTTATTTCTCCCAGACCCTGTGCGGCCATCTACTTGCTTAAGCCCGCAAAGTATGTCACGCGTTGCTTTCCCTTGTCTCTCGTTCCATCTACCCACTCTGTGAGTATCAGATTCTCCAGGCCTTCCATTCTCATTACGTGTCCCAGAAACTTCAGCTGCCTCTTCCTGATGTCAAGTATAAGTTTCCTCGTTGTTTGCATCCTCTCCAAAACCTCGTCTTTGCTCCCATGTTCGGTCTATGGTATCATTAGCATCCATCTGTATAACCATACCTCTGTTACCTCGAGTTTCTTCTTTGTCCAATATTCACTGCCGTAAAGGAGGACATATATCACGTAACAGTTCAGTACTCTTTTCTTTGTTACCAACGAAACCCTGCTGTCTCGTAATAGTCTGCTAGCTTTTGGAATGCGTCTTTGGCCATGACAATAGATCTTCGGATCTCAGTGTCGTACTTGCCATCCTCCGTCACAATACTTCCCAGATATTAACATTTCCACAACTACTTGATTTTAGTGTCCCCGACCTGTAATTCGTATTTCGGGATCATCTTTTTGCTAATGACCACACATTCTGTCTCCTTGTAGTTTATGCTTAGTCCCTCCTTCTCGCTCTCCTTCGCTACCTTCTGTAGGAGGTTTTCTAGTTTCCTTTCCGTGTCTCCTATCAGCACTGTGTCACCTGCATATCTTACGTTGTTAAGATTATGGCCGCCAATGATGAATCCTTGTAAGATTTCCAGTTCTCTCAGAACTATCTCGCTGTAGAGTTTGGATACATTGAATATTTAGCCTGGGGTCAGATTACCAAATTGTTGTTTTTTTTACGTTCTGAAATGGAATATATCAATGATTTTTTCATACTAAAATGAAATACTTATTTATATCCACATACTTTAGGGACATAAATCTAAAACTTCCTCTGTATTTACAGCTGAAATGGTAGTGGTAATATTAGCTGTCTCATTATGAGAAAACATTTGGTATTCAGTGACCGAACAATCAGTGCTATCATCGGCTGAAATTTATGAAGTCTGTCTCAAAACATTTTTTCTCGTTTTTAGGACTTCATTGGAATAAAATGGGCTTTAAATCGGACTTCCGTCTGATGAAGTCCTAAAGGACGAAATGCATCTCACAAAAACTGTTTCAACTTAGTTATAGATATTCCTGAAACTGTTCTTGATATATAATTGTAGATAACGTTATGCTACACTTAGTTCTTTATATAATTATACAAAGCGACCTTGCCATTATAATGTAAAATTTGCATTTAGCTTTTATTTAATTTGGCAGATGTCATCGTATCTAATTTTCTAAGTATCCCCATTATCGTCCGGTTTTTCTTTGCGTTAATGGTCCTAGACAGGAATGATAAATTTATCTATATCGAAGAAGGATTCTTCAACGATAAGTTACATCGTTCAGTTTATTTTAAAACTTTTAAAAAATCCAGTCGCTTTATTTAAGGTCCACGTTTTACATTCTCTCTCTCTCTCTCTCCCCTCTCTCTCTCTCTCTCTCTCTCTTATATTTCATTATGTTTTTCTTTATTTCTTTCTTAATATATTCCTGGCTGTCTCTTCTGCAGTATTTCATAATATTCTTTCTCATTTCATCATTCCTTTTTCTAAGCAGGTCAGTAGAGTTTTGAAAGGGGAAAAGCCTTTTAAAACCGAACAATAAACATTATGTTTAGACTAATGCAAAGTTTATTATAATGTGTGACTTCATAGAAAAACAAAGTGTATACTTCCTTTGACCTTCCTTGGACAATACTCAGTATTTTGCATTGTGATTGTGTATGACAGAGGGTGCACACTAAATGCCGTCCCTCGTTTTAGTTCTGTATCATTAATTACGTTCATTTAACAGTTTGGGTGTGGTATACGAAAAATGCCAATTTTAATCAGTGTACCACAAAATTTATAAAATATGAATAACGTGAGAGAACCAAGTCACACGAGAAATTCTGACAAGCAGAAAATTGGATTTGAATTTTAATTAGAGGATCCTGTTTATCAACAAACGTTAAATATTTCCAATTACTGTCTACAGTTTTAATCCAACGCATCAAACATCCCTGATCAAGAAATCACGTTCTTTGTACAAGAGGAAGAGACTCCGTCCGATAAAGACAAGCCAACATTTCACAATCTTGTTTTGATTACAAAGTAAAGCCTCCAGGGCGCAGTAAAAGAAATAGAAACTTGACGTTTTTATCTATAGTTTGTGTGTTCTGTCTCAGCGTATCAGTCAAATTGATTTGTCTGTCACCTGTCCTGAGCAGTCAAATAAAAAATACACTCTCTTTTTCTTGAAGACATGATGATTTTGTTAGCTTTCCTTGTTTGTCTGTGGTGGTGGTGGGGGTGGAATCTTAACAATTCAAAAGTTTTTTTTCTAAAACAATGTCGATGTTTTATCTGCATTTGTGACACGAAATGATTTTTATAGATAGAAATCGGGGCATGACAGGAAAAGGAGAGGGGACAACAAACTTCCATCGATTAAAGGAAAGGTTCTGTCTGACACTCTTTAACCATTAGCAATTGTGAGAGATAGTTCAGGAAATCGAAAAAGTACAGAGGTCGAAATTTGGGACTGAAAACCATAAAGAAAAGTAAATTTCCCGAATGAAAAATACATAATAATGATAACAACGATATCTTACAGTAAAAAGAGTTATTCGTTATGGCAGAAAATTTAAAGATGCCATAGCTGGAGTGGAAACTTTGAATTTAGGATGGTGATTTTTAGGATAAGCACAACCTCACACACTATTCTTATTTCTATTTTCATTCATTTAATGGAATCAGTTAAGATTTAATGGAATCGATTAAAATAAAATGGAATCGATTAAGATTAGAAACTATTTTTGTTTAATCCCAATGGGTAACTGAGTGTTAATTAATAAGTAAAAGAAAACCATTATTAAGGACAGAAAGCAATAAAAGAATGAGAAAACAGTAGATAATAAATGATATACCATTTAAATGTTTGAAAATCAATGTTTGCTGGAAAACAAGATGCCGAAGAAGAGTTCCACAGTTCGATAAAAGAAGCTATTATTAAAGAACTTACGGTTACATTTAGTCAATTCAACTGTAAATTCATGAGAACTTGATGCCAGTCTAGTACTGCGCTTAAATTCATGAAGTCCTGGTAACAAAGCAATGTTCACCAGGACAATTACCATGGAAGTATTTAGAGAAAAGCCATAGGAAGCTAAGTTACGGCGATGGGGAATAGGACTGAAGCCGAGATACCAGGTCAGCACCAGTAACATTGCAGATTATGCTTTGGGTTATCTCTAAATATATAGCAAGAGAACCAGACCATATGTGGCAGCAATATTCTAAGCATGGACAAATGTGAACTTATAAATATGTGAGATACATTCTAGAAAGAAAAATTGTTTAACACGACAAAGTAATCTAGATTCCTCAGCAGCTAATTTAGCAATTGATTCAATATAATCTTTCCACTTCATATCATCCGAGAACGTTAGTCCGAATAGACACAACGAGTCACTATCCTGGCGATTAGCATCAGCCATACTAATGGAAGGTAATAAGGAGTCTCTCATATTATTAATAGATAGCAGTTTTGTTTGGGGAGCGCTAAAAGTAATAAAGCCATTCCTTACATCAAGTTAACAGCAGAATTTAGGCCACTTTTGCGATCAGCTGCCAATTTGATATTATCGAACCGATCAAATTTAAAAGTAAATCAAAGCTTATGTCTGGTTTTCTAAAATTAAAGAAAACGCTTGTTTAGTCATACACTGTTAATTTTATCCTGGTTGTTTTACGAAAACTACACCGGCCGAAGGAAACGTAATGTTTGAAATATTAGTGATGAGATCACTTTGTATTTAATTCGACATTATTCTTTAGATAATAATAATAATAATAATGTTGTTGTGCATGCTTGAAGGATTAATCAGTTAAAGTGATTGGAGACATGTTAAGATACTAGAAAACATACTAAATCGGAGACCGTCTGAGCGGCTTTGCATCATAACAATATTTCTTTCGAAATATTGATATAATGCAAAGCACTGCCCTTCTTATGAAGGTGTTTTAATGTTAGGTATATACTTTTGCTATTGTGGATATTAGGTTTTGTCACGTTTTGTCAAATATACTTCAGATGTTCCCAAAGATGCTTGTAAATTTGAACAGTCTTTCATCATATATTGGTTTTTAGAAAAAGCTAACGAAATTCCCATTTCATCTTTAAACAGAGTTGACAGGTAATAGACACCAGGTAATAGATACGTGTATATTTCCCTGTAGTTTCTAAATGCATTTAAGCAATTACTGCATTGACTAATTTTCGTCAAATCCTGTATTTCAGCGACACCTGCTGGAAGATTTTTAATCAAAGAATTACTTTTTCTTAACGGTAGACACTAATCACCGCGTAATTAGAATTTAAGTTTAAATGACAAAAGTGACATTAAAATAGTCTAAAATCGGTTTTAAGTAGACAAACGTGATTTTTAGTATTCTATTGCTAATTGTGTGCTATTCGTCTACAATTAAAGCAAAAATTCCACCTTCAAAGAAGATATTTAAGTTGTTGCGACACATTTTAATTTTCCTTATGAAAAAAAATACGTGATCGCTGCTAAAGTTTTAATGCTTTTTGTACCCATCAAGTTGAGATTAAAAAGATATAAATACCGCCATTTCGCCATTTCGTGCGGACATATACAAGGTAACCAAAAAAGTTCTGTCTGTTTTTTTTATTAGTCATTGAATGAAGTTGAAATATATACGAAATGCGTGTAGCAATTGTTTTCAAATTCGGACAGTCGAAAGTAGGAACATCAGACGTTATAAAAAAACACGCGCACTGTGCCCGGCCATCAGTTATAAGCCGGACAGCTGTGAGAAGGATGGAAGTGTCTAGAGATTTCGTTCGGGGCTGTTTGCTTTACGACTTCAAAGTGGGCTTATCAGCAGCCTCATCAAGTCGCCGCATATGTCAAGGGTTTGGGGATAGTGCTGTGGATGAACGTACTGCAAGGCGTTGGTTTCGAAAATTCAAGTCGGGAGATTTGTCTCTCCATGATGAGCCTCGCAGTGGACGACCACGAGTCTTGAATGACGGAGTCCTGAAGGCGGCCATTGAAGAGGACACTAGTCTAACGTGTGGTGAACTTGCAAGACAGTTCAACGTTTCCGATGAAACAGTTAGACTTCACCTGCACCGCCTAGGTAAGACGTACAAACTGAGCAAGTGGGTTCCGCAAACGCTGTTGGAGGTCTACAAGGGACAACGAGTGGCAGCCTGCGTATCGCTGCTTTCTCGCCACCGTACCGCATCCTTATTCAATCGAGTGCTTACTAGTGATGAAAAGTGGGTTCTGTACGAAACTCCCAAGCGTTCCAGACATTGGTTGTCTCCTCAGTGCTGGATGCCGATGGTGATTACTTCGAAGACTAAATATAAGTTACACATACTGTGAAGCGTTTTCTTTTTTTCCTTTAAAAACGGACAGAACTTTTTTGGTTACCTTGTATTTTGATTATATATGCAAAAATGATGACAGTAGCAGTGAATGGAAGTCTCTTACTCCGCATCAAGAAAGCGATGAGCTTTTAAAGAAAATAAAGGAGTGAGAATTATTTATTTATCTCATTATTTACTCTTTTCATTATTTTATTATATTTTATATTTATTACTTTTATTTATTATAATATATATTTTAATTTATTTAAAATGTTTACTATTTGTTTATTCTTTAGATTAATTGGTATTCTTCACTTGTCGATATTTTAATAAAGAAAGTGTCTTTTGGCAAGTTGATTTTATTACAAATATTTATCACAATGTATTTGCCAACTTATTTATATATTTGACTCGAATAGCCGAGCTTTATATATTTGTTTATGTTGTAACATGTTTTGGGGCAAAAGAGCGTATTTTCGAATCTGTCGGGGATGCGTTTCGAATTCTCATGTTTATTTTGTAATGTTTATTTTTTTTAAATATGCAACCTGTATAGTCAGTTATTTTCTATTAGTAAACAGGTAAACAATTATTTTAATCAACAGCAGCAACAACAACAATAATAATGTGTATATTTGACAATTACTTTCTATCATTTATCATATATATATATATATATATATATATATATATATATATATATATATATATATATATATATATATATATATATATATATTAATTAAATTTATAATTTATTACTTTCTATATATATGGCATCCGTCGGTCTCAAGAGACAATGGATCTGCGCTCAAAGAGTTATGCCTCAGCTGCTAATGGCGGCGCAACATCTGCCATGACTGTACGGGCCCACACGGGAATAACAGTCTCGACTGCAACAAATGCATGTGAAGATAAAGATGTCGCCGTGTTGTTTTCTTTCCGTCGAACACGGTTCTCCCCGGTGGTAAGTGTCCGTTTCTCTTCTCCTCGTGCTCTCTTACCTCTGGGCAGTTCCTCGTACAGAAGGGTCTTCGTAATCCTCCCATCCGACATACGATGTACATGTCAAAGCCAGCGCTGCCGGCGCTGTTGGAGAAGGGCGCATAGGCTGGGTAACTACGCACGGGTGAGGACTACGTCAGTGGAGACCCGGTCGGACCAACTGATGCTCAGAATGTAAACATGAACGGCGCTGAGGCGTCGCTCCTTTCTGGAGTAGAGGCTCCAAATCTCGCTACCGTAAAGCAGCATGCTGACGACGCATGCTTTATAGACAGCGGCTTTGGTGTTCGTAGTCTCTCAGACTCTTAAGGTCAGCTTGTCAAATGTTCTGGCAGCTCGTCCCATCCATCTGTTGATATGACTGTCTTAAGATAGGGTCTCTAAAACGGTCGGGACATGGTATATGAATTCATGAATCAGCTTCAGGTCGTAGTTGTTGATTTTGATGGAGGAAGGCTGGCCAACGCCTTTGTCCATCACGTTAGTATTAGACAGACTGAACACTTGGCAGGCTCTTAAAAAAATTATCCATTATCGCTGGAGTTGCTCTTTCGATTGTTCTGCTAAAGGTGCATCATCTGCGAACAGTATGTTCCTCATAAGCTGGACGGAAGGCTTCCTTCGATGGAATTCAACGGCCTGGGCGGAGAGTCCCCCAACATGGAATCAGCGACCACGTGTACGTGACCAAGGCCAGGCTCCAAGTCGGAGGACATAAACTGTGATCTGACTTGGAAAGGGATGGGTTCCGCCAGCTATACGTTGCCCATTACGCGTTGCGCATGAATGAACGTCTTTATTCAAAATAGCCCAAAATCAGGAAGGTTGTATTTTGAGAGAGGATCGAAGAAACAGGAGACTGGGTAGACGAAACAAGATTAAGAGGTTTATTAAATACTCATACATACAGGGCACGATGGTTAAATTGTCACTATTTAATGTTTTAAATTTCGTGCATGCGCCTTGTTTGTTTTTTTATTTTGTCGACTGGACAGTAGAGGAGGGTGAATCTGTAAAAAAAAAAACGTACCATGACGCAATTCACTCTGCCAGAAATTTAGAAACAGCATACTCTACTGCTTGGCATTCGAGTCAAAAGTTCCAATACGAATATTTCACTGTGTTTGGGTGTCAATCTGAGGGCAGTAAATGGGATTCAGAAAGAGTTGGGTGAGTCTAATGATGATTAGGAAGATGTTTAGAGCGATCACTAGTGATGGCTACGTTATGTCTCCACTCAGGTGTCTTGAGGAAGTAGTGCTGCCCTGTGTCTGGCAACAGGACTCTGCACTATGCCACACAAGCAAGAGAAGCCAGTCGTAGCTGTCAGACAATTTCTGCGACCATATCACCGCTTTCATATGGCCATCTAACTCCCCAGACAGTAAACCCCTTGATTATTATGTGTGCGGCGCAGTTGAGTAAGAGACCAACAAAACTCCTTGTAACACCAAAGATGAACTGAAGACAAGGATTATGGCAGCATTCACCGACTTAAACAAGAATACCGTCCAGAAGAGATGCAGGAAATCCTGGAGTCGTCTGGAGGGCGTGATTGAGGCCAATGGCGAGTTTATTGAATAAATTTCCTCTTTAATATTTCAAAATATTTTTGTATAACTTTGGCAAATATAGCTGTTAAAATGAGATGTCAGTGTTATTCTCAAACTTGCGGAATTTACACGACAATTTATCCATCGCACGCTGTAGAACGGAAATAAATCAAACGTGTCTATTTGCCATTCATATGTAGGAACAGTTCATTGTCACAGTAGCAGGCAAGAGCAGGGAGTACGCTGAGTTCTACTCTACAAAAAATTATTATTATCTGTAAAAAAAATTCTTACAATCTAAACGTATTTCCTGGATTTAAATAACCAGAAAGGAGTTTATTAAACCGTAGAAAAACAAATCACTCAATATACAATCCAAGAGCTTAGAAAAGCGACATTCAAAATCTTGCTTTGTACGTGACAGCGAATTAGAACCGTAATAAACTACTTCAACACTGATTAAAGCTATCAGGTGAATTATGAATTAATAATTATGGTGGTCACTGTTGCGAACTTCAGACCAAATGCCACTATTTCATTAGTGAGTTCTGAATATAAGTTACTCGGGATTAAGGAAAGTGGGGTAAGAACGAAGCCGTTCCTTTGTAATTATTTTGTATGAGGCCTATTTTCATTCAAGCAGGTTTCGTTAAATAATTTAGACGTATTACGTCTGTTTATTTTACTTTTAATCCTTTCAAGTCCAAAAATTAATTTTTTAGTGGCTGCAGAAAATTGATTAAGAAAAATTCCAAAATTCTCTTTTAAATAATTTTTATTTTCCCAAGTATTTTCAGTCTCATCTGAGACGATCTTCAGGAGGTTAAAGTATCTCTGGATGTGTATACAGTAACTCCATAAATCCCAAATATTTTTTCACTGTTCCTCTACAGCGTTCCAAAATTCAAATTCGAAAAGTTTTAGCTATGCCAGGGAGGTAACTTTTCTAAAAAAAATTTAATTTTAATATTTAAAAAATGAAAAAAGTTTGAATAAATGTATTTTATATAAAACTTTGTTGCCATCCCCATAGAGGAATTTATTTATTTTTGGCCGTTATAAATATAGATGAATACATATGTGCTCATATACATAAACGCATTCATATCTAATATCTATCTATATATCTATCTATCTATCAATCTATCTTTCTATCTCTATCACTTTTACTCTCCCACTCTCTCTACCCCTACACACACACATATATATATATATATATATATATATATATATATATATATATATATACCTTGTGTGTAAAGAAGGCATAAAGTATAGTAAAAGAAACATAAATGTTCGCACTATCAGAACAAGTAGATTTAAAATACTTGTCATAAGACTTAAACATAAAATATATGCAGACACAGAGAGATATAATATACTTACACACTCCTTCGTGCGTACTGAGCAAATTGATCAATCTTCAATCTGATATCTGTAAATTTACTCAGAGTTTCAGGTGTTGAGTCAGATATTTCGCACGTCTCTCGAAATAACTACACCAAAAGATGATTTATATATCTGTGCAGATGGACGTTGTTCTGTTTATTCAGATCCAACAACACCGACCTATACAAAACAAATTCACGCTTTCATGGAACGTGTGAACTTTAAAATAGGATAATATATACACATGCATTTACAAACACACACACTCGTGTGTGTGTGTGTGTGTGTATTTTGGCATAATGTGCATATTGTTACTGACTTTTCTCGAATTTCCTAAGCTATGCGATCTGACAAAGAGCCTACTGATTAATGCCACCAATCAGGATCGATCGACGAACAAATATTAGCAAAATGCGGAACTCACTTGGTAACAATTGTCCTCTCCAGGTTACTTCAATGTGTATATTCCTAAGATTTCATGCTACATCAGTTACCTTACTCTTCTTTTTTTTTCTATGTGAAATATCCTTTGAGAATGTTGGTGGTCATGACCGGCTGTCTTCCCCTGGCCCTTTTTTCTTCGATATATCTTGTGAATGTCAAATTCCTCAAGTCCTGATTCCTTATTATGTTTCTAAGAAACGTCAACTGTCCCTTTCTGATTATGAAGTATGTGTCTTTTTCGATTCCGTTTTTCTTATGTTCTTAAATGAAGCTAGCAGCAGTAGATACGTAGAAATCCCAATGAGAAATCTGTATTCCTTAAATAGGTCAATTAAACATTACCTTATCAATGTGGTCTACCCTGGCCAATTTAGTAATAGCGAGCATCGGCTATTGCAGTGACTTTCCAGTTATTGTCGAGAGGTATATTTTACTTAATAGGATCTCTAGATCTAGAACGATTATTATTAATTTCACTGTTTAACAAATTAAAAATGAACAAAGATAGCAACTCAATCAAAAAATATAGCGCTTATAGTAAAATAACAATAATGCCGCACTATAAATCTACTTAAATATATATTTACTTTTATATACAGTAATCCCTTGAGATACGAGTTTGATTCGTTCCAAGACTGAGCCCGTAACTCAAAAGATTCGTATCTCAACTCTATTTTCCCCACAGAAATTAATGGGAATGTTCCCGACCTGTGCCAAGACCCTAAAAATCACTCTTATTTTTGTATCTGTGTGTTTCTTACAAGCAAAAACGTGGTGTGAATAAACAAGAAATGCAGTTTATAAACAATAAAATAAAAGAGAAAAAAAACAAATAAAGAAATAAAAATAAAGAAATTATAAAGGAACAAACAAACAAACAAATAATCTGTACTAAACCATGAAGTTCAGACGAGTCATAGGCCAACTGGCGGGAGAGAGAAAGATAGAGTGTAACAACAACAGCTACCATAGCAACCGCTAACTTCACCCAGACTACGATAACGAAGATTAACTTTATCACTTAATTTTTACATTTTTTTAAATATTTGCATTTTATCCATTACTGTAACGAATTTTTTATAATTTTTTATTTATTTATCGTCGATGTAGAATGCTCATACTGTCTCGCCAAATCCATTACTCGTTCGTCATCATCATGTCTTTTTATAGTTTCCCGCTTTGCCGCATACGCAATCATACGTTTCGGCTTTTTACTACCGCTTTTTACACTTAGTTACTTTGGATCCATGGTGTCACTAAAGGAATTTTGCAAAATAACGACAAAAATGACGCAACACAACACAACAGAGATCCTTCCAGAGCGAGGTGAACGCGTGTACTGCGAGTGGAAATACTCTCGTAGCTTGGTACTCACTGCGCCAACTAGCGGATACTTAACTGAAACTCACTAATATCTCAAAATTCTCAAGGCAAAAAATCGGCCAAACTCGTCTATCGGTATGCTCGTATCTCAAGACCTTACTGTAACATTTAAGCTTGCTTTTGTATAGGATAGGTTTGAACATTGTTACGCGAAATGAGAATGTTCTGATAATCTTAAAAATTACTTTTCAAAATCGAAGGCGATCTCAAACAGAGAGTATAATTAGTGTACGTTTTATACAAATGAAATGTGTTGAAATGTTACCAATACGCACCTGCTCCGTCTGAAAAAATTCATTGATTTGTTTGAATGTAGGAGTTTGGGGAGGCAAATAACTTTTCAGCAACTGTGTGTATGCGTGCGTGCGTGCGTGCGTGCGTGCGTGCGTGTGTCAAACTGAATAAATGAAAAAATCAGAAGGTTTTGCGAAATCCCATTGGAGAAATCTGGTCCAAAAAGAAAATGGCTCGATAAAAAAAAAATTTATAAGCAAGCATGACGTATTTTTTGCAGATTATAGAGACATTTTTTTATGATTACTTCATTCCGTTTGTTCTGGAAAACGTTTTCGTATCTTTCCCTCTGAAAATGTTTATGGATTATATAAGTTTTCTTACTGTGTGTCAAATAAACGCACGTGTGTGTGCGTGCGTGCACCCGTACGCACCCCTTTGTACATGTATGTGTGTGTGTGCGCGCGTATTTATACGTGCACATGCGAGCGAGTGTTTATTTATTTTTTTGTCGAAGATGCCCATTTTCTTTATAGTTTTCTTTTGTTTTAATTATTTGCTTTTTTATACCCCATTTTTGCTATTTCTTTCCCCTCGCAAAAAGGAAAAAATGTACTCTTATTTCCATACGAAACTGTCCCTTGATTTTTTTAGACTTTCTTTCCTTCTACATCGTTGTCTCAGTCAATATTAATCTCAGCTTTCTATACATGTATCGATTTTTCGATTTTATCATATTTCATATCGATATACATTATACAATTCTCCATCTGTCACTATTGATCAAAATATTCCTGTACTTTTATTTCTATGTATTTATCTCAGTTTGTCACCTTTCGTGATCGCTCTCTCTCTCTTTCTCTCTCTCTCTCTCTCTCTCTCACACACACACACACACACACATATATATATATATATTTGTCGGTGTTGCTTACCGTAAGCTGCGATTCAAGTTTTCATGCGCGATAATTCTGTGGATGATAATTGTCTCAACCAATGAGTAGCATCGTACGAGGAAACGATATGAATATATATATATATATATATATGTGTGTGTGTGTGTGAGGGGGGAGAGAGAGACAAACAGACAGACAGACAAACAGAGACAGATAGGACGGGAAGCCAGTCGGGCTGGCGTAACCAAGGCGGACCTTGACAGAACAAGCATCTGACAGCCCGATACAAACAGGTTTGCCAGATTTCGCCTGTCTCAATCCACTTTGAGCCGCGAAAGAGGCGCTTCTGGCCAAGTGTGTGGGCCTCTACGTTCAATAATTATATAATTAAAATCTAATATTGAGGTATAGATCTGGGCTCAACTAACAAAAGTATTATGAAGAAATGAAAGAAATTAAAAATAAAAATTGGGGACGCGGAAATGTTTTTTAAAAATTCGTTAAACATAAAGGAATAGCGAATCAAGTGGGGGGTAACTTTATATAAATAAGTATAAAAAAGAAAAATTGTAACAACTAATTATAAAAATAATAATAATAATAATATTTATAGAGGTAAAGATAATAAAAAATAAAAATATATAATCACTACAGATAAATTAATAATTAAACTATATAGTATATATGTATGTATATATGTGTGTGTGTGTCTTTCGCTCTTCCTCTGTGTGTGTGTGTGTGTGTGTGTGTGTGTGTGTGTGTGTGTGTGTGTGTGTGTGTGTGTGCAAGCACAATATTCTAGTTACGGCTCTGTACTAAAGAAAGTTATTTCTCTATTATATGTACGGTGTTGTAAAGAAGAATTTGAGAAATAGTTAACTGTGAATTTTACACAAATATCTTGTCTAAATGTTAGTAAGTCGTCCAATCAAACAAAAAAGCACATGGTCAGTCAGAAAGATTTTCGGAGGGTATTATCTGAATTAGGCACTTCGGAAACACAAGAAGTGGCATCACCTTCATAACTTCTGATTCCCCCCCTATTGATTCTGCTTTCCTTAAGACAGAAACAGAAAGATCCATAAGGAGAACTGGCGGGGGAAAAAGGTAAGCGGGTCGCCAGGGTTTGGGTTGTGATTTAATCATATTCGCTTTTCCCAAGGCGACGATAAAGAACTGACGTTATGTTCCTGTTGGGAATCGTCTCAAGATTTCATATGAAACGGGTGAGGATAAGGTCATGCGCAAAAGAAAAGTGACAGCCGATAAACAGTGATCATTGCCTCGTGCTGACATTGTGGGGAGATATAAACCGCGGGAATTTTATATAATCAATTCTTCATGTTTAGATGCGAATGAATAAAAAATCATGACACAACCCCATAAAAAATTATAGATAGATAGATAGATAGATAGATAGATAGATAGATAGATAGATAGATAGATAGATAGATAGATTTCCGCCAAACACACCGAGCTATTTCAAATACCTCAATAAGCTCAATGATTGCCTTGGTGTAACTTGCCAGAGTCAGTCGTGATAATAGTATCCAATACTCATCTAGATAAGTCACTGCAATAGAATTATCTTCCGTTCTTCGAAGAAATTACCCAGGACTACTTATCATGAATGGTCAGTCCATGAATGATAGTAAGAAGTGTAACTGACTCTTACCACAACACAACCAATCAGAGAGAACATTACTACGCATGTGTGAACAAATACTCTTATGCAGGGAAATTTAAAATATGGAATACCTCTGTGTATAGATCAAATTTAATATAGGAGATAAGAAAACAAACTAACCCCAGAGATAGTCTTGTCCAACACAGCAAGATACTGCAAAACCAAAATATTAACCTGAAAATTTGAGTCATGTTTTAAATAATATCGTCACATGTAAATTCTCATGCGGATGTCATGCATGACATCCAAATCGTTCAGAAATGTGTCAACAGCTATATACAATGGCTTTCTCAGATCAACGATTAAAAATGGCTTCATGCGGGTGAATCCTTTAGGTCATAAAGAAGAGAATTATTCATCAGTACATAAAGCCTGGCGCTACATAATCCCAAACAAAGAACCTTGCCAAATAACAAAAAAATATCACGTGATTACTTCCATCGGCAGCAAAAGCTAAAATAGCACATGTAACTAGAAGGCAAAATACTGATGTTGACGTTCCACACAACATTAAACAAAATGTTAGTAAGGAAACTCCCATCAATACGAGAAAGAACGAGTTAGTGAACTTGAAAAACCAATTTTCCTGAAAAACAGTTTTAAGAGAAATTTCAGCCGATAGTAACGATAATTGTTCGGTGAACGAAAACCTAATGTTTCCTGTATGGACACCGTTAATCTCACCATTACTATTCATTCAGCAATGAACCGCGATTAAGTACGATGTGACTTTCGCATTCACAATGATCGAATTATATTATTCACGTCTCGAACGTGTTTTTATTTTATTTTTTGAAATCACATAATACAAAACTGTCAACCCCAGACAGCAAAGATCTGGCAGCCTGCGATTTCTCATTTTTTTTTTTTTTTTTTTTGGGTTATTTTATTTTAATTTGTTTTTTGTTGTTGTTTTTTTGTATTTTTGGCGGGGTATTTGATTTTTTTTTTTTTTTTTTTTTTTTACTAACGCAAAACCTGCCGTTAAAACACCGTGAATGACACTGTAACGGGACGAATGATAATCTAAGATACGTAGTAACAGAAGCAGCTGACTGCTACCTTTTAAAAAACTCGTGCTTTCGAAAAGAAACTTTATTTTCTCTTTTCTTTCGTTTATGCGAAAAGTCAATGACCTTACAGAAAGGAGTTCTCTCCAGCCAGTCAATAAGTAGCATGTTTCGGCAAACTTGGACCTTCGTTTCCGAAAAAAAAAAAAAAAAAGAGTCAAATGGCCATTTTTTTTTTCCGTTGACACCGCTTTTATTTTAACTACTCCCACTTCTTGGTAATGTTTATTTTATTTTTATTTATTGATTTATTGTTATTGTCTCTCTCAATCCCAGTTCTGCCATCTATTTACACACGCTCAATAGGTTGGTTACACCTCGATTCCCTCTGTCTCTCTTGCCTTCAATAAGTTCTGTGAGTGTCAAATTCTCCAAGTTAAATTTCGTGTATGAGAACACTTAAATTGCTAATCGTCAGTATTTATAATTACCTCCAAAATAACAGTCAAAAGGAGTCACACCCATCGGCCATCCTAACAGTGGACGGTACTCACACACATGCGTGTATTTTGCTGCTTTTGCATCCGCAGATACACGTATATAAATCGGTACACAGATGGGGAATATCAGAAATTTATTCAGCAATCCAAGAAGAAAAAAATCAATTGAGATATCAAATAAAAGATTTAAACCCTATAAGAGAACAAAAAAAAAAGCTAATTCCATTTATTTTTCTCTTCTCATTCTTAATTGCCCAGAACTGAACTTTTCAACATCACGGACTTCTTGACACTGCATATAACACTTCTGGTTCGTAAACTACTTCCCAGCTCATAAAGTTCTCAAGGTTCATATCCATTCTCTATTCACTCGCCTTTTTATATATATTAACGACAATAAAACACTTCGTCGGACTTGAATATTTGCCAGAGAGTCCTCGCCGTCAACGGACGATCAATTTGAAATGGAAGGAATCCACTTGAACAGATTTAACGGCTCTGATCCAAGCATTTCATAAATTGACGCCCGCTTTATCGCATTCGGCCCTCTTCACGTGACCTTCTACATTTGACGTCTGATAGCGTTAAGTTTCAACACAGCTTCTTTTTCCCCCACATCAACGTCTTTTTTTTTTCTTATATTGTGCTTTTTTATCTATGTATCCCAGTGGTGAAGAAACCGCACCAGAGGACACAAACTTACTTTTCCGGAGGTATTTTAAATGCCGAAAGGCAATGGCATATCGAGGGTATAAAAAGTAGGACACATGCCATGGCCGGCAATTAGGATGAAGCACCACAAAACTACTGAATACCGAATAAATAATTTAAAGTGTAATATTCATTCATTAAGTATTAAGCACAAAATCATCGATCAAAATATTAGACTGTAGAATGATTTATGTCGAATCAATATCAGTACTCGAAAAGCTTTTTAGAAAATATTGTTCAGCATGCAGATGACAATCTGTATTCAGATTGCTGTTCAAATTATGCTTACAAGTGCAACTTCCGTAGCTAGGTACTGGTGATCTTTCAGTGAACTGAAGATAATTTTGTCCTATTTGAAAGTATCCGTTTCCCAACTTGGCGTTGCTGAGGGAGGAGCCGAAGCAA
The DNA here is from genome assembly GCA_964036315.1 of Acanthosepion esculentum. Taxonomy (NCBI): domain Eukaryota; kingdom Metazoa; phylum Mollusca; class Cephalopoda; order Sepiida; family Sepiidae; genus Acanthosepion; species Acanthosepion esculentum. The sequence continues at coordinate 42,225,304 of OZ038495.1, read as the reverse complement.
ACAGAAAATGTTGGTTTTGAAGACGGGATACCATTATATTATCAAAATTAAATGTCTTTTTTTAAATTATTTCACCCTAAAGTAAAGGACTTATGGCACTAGGACGTAAGGGATTAGTGGGAGAGGACAAGAAGAAGTTTTGTTTTAGGAGAAAGGGCAATAAAAGAACAGTGGTCAGGAAGACAGAAGTTGGCGATGGACGTTGCATTTGAATTTTTGAAGATTTTATGCGGTAAGGAGAATGCAAGAAATCGGAAGAGATAGACGATAAGTGCGAAAAGAGAAACTATTAGACCAGAACTTACGAGACATAGTTTTTCAGTGTATTGGTACGCTTAAAGCCGTGCGATTAGCGTACCGAAGAGGAGAGCTCATTGGAACAGCAGCCATAAAAAAAGTATTTATAAAAAAGAAAGACGGAAAGTAGCCACACCAAAAAAGTGAAAAAGTGACTGAAGTTGAGATTTCAGTCCAGGACTGATAACATTAGAAACCCTTCTTTGGATTCTGTCGGGATATATAGCCGAAGCATTAGACCATATATGGCAGCGGTATTACATGCACAGGGGAATGGCAGGTTTATAAATGTGCAAAACTCTGACAAGAAAAATTGTTTGGCACGACATAGTAAACGAACCTTCTTAAGGGCAGACCTAGCAGTTGGTTAAATATAATCTCGCTCCATGGCAGGAGAAAATGTGAGACTAAGAAGACGCAATGAACTGGAGGTTAGCATCATCCATTCTGATGAAGAACAAAAATTTCTATGAGGAATAAATGATAACCGTTTCATTTAGAGGCGTTAAAATTTAGTTATATGGGTTGTTCATTTGTACAAGATATTTTCTTGAATCAATTTCGCTCCAAACAAGGCAGTACAGCTACTGAGGTACAAGGGCTTAGTGGGTGTGGAAAAATTAGAAACAGATAAATTACAAAGGAGCGAGAACAAAAGAAGAGTAATTAAGAGGTAAAAAAAAAATGATGGCTATTGACATCGCATTTAAATTTTTGAAGATTAAAGTTCGATGGAAAAGCATGGAGCCGAAAGGCATTTCTACAAGCGAGAAATGCGAGAGAAGAAACTGTTAGCATAGAACTATAATTCATTCAGTTGCTGTGTTTAGGCACAACAATGGCCTTTTGGACATTTTACTTTTTTTGGTGTCAGGAACCCGCCCGAAGAAGTAGAAGTATTCTTTGGATTGCAATGAACGTTTAACAGTGTCTACGGTAAACTTTAAACTTAATAACTCAAAAATGAAGGATTTGCGGACATATGTTTATATGAACTTTTGTCTATGTTTTTGCGTGAGGAACCCGTTTCTAAACGTATTATTGATGCACCCTGGATATACCAAATGGCTTTAACGTTTTTTAACTAGTTGGTCTACTTTTCACTTTGTTAGTATGTAAGCCGTTTATACAGGAGCACAATTCTGCTGCATTGCCATCGGCGCCATTTTCCAGAGATATGCTTCTGCCGGAAGAGAATTTCAAATTTTATGAGTCTTCTATTCCTGAATTGATTTTCACTTAGTCGTTGTTTTTAATACAATGTGTTTTTTTTTGGGGGGGGTTGTATTTTGCTTTGGCGTAACGTCAAAATTATAAACGGTGTTGATATATCACTTTACTTTTGCAGCAATGACACTTGACCACCAAAAGCACTAAGTGCATTTCAGATTTTCTTTCAGACCGTAATCCTTTAATCGCTCTATTCATCTCTGTCTTTTTCTTCGCAACATTTTGGCCGTTTTATTCTACTGCCTTCCTCATTAACATGACCCAATGTAACAATTACATCTACTATTTTTTTTTATATATATAATTAACTTCCTTCTTGATTTGACGTGCCATATCTCTTCAGGTTATAGGCAATCATGACTATCGTCAACTTTCTGTTGTAGCATGATGATGGGATAGACACTACACGCAATTCGCATCAGAAGTCACCTAATCGGGGTGAACCAAGGTGTTGACCCGGATGCAGTCCCGGCTGTCAAGTCAGAAAGTACATGACTACACACCTGCATTCCGTTTATAGACGTGGATAAGATTTTGTGACACACACGGTTATACAAACAACCTACCAGGATAGACACTGACAGTCTCACAGAATCAACGAAGGAGAATGCAAGTCCAACGTTCGGTTGAGGACATGACGAGGTCCTCATACCACATACTGACCAAAAGTAATTCATAAAATATTGTAGTGGATAATTTTCAAGACACGTATTATCATTTAACCGCCACTAACTTCATTACACTATCTTTTTAATCCCCTATTTAGCCTTATTCTGTCATCCATTCACACAATATTATTAAATGAGCTACTCGCTGTTTCACCTTGCTTTGCTTGCTTCCAGGATGCTCTGCGTCTGTCAGGACCTGTTTTTCATTATGCGTCCCATAACTTTTCAGCTACATCTTTCTGGGTGCAAGTTTTATTTTCCATGTACTATCTATTTTCCTTAAGATCTTCTCTTTACTCACATGTACTGCCTTTGGTATCCTCAGCATTCGTGCATAAAATTATATATATATATATATATAGAGAGAGAGAGAGAGAGAGAGAAAGTAAAGGTAAAAAATCCTTTGGTATATAATCCAAGCGGATCCTAGTTGATCCATTTGTGGATCCATTTGAAAACTAATCCTAATCACTCCCCTCTAACTCTTCAAATGTCGGCAGAAAAATCAAAAAGTAATTGTAATTTACATATTGAACCCCCCTCTAAAACCTTTTTATACTATATTAATTATGATTTATAAACTTCCTCCTACTTGAATGTCCCCCCAACTCTCTTTCCGGTAAGCCCTTACATCCTTTTATCTATATATTTTAAATTTATTTTGGGATTCATTTTTTATATCTCTTAATTCTGAATTAATCTTTTTCCATATAACCTCAAATTGGTATCATAAGGTTAATATTCGGGTTTATTTTAATAAAATTTCATCCCTTTCAGACAGATACGTTCCGCCCTCCTCTGACCCCTGGCTTGTGCCTTTCGTGTGACTGAAACATTGAAATGTGTAAATTCTGTATTCGATTCTTTCGGCAAGTTGGATTTGAGCTGATTTGTTACCTTTCACTATTAAATTCTACTTCCTGCCTCATCGAACTTTATAGACACGAGCTCATTCCACACCGGGATATCATCGTCTGCCGCAATAAACTAATCCCCATATTAGGTAATTTGGGATTTTGAAGCAATTGGATGTCTAGCCACACTGATGATATATATATATATATATATATATATATATATATATATATATATATATATAAATATAAAAGTGGACATGGAAGTCAGCACTTAAAGGCCTCTAAGTGCTGACTTCCATGTCCACTTTTATATTTACACACGCTCTATCTCTGATATTGAGCACTTTATCCCATAAATATAGCACACTTTAAGACTATATTTCCTCATATATATATATATATATATATATAGATATCATATATATCATATATATATATATATCATATATATCATATATATATATATATATCATATATATATATATATATATATCATATATATATATATATATATATCATATATATATATCATATATATATCATATATATATATATCATATATATATATATATATATATCATATATATATATATATATATCATATATATATATATCATATATATATCATATATATATATCATATATATATATCATATATATATATATATATCATATATATATATATATATATCATATATATATATATATATATATCTATATATATCATATATATATATATATATATGATATATATATATATATATATATGATATATATATATATATATATATATATATATATATATATATATATATATATATATATATATATATATATATATATATATATATATATATATATATATATATATATATATATATATATATATATATATATATATATATATATATATATATATATATATATATATATATATATATATATATATATATATATATATATATATATATATGATCGTTCTAAAGAAAATCATGGGAAATTACTTAAAAACGGTAATTTGACTTCGATATCCAGCCTCTTTCCCTGTAGCTAAATAGGCTACATAATGGTTACGTGTATGGTACAGGTTCGATTCCTTTCGGAGGATTCATATTTTATATGAAATTTCTAGGACGTTCAAGCCGTTAAATGTAGTTATTATAAACAGAGCATTTACTTCAATATTTGCATCCATAAAAATAATGTACAAGCAGAATATATATATATATATATATATATATATATATATATATATATATATATTGTCTTGTGTCTTTTCTTCATCTCTGAACTATTTGTCCAGTATTCACTGCCAAGACAGAAATTAAATCGTAATTCTATATTCTTTTCTTTATCTTTCTAATCTGATTTCCCTATCGTTTAATATTTTTTCTTATTTTCTGAAAGCATCTTTTACTGTTCCAATTCTCCTTCGGATTTCTGCGTCAAAATTTCCTTCGTCTCTTACTGCACAACCGAGAAAGTTGAAATTCTGTACTTGCTTGTTTCTGGTGTCCTCACGATATCTCTTGCGCTTTCAACCATGCATTCGGGCTTTCTGCTTTCCTTGACTACCGGCTATTACAGTAATGTTCGTTTTGAGTCTGCTCTCACCACAGTGTCATTCGCATATCTTACTTTGTTAAATAAATGAACTAAAATTCGCTTTATACTCCGGCCTCTCTTAAGTGTACACTGCAACCGATAATATCCGGAAAATTCTCCTGGTGGGTATCTTATTTTTATTTATTTATTATTTATTTTATTTATTTATTTATTGCACTCGCAACATACAAATGCTGAACTTACCATCCCTTTTGCTATCAGTCTATCCTAATAATGATATCACAGCTTCTTTATCTAGTTGGTGTATTCGTCTAAGCCTTCAGGGAACGAAACCGATATAATACAAGAAAACAGCATCTTTATCTTCTAGAAAAGATGGAACTAAATTTTCTGTATACTTTTGTTGCTTTTTTTATCGCTGCGTTATCGGTTGGCAAACTCGTACAGTTGCTGAAGACAGCGTCAAGTCGTATTAAAACACTAACCACCGTCTCGACTTGAATTTGCAAGCACAGAGTTCGTTTTCCATGAATAACGCCTCAGACAAATCCGGCTGAAAAGTTTTATGCTGAGGCTCCTCTTCCTCCTACATCTTTGTTCCGTGTCAGGATGTGGGTGATCATTCCCTTTACAACTTCCTATCGTCTGTAGCCCTAAGCATAGCAGAACATAGATTAGGAGGCATAGTAAACCACTCAACCTATGTTTTGCCATTTCTGTACAGTTGCAGCTAATTAGGTATTTTAATCGCTATTTACCTCTGACCTTCTTGCCTTCCATAGGACATACTGAAGGACGTATAGGCGTTACTTCTTAAATTATCGTCATTCTTCTTTGTCTTCTTCCAATTCTTACGCTGTACTGATTATTATTATTATTATTATTATTATTATTATTATTATTATTATTATTATTATTCCCTTTGATATCTGGCGTTTACACATTTCTTTCCGGGTCCCGCCCAGGGACCTAAGGTTAGAAATGGCATCATGACACTTTCCACTGGAAAAAAAAAAAAAAAAAAAATTACATAGATAAAGCCCTTCGTAAAGTGTGGGCTGTACTTGTCAGAACAATTTTTTGTATCTCTTTGAGGCATGGACTTCCAGGGATCCCTTCAATCAGCCTACTGGAATCTTTTCCAACCAGTCCAAGGGCTCCAACTACAACAGGAATTGTTGATGTTCCCATGTGCCACATTTTTGAGATTTCGATTTCAAGGTCCTTGTATTTTGACAGTTTTTCGAATATCTTCAAAGACACATTGCAGTCTGCAGGGACTGCCATATCAATAAGGAGGCACTTATTTTGTTTGTGGTCTTTAATAACAATGTCTGGGCGGTTGGCTTTGATTGTTCTGTCAGTGTATATTGTGTAGTCCCATAGAATTGTAACAGGTCCTATCTCCGTAACCGGGTCAGGGTGGTGTTCGTACCAATTTCTTCCAGTTTCCTTCCCATAGGAGTTGCAAATTTTCCAGTGCAGATATTGGCCCACTCTGTCATGCCGGTTTTTATATTCAGTGGATGCCAATATCGTGCAACCTGATATAAGATGATCAATGGTTTCTGGATATTTGTCACAGAATCTGCATCTTGGGCTAACACAGTATTTTAGTATATGTGCTTGATAATTCCTAGTTAACAAGCATTGGTCTTGTGCAGCAATTATAAAACCCTCAGTTTCACCTTTCAACCCTGCACTACGTAGCCACTGATGGGTGCGGTTTTTGTCTACGTCTGCTTGTTTGGTACGGGCAGAGTATTGGCCATGGAGCGGTTTATTTTGCCATTGTTTCTTTATCTGGTCGGTCGCATTTGTCTTTGCATTTTTTTAAAAGTTTTTTGCAGCTTCAGCCGGTGTACAGTGATGTATTTGAATTTCTGTGCCCATTTGAAGCTCTTTTTTTTTTATTATTATTATTATTATTATTATTATTATTATTATTATTATTATTATTATTATTATTATTATTATTATTATTATTATTATTATTATTATTATTATTATTATTATTATTATTATTATTATTATTATTATTATTATTATTATTATTATTATTATTATTATTATTATTATTATTATTATTATTATTATTATTATTATTATTATTATTATTATTATTATTATTATTATTATTATTATTATTATTATTATTATTATTATTATTATTATTATTATTATTATTATTATTATTATTATTATTATTATTATTATTATTATTATTATTATTATTATTATTATTATTATTATTATTATTATTATTATTATTATTATTATTATTATTATTATTATTATTATTATTATTATTATTATTATTATTATTATTATTATTATTATTATTATTATTATTACTACTACTACTACTACTACTACTACTACTACTACTACTACTACTACTACTACTACTACTACTACTACTACAGATAAGAGATGAGCGCGATTTAAGGAAAAGAAAAGAAAAACCAGTGTTTGACAATGATAAACAATATTTCGACAGTATGTCTATTTTATTCAAGTCATATTTTTAAAACATTCAACTATAAAAATATATAAATTTACAAACATTTTTCTGTACAATCTTTGCTTGTCTTGTAATAAAAAAAAACGGCTGTACTGGTACGCTTCGAAACGAATAAAACGCCGCCAACATGAAGGCATGCAACTGAAAGGTGACTAATATGATGGTGATCTTGTTCCTCTTGGAATTTTCTTTAGTCGATTAATTACTGAGAGGAATTAAACAAACAGCTTCGTGTAAATCTGATGGAATTCTCCTGCCATTCTGTTTATTATCCCGGGCCGAGAAATTAGTAATTTGCATACGTAACTATCCTAACGTTTGTACAAAGACTTATAATTTCTTGTAGAGTTATATATTTTTATATTTGAATTTTTTTAAATATATCTTTAAGAAGATAGACATAACGTCAAAATATTGTTTAACACTGTCAAACACTGTGTTTTTTTTTCATTTCTTTTTCTTTTCTCAAATCGCGCTTTTCCTTTAACTGTTGAAAAATATTAGAAGAGTTACGCCAGTCATTTTTATTTTTATTATCATTATTATTATTATTAATATTAATATCTTTTTTAGCACGGTTTTTCGTTTTTGTCTTACATTATAGGTGTTCTCTAAGCGGTCTCAAACACATGGCATCTTTCGAGGAATATATGCAGCGGCAAGCAATGCAGAATTCTGAAGCGATCGGATATTAGGCATATTTTTCGATTTTCTTAATGTAGGATTCTAAGTTCAATTGCGTAGACTTCAACGCCACGATGATTGCCGGGATAAGTATTATTATTATTATCATTTTTATTTATTGTTACTTAGCAGTATTTGGAATTCAGTTGTTTAAAAACCATAAGAAAACAAAATTCAGAATCTGAATTGAGGTTTTTCTAAAAGAACGTACATTTTACATACCAAAGAAAGACATCCATTAAAATTTCACTTAGATGAAGAAACATCTAGTTTAAACGGTAAAAGCATAAGTACATGTAGCTTAAGAGTTATCAGCCATGAAAATGGAATCTGTAAGGAACCACGGTCAAACACTGGCTAGGACAATTTGCACCTATACGCTTGGGATAGTCATAAATCCTTATCTTACAAAAATATAAGACTAAATAGTAAGAAAGTTCAAGTCACTGAGACTTGAAAGGCACTTTTGTGTGTCCGGTTATCTGGTCCTATAAAGTGTCTCATGCTACATGCGGCCGTATGCTCTACAAAGTATTTTTAGGAATAGACGAGAAACGCTGTAGGTTACTCAACTTAGATTAATATTGCACAAGGTCTGGAGCAATCTCATTCCAAAGGTAATGGAGTTTGAGCAACGGCAATACAGCATGAGAATTACAAACTGGAAGTACCAAAATCTGGCAAGTACAAAAAATTAAAATATCTATGAAGTGTCTAACGAAAAATATGACACCGAAATCCGAAGGCGCATACTTTCCATATGCTAAGCAATGTATTAAGAAACGGAAAAAATTTCGTTAGAAACAAAGAAAAAGTACTGAAATGCTATGTGATATTGGCTCTTCCAGATGACAGACAATGCCAGAAAATCTCATCACAGATGAAGAACAGACTTGAGGTGGTTCTACTGAAGGATGTTGAGAATAACATGAATTGAACATGAGAGCAACAACGAGGTTTTTTACGAAAACGGAAATAAAAAGTACACTTGTACTTCGAATCAAAAAGAGACAGTTGACATTTCTAGGACACATAAATTTTACATTCACAGGACACATCGAAAGCAAGCTGGACAAAGGAAAGTGGCGTATAACCTAGTCAACAAGCTTGTGTAAATTGTTGACAGGACAGGGATTAGGAGAAATAGCAAAAATTCAAATTTTACTAAGAGTTACAAAAGACAGGAATTTGAGGAGAGCCACGATCGACCACTTCCTTGAATAACCCGACACACAGAAGAAGATAATTACGTCAACAATTCTCAGCCAGAGTAAACCGCGTAGAGCCCTCAACCGAACGTAGACCTTGTGATATATGATTCTCTACCCCTATATACTGGCGTGGTTTTATATATATATATATATATATATAGTGTAACCCGGATATAAGAGAGTTGTCGGGACCGGAGAAGAAGTCTCTTATATCCGGGTTTATCTTATATCCGGGTTTGGTCTATTATATATACAGTGTAACCCGGATATAAGAGAGTTGTCGGGACCGGAGAAGTATCTTATATCCGAGTTTGGTCTATTATATATACATTAACACAGGCTCTAATTTGGGACCAGAGAAAATCTCTCTTATATCCGGGTTTATCTTATATCCGGCTCTCTTATATCCGGGTTACACTGCATATATATATATATATATATATATATATATATATATATATTCAACGTTGTTTTTTTTATATAACATGCGCAGATATCGGGCGCTGGTCTGGTCACCTGTTACTCTTCACCTCTTCACCTCTAGGGCCACTATTGAAAACGGGGAAATCGCAGATCTCCAACCCCAGACTAGTGCCATCTCAGGTAAACCCTGCTGCACTTAGCCTCCTTGAGAGTTTGATGACAAACCGAGAACAGCAAGATCTGATGACAGACACATTACACGTGCAATGTATTTGTATACAAAGAGATCTTACCAACTGTTTAGAGGCAAGCATTCTAAATTTTCGTTTATTCAAGTTACAAGTGCAGAGCGCTCATCGAGGATCGAACTCTCTTGACGAAAATTTTCTAAATATACTCCCACGATAAAGGATTATCACGTTTTATCATTTCGTTCCTGCTATACTCTCATCTACCACTTTTTTACACTGATGCTCACCCTTTACAAGGACCGAGAGCCATTCGAGTTCACCCAACCCCAACGAGGTACTTTGTCTTCACATAAAAGCAGCGACAACCATTTCTATACTTTTGCTATTCTATGCGCTTGCTTTAACTACTGGGCTAAATTTCCATCATTAATTTTTGGTCAGTTCGTTTAGACTGTTTAATTTCTCACACTATTGCTTACGCGTGAAAATTTCAAGACACTTTGACAATTATGCCAAATCTAGTTTAATCATTTTTTTCCGGCAGCTGTTCTTCTTGTCTCCAGTTTTCCCTTTCTAATATTTATTCCGGCTTCGCTGTTTGCGATATCAATTCAAAGCAGAAGTCCCAGATGCCAGTTTCGCTTAGCTATCAGTGATTTCACCTTCTGCTTTGTAGGTTTTCTTCTTGTAATTCTTTTAATTCATACAATCTTTCTTCTTCTTTGCCAACTAAACATAACCGTTCTCGCTGGTTATTAACAGGAAGTATTTTTAAATAATTTACGAAAAAGAGAAAAATATCTATTCCTCAAAAAATATATACGTATTTAAACCATATACAGTCGCCATTTTCATTAAAATCTTTCATATTTCATAATCCGAAGAATGCAAATGGCTGAACACCTATTCTTTTCGTTTACATTAGTAGAATGTAAAAATTAAAGAAAAATGTCTTCAAAGTCTTTAACTTCATCACATTTCATACTTATTTATTCTGTATCTTTTAAAGCATTTGCTTCCATCTTGTCGCATGCGGAAGAATTTCTTCACATTTTCATTATTATTTTTTAAAGCGATAAATATTCGTTTTCTTTGGATAAGTTATCCTTTTGACTAATTCCTTCACGTATTCAGCAATCACAGGCCGTACATAGATACACTCTGAATTCGAAAGATCTGCATAAATAAAAACAACATCGTATTACCGGCCATAATGCTAAGATAGGCAAAATATTACTTTAGTAATATACGTTTATTTCCAGACCACTATCTAAGACTATCTAATTAACAGCGTAATATATATATATATATATATATATATATATATATATATATATATATATATATATATATATATATATATATAGTCAGCTAGAATCAATTTTTGTTTTTTATCCCTCGCCTATTGTATCAACACACACGCACGCACGCGCGTGCACACACACACACACATAAATATATATATATATATATATAGATAGATAGATAGATAGATAGATAGATAGATACATACATATATACATACATACATACATACATACATACATACATACATACATACATAGATACATACATACATAGATAGATAGATACATAGATATACTGGGTGGAACAGTAAAATAGTTCAAATCGTGTCGCATCAAACGTGTGCAATTGTTAGATTAAGATTTGAACCACCGTATCTTACGAATGATTAAAGATATCTTGCTGAAATTCTCCAACTGTTGGACTCTCCAACTATTGGACTCTACTTTGAGCAAGAAGATTGTACACTTACTCTCCAAATTTTTATTGTATTTTTTGCGATTTTCGAATATGATTTTGTATATTCAAATAAAAAAGCGGATAAAGTAACTGAAGTTCATATTTTTCTTCAGGTTTTGTTTGTATTTTTACTTAAGTATTTTTTCGACCATCTCACTCATTAAAAAGGACCGAATATTACAGTAGAAAGATTTTATTGGCCACATCCTGCCATAATTGTGAACTCTAAAATTCAAATAAATATAAAATATGCACGTATCGTATAAGTGATGTCAAGTGTAAAACACTTTCACTGTGCCAGACTGCACGAGAAAAAATGTATCGAATATTCATACGTGAAGTGATGATTCTGTATAATAGAATAGATTATTCAATATGCAACTGAAATATTTTCTATTCATTAAAAATGGCATCTCTTGTGGTGTAGAGATATTTTCGTTAATGCGGATTGTTTCCTTTGTATAATAGCTTAGAGTATGCTAAGTTCTCCTTGGCCTCCGTATAATTTTCATATGTTAATAGTTACATTTTGTGTGCATATGACGTAATGATCAATACGCATCAGTTGAATATATATATATATATATATATATATATATATATATATATATATATATATATATATCGTATATATATATATCGCATATATATATATATCGCATATATATATATCGCATATATATATATATATCTCATATATACATATCGCATATATATATAAATGCGATATATATATATATATATCGCATATATATATATATATATCGCATATATATATATATATCGCATATATATATATATATATATATATATATATATATACCTAGAGTAACAAATATATATATATATATACCTAGAGTAACAAATATATATATATATATATCGCATACATATATATATATATACCTAGAGTAACAAATATATATATATATATATATATATATATATATATATATATATATATATATATATATATATATATATATATATATATATATATATATACAGTAACAAATCGTGTCAAGAGGAAAATTATCCATTTGTTACATTAAGCTTTGAACCGTTGTATTTTAGAAATGATTAAAGATATCTTACTGGAATTGAGCAATATAAATGTATAATTACTCTCCATGCATAACAAAAGAATCAACCATAAATGAAAATGACAAGTTCATCATTAATTAATCATAGCTAAGAATCGGAAGCACATGAAGGATTGAAATAAATTTCAAATATGTATATATATATATATATTATTCCAGGATCATTTTACAACTTATACAAGATGTCATCCGCCCTCTCTAACCTTCTAACTTTCTGCCCTGGAGTAACAAGGTGCCTCACAGGTTCCGCGTCAGTCAGTTAAGTGCCATGCGAGATACACGCAGATTTTTTTCCAGATTTTTTTTCTTTCTGCGGTAGAGCAGTTGCCATCAATAGAACCCCATCTGTCCTGCTATTCACCCATAGCTCGGGGCGGAGGAGAAGAGGATTCATACCTTTCCCAAGGGTATTGGCACGTAGTGGATTCGACTGGAATTTGAATTCGGCTCTCCGATTCCTCAATCCGTGTCGCTATGCATTACTCCTCCGTGCCTCCCATTTCGCATACGATTTTATTTTAAAGATTTTTTTCCCCTGCTCTGGAAGCCAGAGTATGAATGTCGGTGCCATAACTGAAGGCTTGAATTATCTTTCACCTCTCACAGTTGGGAAGACATATTTGGGCTGATGCAAAACGATTTTAACCTGTTCTCTTTCTAGCCGAATAACTCGAAGCGTTTTTCGAGGATTCTTACGACAAATGGTGTCAAGATGGCTAAACGTCTTATCTAAAAACCTGTAAAATAACTGAATTAGTTTAGCGGCTTTTAGATAGTAAACATTTTGTGGGATGGATATTTATGCTATTACACGATTTGGACAATTCTGCTGCCTCGCCCGGCATACATATATATATGTATATATCCCTTCTAGGAAACATTTGGCATTCATTGACCGAGCAGCATATACTGCTTTCGTTTAAATTTTTTAAAATCTTCCTCTTTTAGGAAAACAGGTTTCTCGGGTTCAGTATCTCTTATCGCTCTTTCTAGTACTGAAATGGGATTTCCTTCCGAACCTTTATTTAAAATAGTGTGGAATGTTGACATATTGATTATGCCATTATTTTCTCTTCTACTTACATGTCCTATCCATTTTAGATGTTGCAGCTGTTGGTAGTCCCCAGTTGATGTATTTTCTGTTGTTTCGTACAGTTCTGTTTGTGATTCTGTAGCGCCAATGTTCAAAGAAGGTTAACCTTTGACCTCTTTTCGCGCTTTACTCGCTCAGAGCCTTTTTCCACCATTGATCTGAGTAAGCCGTTGATATATGAATATATATAGACATATATACAGTCCCCTCCAAAATTATTGGAATGACAAGGCAAATTCCTTTCTATTTGTTGTTCACTGAAGATATTTGTGTTTAAGATCAAAAGATAAATAGGGGATATACGTTCAAAATTTCAACTTTTATTTCTTGGTATTTAAATGTAAATGTGTTAAATGACTTAGGACATACCACCTTTTATATCAGATCACTCCAATTTTAGGTGAGCGAAAATAAAGGACCAGATAGTCTTAATGTAAATAACAATATTTTTACAAAACCCTTGCTCGCATTAATTTCATCAAAAGTGTGAACCAATGATATCACCAGACTGTTGCATTCTTCATTTGTGATGCTTTCCCAGATTTTAAGGCAGCCTCATTCAGTCCTTTTAGCGTCTTCATTTAAATGTCAACAACAACGTCGAATGTACTAGTTAAAATACATTTTTTAAATGAATTCACGGTTTCTAGACTTAAATAGGAACTTAGGCATACTCAATGAATATAGTTTCCACAAAAATCCTTCAACACTCTACAAGCTGAATTGTGGTAAACAACTTGCCCTACAAGACCTCTTCAGTAATATAAGAAATCCGGAAAAAACTCCAAATTCACCCAGAAAAAGTTTCATTTCATGCTTTATTTCTCGTTTCGGTGAAAAAAGAGGCTTGTCCGAAAATTCAGATTTTTAACATCTTTCTCAAAATTCTTCCACGTTCAATGCTAATATACAATAAATATTATTAGTGTTATTATTTTTGTTGTTTTTCTCTCGCCTGTTATATCTATGCACACATACACACTCAAATATATATATATATATATATATATATATATATATATATATATATATATATATATATATATATATATATATATATATATAAACCGGGCCATTTATCTCGAAAAGGACCTCCAATCGGTTGTAGACTGCGGCAGGAATTGGTTGGTTAATTTAATGCCTCAAAAACAAAAGTGATCTCTATTACTCAGCACAAAGAACCCTCCCTGTCTCCCATTAGAATGCCTGATGCTCAACTCCACGAGAACACCTCTTTGCGACTGCTTGGAACAATTACATTGAATCAATAGCTTCATCCACCGCAAGGAAAGTTGGTTCCCTGTGTCATGCCAGAAAGTTTTCCTCGCCCGGTTCCATACTTCAAATCTATAAATCAACCATTCGCCCTTGCATGGAATGCTGCTGCCATATATGGCCTGGTGCCCCCGCTGTTCGTCTTAAGGTCCTCAATAAAATCCAGAGACGGATATGCAATATAACTGGCCCTGATCTGGCATCTCGTCTACAGTCGCTCTCTCAGAGACGTGTCGTCGCCTCTCTCTGTCTTTTCTACAGATACTTTCACGATAACTGCTATGACGAGCTACTTTCGCTAGTTCCCAGACTGCATGAATTTAAACGTGCTACTAGGCTGGCATCTCGCTCCCATCCTTTCACTGTCGAAACTGTTAAAAGTACCCGCCTCTTCTACTCCAATAGCTTCATATCTCGCACCTCCCGTCTGTGGAATTCCCTTCCTATTACTTGTTTCCCTGATAGCTATAATCTCCAACTATTCAAATGCAATGTCAATCAACATCTCCAGATGCTTTGATCTATTCCCTGTCCTTCTCTTCATCCTTTCCTCTATCATACCTCTTTACTCTTGCTCCCACTCTCTGTAACCCCATGCGTTCTGTGGTATCCCACCCTGTTTGGGGGTGAAATGCTTAATATATATATATATATATATATATATATATATATATATATATATATATATATATATATATATATAAATTTAAGATAGAATATATCTGTAAAAAGTTATAAATAAGATATGAATATCTCAAACGACGCGTTTCGTCGTCCTCTGGGAACTTTATCAAGGTAAATGCAAGGATATTACTTTGTAACATGTATTTATGTACAAGAGCATAAAATTTTGCAAAACCAATAACATTTTTCTACTTGCATTTTTGCTCTTTCCATTTCTTGACGACGAAACTTTTTCCTTTTATCTTTATTCACACACACGCTCATACATATACATATATATATATATAGAGAGAGAGAGAGAGAGACAGACAGACAGACAGACAGACACAGACACAGAGAGAGATAGATAGATAGATAAGGATTAACTGAATAAATATATGACTTTAAACTGTTAGAAAAATACGCATATATTCAAATTATACAAACTTCGTTCCATATGAACATACATACATCGAATATTGTACGAAAATTTGCTGTTACATTTAAGCATAGTCCTTTAAAGCCAGCGTACTAGCCCAGAAAGAGTTCTTTTGCAAGAAAAAATGGAAACTGGATGTTACGTTAAGTCTATTTTTTTCACTGTCAAAGAGCCCGAAAATTTCGATAGCACCTCGTATATCTATCGATATATGTAGGAAGCAGGAAGAGAACTTCAAAAGCCATCTTTGTAGATAATCAACATTCGAAAAGCAAATCAAAAATGCAATTGGTCAATACTGTCATACTTTGTTACGTAGAGGTCGGTGTTCAAACACAGACTGATATCAAAAATGTCATATGCTGATTTTTAAAGTGAATGATCACTCTTCACATGAAAAAAATTGCCGCAACACAATCTTTCTACGGTGGTTGCTATTCGACGTCAGATAAATATCAGGATTTCAAATGATGACGTTTTCCCAAGAATAATACGATCTTTTGATTTTCGAAAATTGGTGCAACACAATCTTATTTTATTTATCTTCATTTTATTGTTATTTATGACACAACACCTAACAAGAAAAAGGAGTATAACAGAAACTTTCCTCAAAATGATAAATATCAATTATCTGCCACCTCGTCGATTTATTTATGTTTTTATGGCTTATCAATCTTTTTAGGCTATTTAAAGCCAGAAATATATTTAAATATTTAGAATTTGGGGGTGGGGATAATAATAATTTACTGACACAGAGCTGGTGGAGAATAGGTAGATACCTTTCTCATGTGTATTTCCATGCAATTGATTATGACGCACTCGACTGGAATTAGAACTCGGCTCTCCGATTTCAAATTCTGATGCGTTATCCATTACACCACCTGCACATCCAAGCTTACAGCACCTAGTATTCTGAATCAGTCACCAATCTAGTTACTGTTTTTCTCAACGTTGCTCAACTTCGGCAATCGTACGAGAACCGGTGTTTCATTGTGATATGGCCGTAAGTCTCTTCCACCTTGTAAAAGCAAGTTCTTTTTCAGCTGACCCTAAATAATGAGATATAAAACAAAACAAAGCAGAGTATGCGTCCAGAAGGCATGAATGTCTGTATTAATGAATACTTTCTAAACAAGTCTCTTGCAGTTGAACGACGGGATATGGACGCCAAACATCTGGATCTATTTATTAATCTGCTTGTTATTTGACAGAGTGTTGAGAAGTGATATAATTATCTCCACACAAATGGCGGTCTATATAACATTCTGAGTGTAAATGAATAATTGTTGTAATAACATGACTGATGTGTCGTCCTACTTGCTGTTGTTTCTGGTGCCGTTGTTTCAGTTAATTTACACGCGACCACGTATGTTTCGAGCTTTTTATTAACGAAAGGATGCAAACAACAAATTACGTCTTCGTAATAATTATAATAATTATGTTGGTATCACACATTGACGTAGTCAATGGAAATTCAGTTCTTGATGAAATATTTGTTCTTCAAGTATGATGTAAACAAGACTCCTCACAACTCAAGAACTTTTCGGAGAATCCACGTAAAGTAAATGATGGCGAGTTTTGGAATCTGCAATCTTGGTTTCAATTTCCAATTTCCCGTAAGCGGTTTTCTGGGTGGTGTTTCAAGCCTACCCATTCATACAGGAATCCGGTAAATATTAATTTTCCACCAGCTTCTTCAGCTCCCTAGCCAGAGTTTGGTATATTTCTGTGTTTTCAGTTTTATTTTGGTCCATTCTTGTATCATATGGAACAACAAAGTCAATAAATTAAGACTTGCTATTACCCTTACATATAAAAATAATGTTGAGTCTTCGTACTTCAATAACATAATCTGTCTGTACTAAGACATTCGATAATATATTGTGATTGTCATTTTCTACCACTGCCTCTGGCTGATGTTCAAACCACTTTGCTTTTACATTGAAACCAAACTTGCGGTATACTTCCCAATGAATTCTCCTACAAATACAATGACGCCGTTTCTGTGCCAACTTGGGACATTCAGCGAGTATATGGTTAAATGTCTCGTCACCTTCAACACAGATCCTGCATTTGCTTTCCTCTTTTGATCTGTCTAACCTGACCTTCAATGCATTCGTTCTGATGGCCTGTTCCTATCCTGAAAATAAGAGTGACTATGTTTTTCTCTTTATTATTATTATTATTATTATTATTATTATTATTATTATTATTATTATTATTATTATCATTTTTATTTCCTTTGATATCTGGCGTTTACACATTTCTTTCCGGGTCCCGCCCAGGGATCTAAGGTTAGAAATGGCATCATGAAACTTTCCACTGCAAAAAAAATAAAAAAATAATTACATAGATAAAGCCCTTCGTAAAGTGTGGGCTGTACTTGTCAGAACAATTTTCTGTATCTCTTTGAGGCATGGACTTCCAGGTATCCCTTCAATCAGCCTACTGGAATCTTTTCCAACCAGTCCAAGGGCTCCAACTACAACAGGAATTGTTGATGTTCCCATGTGCCACATTTTTGATATTTCTATTTCAAGGTCCTTGTATTTTGACAGTTTTTCGAATATCTTCAAAGACACATTGCAGTCTGCAGGGACTGCCATATCAATAAGGAGGCACTTATTTTGTTTGTGGTCTTTTTATTATTATTATTATTATTATTATTATTATTATTATTATTATTATTATTATTCATTTAGATGTCTGTACATACATATACAACCCACCGTGTCTCAACCCGAGCCCTGGGATGAGAGATACATTGTAATGACGAAGTTTACAATTCAGCAAAGAAATGCTGGCGTTTATTCCTTTGTTGCAAAAGCACATTTCAACGGCACATTACATGTCAGTTACACTATTATACCATGTGCACATACACACAATTAACATTTAACATTCATTAAATATTTCGAGTATATACGTCATTTACAGATCAAGATGATTAAGTTAAAATCATCTAGATTGATCAGAAGAAACAAAATATAACCAATAATCTACACAAACAAAATCCTTTCGCAATTTTACATTGCCAATTGTGGGCAGAAACAATGTTGTCAATTTTTTGAATTTACTTAATTAAGATTTACCTAGTTTTTCGTGTAATAATTTGGCAGTTCTTTTGTTTATCAGATCGGGTACTCCTATCACTACGAGGATAGTATTGGGTTTCGTACCCCGCATCTTTTGGAGCTGTATTTCAAGATTTTATTAATTATCATGGTTGCCTTCGGGTCTGAAGAAGTATTTGCCTTACAATTCATCCGATGATTTTACAAAACAGCCCTGTACGGGAAAAATGTTGCATGTGAGCATTTTTCTGCTGGAATAATCACATTCTTTGGGGCTGGAGATTCTTTATCCAGTCACACAAATAGCTGTTACACCCGGGGACCTCAAGGTTGAAAAATATGTTCGGGACTTGTACGTGTTCCATTGATACTCTACGCCGCCTTTATGGCCGTTGGAGCTGTAGAAGATCTCATCCGGCCACTCTCCCTAGAATCAGTCTCCACGTGTTCTTGGCTGACAAACCCGAAATAATCGCGTGTTCGGATCCATCGACTAGCCTCACCTGCTTTGCCCACATTCGGTGACGTTTACCGAAGTGTGGCCGCTGTTGCATGCCAACAGCTATTTAAACGCACAGGTAAGGGTTGGGTGCTGGCTGGAAACCAACACGAACTAACTACTCTCAAAGGTGTACCACAGTTCCTCCATCGGGAATGCAATCATCGCCGACACCCCAAACATTTTTTACACTGAACGTCGGAGGAAACGGATCGTTGTCAAATATATCAATTATTATTATTATAATAATATATTTTTAAATGATAATAATAGAAAATAATTGACAAATATATATAAAACCATTTTTTTTATTATCGTTGCTGGTAAAACTATTTAAATGTTAAATTTCAATAGAAAACAAATAGTAAATATACATAAAACAAAATAAACATTAGGATTCGAAACACCCCTCTCCCTAAAAATTTGAAGATACGTTTTCTTTCTTTCAAAATGTCACATTAAAACATAAATCTCAGTTATTCGTACCAATGTATAAATAAATTAGCAAATATAATATATCAAATATTCGTAATAAAAGCAATATAAAAATAATTTGCAAAAAAGCATAAAATATTTGTAATAAACACGCTTGCAAAATTATACTTTTTAAATGACAGTCGATGTAACACGACTTAAGTTTGTTTACAATGATTTTCATCCTCCACAAGCCCCGAGTGTCACTCGAGGTAGAGTGTTACAGAGTGTGACGTAGAGTTTTGGGGGATATATGAGGAAGATAGCGGTTGACCCTAGACATGAACAGGTTATGATTGCAGTGATCGAGAAAACAACCTTTCGAAAGTCTGCAGTCGCTCTCTCACAGACGCGCCGTTGCCTCGCTCTGTCTTTTTTACAAATACGTTCACGGTAATTGCTCAGATGAGCTGCTTTCGCTGGTTCCCATGCCCATGAATTTAAACGTCCTACGAGGCTGGCATCCCGTTCCCACACCTTCACCGTTGAAACTGTTAGATGTAGACATCTTTCTACTCCAATAGCTTCATGTCTCGCACATCTCGCCTGTGGAACGTCCCTTCCCTATTGCTGTTTCCCTGACAAATACAATCTCCAACTATTTAAGTGTAACGTCAATCGACATCGCCAGTTGCCTTCATCTATCCACTTCCCTTCTCCACATCCTTTCCCCTTTCATTCCTATCTGCTCTCGCTCCAAATCTTCAGTAACCCCCTTGCCTTGATCGATCCACTATCTTTCTCCACATCCTCTCCTGTACCACTCCTATCTGCTCTTCCTCCAAACCTTCTGTAACCCCTTGCGTGCTAGTGGCTTCCAGCCTTGCTTGGGGTGATAAGCTTAAAAAAAAAAAAGAAAAAAATTCGCTTCCAAAAAGCAGCGGTTCATGGAAGAAGCTGCTCCAGTGGAACATGCATCTAACTAATGGAATACGAAGAGAATATAGGTGGTTCGCTATAATGTGTGTGGCATGGTGGGTCTTAGTGGTGAAGGTTAGAGCTAAGGAACTAATGAATGGAGTTCGTCTGAACACTTTCCATGGAAATAACGATAGAACAGCGAGAGGCTAGCAACGTTTCATCTTTGGGAAAGGGGTTTTAGGGTGGAAATTATCCCTCAGCCGCAAGTACGGGGAGACTCTTTTAGATTCAAACGAATGGTTGGTTAGTTGATTTTATTTAGCGGCGTATCAACCACACTGGGTTATTTAATGCTGAAATCTAAATAATTTGAACACAATTGTATGCCATCAACTACAAGCAAAATGTATTGCTGGTCATTTTACTATAAGTATGCATATGATATAATATTGTAACCATATAACGGGATCATCACACAGCTTTCCACCGATCGGCATATGACTACCCCGCGCTATATTTCCTTTCTCTTTCGTTTCAGTGTGCACCAAAAACTGGGAAATATCCACTGCACGTTCACAAGGAAACAAAAGATGAAAAAAAAACGCCATGTCGAGAAATGGCAACGCGAACCCCGTTTCCAATATATTTAGTTGTTTTATCCAGAGCTTGACGTACACTATTTGAATTGTTAGGTAGGTGAAACTTTGAACGACTACTGCCATGACAATCTAACAGCTCAACTCTTGCCTTCGACTATATCTCTGCCCATCTACACATCACGACATGGAGTTGCTAAAACGGAAGGGCAACATTGGAACTACCCGAAGGATATTTTCTCCCCCGCCAAGAGCAGACCCGAACTCACCTCCTCGACCGCAACTTTGAATGTTAATGTAGAACTGTAACCGGAAATTATCCATGTCCAGCTTTGATGTCACTTGAGTTCATATGATTTCTTTTAATTATTTTTGCTTTTATTCCTCTTCGGTCAATTGAGGGACGCTTAGAAAACTCCATCTACCATGCTTAAAGCAGAAATAGTTGAGATCGATATAAAAATCACATCTTGTGATATTATGATTGAGTGTCTCAATCATAAAACCACAATTTCATTTATATTATTTTAAGTTTTTCATTCTCCCTGTGCCGAGCCAGGAAATTCTTCTCCCCGGAATCGATCCTCCAAATCTATAAATCGACCATTCGCCCTTGCATGGTGTGTTGCTGCCATATATGGTCTGGAGCCCCTGCTGTTTGCCTCAGGGTTCTTGATAAGATCCAGAGACGGATATGCAATGTAATTGGCCCTGATCTGTCATCTCGTCTGCAGTCGCTCTCTCACAGACGCGCCGTTGCCTCGCTCTGTCTTTTTTACAAATACTTTCACGGTAATGGCTCAGATGAGCTGCTTTCGCTGGTTCCCAGGTCTCATGAATTTAAGCGTCCTACGAGGCTGGCATCCCGTTCCCACCCCTTCGCCGTTGAAACTGTTAAATATAGACGTCTCTTCTACTCCAATAGCTTCATGTCTCGCACATCTCGCCTGTGGAACTCCCTTCCTTATTCCTGTTTCCCTGACAAATACAATCTCCAACTATTTAAGTGTAACGTCAATCGACATCTCCAGTTGCCTTGATCTATCCTCTTCCCTTCTCCACATCCTTTCCCCTTTCATTCCTATCTGCTCTCGCTCCAAATCTTCTGTAACCCCCTTGCCTTTATCGATCCACTATCTTTCTCCACATCCTCTCCTTTACAACTCCTATCTGCTCTTCCTCCAAACCTTCTGTAACCCCTTGCGTGCTAGTGGCTTCCAGCCTTGCTTGGGGTGAAAAGCTTAAAAAAAAACAACAAAAAACATCTGGTCTGTTATCTTGTATAGTAGGGTCGATTTGTATAGGAAAGGGACATCATCATCGTGAACGGGTGGTGGTTTTTGCTCAAAACATTTTTGTATGGGTTACGTCATAAGGTTGGCGTATCTTCCTTCAACTGTATTACCTTGCTCGATGATGTCAGTTTTTAAATTCATTTAGTTTTAGTGCAACCATATACTATCCGATCAATAAGTAGCCTCCTCAATACATGAACACAAACCACACTTTGCATCTGCTTCATTCTTTTAAATACATTCCTGGTAATGATATTGTTAGAAGGCTTTGATCTTAATCTGCTAGCCTCTTGGTTTGTTTTCTAACTCAGGGCTCCACATTTAATAAAGATTCGGCTCTTATCGATATCAGGATCTTGTGCACGTAATATAAGCGTTTTTCTTGCATCTTGGTGTTCAGGTTGTTTAGGAACATAATTTTTATTTTTTATTTGATATTGCCTGCTTTCTTTGTTGGTGTTCTCGCTTTTGTTTCATCCAAATCATTTTGTTGTAGATCTTATTTTAATTTTGTCTTTATTCTATTACTGAATTTAGTTTTTGACTTGATTCCGGATGGTATAAATGATTTTAATACTCAGTCATATACTGATTTTCGATAACTTTCAAACTGGTTGTGATTCTAAAAGGATCTATCTTTTACTTCCAGCTGTTTTAAGTAGGTACTGGAAACCTATATCTTCTTCGGGATTATATATTTATATATGAATAGAAGATTTCTGATTTTTTTTAATCTCTTATCCGTATTTGTTCAGGATTCGAATTTATCCCATTAATGCTCAACGTCTTCAAAATTGAACAGTAAGCGTTAAAGGTATATAGGCGGAAACCTATGATTAAAACCGTTTTTAATATATAAACACAAGATTTTTAATAAACATATATATTTTCTAAAACCCTAGAATTAATATCGTATTCTTATGAACCTACAATTAATATAGGATTTTTTAAAAAGATATATAAAATATCGGGTGTCTATAAGCCGATAATTAATGCCAGAATATTCTATAAAAGTATAGATAATGCCATTTATTTATTTTTATAATTAATCTATATTAATATTATAATTAACACAGAATTTAACAATGAACATGAATGTGTTAAGGGGTATATAGGAATAGGTACTACTTCATTAATTAATAACCTCATTAATATTAATATTATATTAATGATTTCAATTCATTTTGTCCATTTACTCTTATAAAACATTCTATTCGTCCCTTCATTGATTCTATTACATTTGTACACAGCTTTCTAATTCAATTCACAAATCACGGTTTCGTTAAAATCTTTTATATCCGTTATCTGTACCAATATCACTTTCTGAAAGACTAGACTAATTTCATCATGATACCGTTACAAAATACCTCGACTCTTGCTAATCTAGCATCTAGTTCATTATTATTTTTTGCAAACACTTTCAAATCACTCATTTAGAATGATTCATAAACCTATTAAATATGAGGTACCCATCTTACTGTCTTACTGAGATCGTTAATGAAAGGCATTAAAGCATTAGTGGGTAAAGAGAGTTGTCTTAAAATATTCCATTGTTGGTCTGTAAGACATCCCTGTTAGTTTTATCATTAAGGGGCTTTAGAATTAAGATAATATTCCATTTTTTCATACAGACTTAAGATATGGGAAGATTTTTACCAATGTATAATAACTTTTAAATCCAATTATGCAGGAAATGGTCAAAAGTTTATGGTCTATCCATGTATTGTTTAGGTTTTGTTTTTCTGTTGGCTTTGTTTTGTTTTTGTTTTTTGTATTTGTTTTGTTTTTGTTTTTTGTATTTGTTTTGTTTTTTGTTTTTTGTCGGGGTTTTTTTTTTGCTTTTTATTTATTTATTTATTGAACGGCTGTTATTCAGTAAGTTCTTACTGATCAGAAATTGATCTTTGCAGCTGTAATAATCTGTTGTCGTCCCTTTCCTTCACAGCTATATTAGTTTCAAGGAATTGATACTTTCTTTTATTTAAAATACATATTTTAATGCTATGGATAAATATGCGATTTACGCTGTGGATAAATATATGATTGGTAGGTAATATTAGAGGTTGACTGTGTCATCAGTTTCTGGGATTAAATAAGTAATACTTTAATACTCATATTCTGGGCATGGCGCAGAATTATTGATAGCATTAGAACAGAGATCTGCTAATGATTTGTGCATAAGACAGCGAAGCATTTAAGCACAGGTTACGTACCGTATCTATTCCTGGAGATTCCAATTTGTATTTCTGACCTTCTTTAATTTCTATGTTGTTCCATTCACCTTCATCTGTCTTTCTATATTTCTGTTCGGTGTTCGTAATCCATTCTGCGCTATTCTGATAATTCTTTTCATTTCATCATATCGTATTCCGAAATTCTCTTACATCTTCATTCGATGGTGATTTTTTCTTTAGGCTTCGTTTATCTCTCCATTTCCATATATAAATTTTTCTTGTTAATTTTGCAAGTGTTGTTTTGTTCATAAAATCGATTCTTTTTCTCATATCTCTCTTCTTGCTTTATGTTTTTAGCTGGACACGTTGTCTTAGAATCTTTTACAACTGGCATGACATTTTTTTCTTTTATATTTTATGATGTTTCATTTTTGACACTACCCTGTTTTTCATTTTTATTCCTTTTGAAAACTTTATCTATTACCGAGATTTTAGTCCGCAAAATTCGAATCTCTTTCTCGATTTCTCTTTTACATAATGAGGATTTATATTTATTCGGTGGGTTAACTTTTGGTTTTCTCGGTTTGAATTGATGTTTTAATTACGGCTTTGTTTAGGCTTTTTAAATTCAAGTAAATAGTTTTTATCACTTGTTTTTTTTTTATTTTTATTTAATTACTTTATCTGCTATTCCAATAAGATTCTCGGTTTTTATCGCGTCTTGTTTTTTTCCGTTTTCTGTCTTTTTCCATGTTATTGTTTTGCGTTTTGTGAATAATGTTCGTTTTCATCCTCTCAAATGCCATTTTATTTGTAAAGTTTTTTTTCTTATTTCTTATTTTCGAATCTTTTTTCTGGTCTATTTCCACATATGTTTTTATTATTCTGATTAGAATTATATAAAAATGAATTATTATGTACAAATTTTATATTATCAGAGAGATAGCACCGTGGATTCGAGACAGATTACGTTAAACCCCCAACAACCATTCATTTTGCCAACAGAAAGAATGTTGCTTGTAATTAATATACAGGTTCTGAAGCAGTAGTCTGAATATGCCCTGCTGACGGCTAAAAATAGATAGATAGATAGATAGATAGATAGATAGATAGATAGATAGATAGATAGATAGATAGATATCGGAATAAAAAATACTTGCCCCTTCACTTAGTTATAAATACAATCCATATTATGCATGTGCATATTTAATTTGCTATTTCGCTTTCCATAGAAATAACTTTCTTTTGCCTTTATACATATTGATTGAGATGGGCACACACATACACACACACGCACACACAAGCATACACACATACAGACATACATACATATATATATATATATATATATATAATTTTTAATTTTATATTTGACTGATAAATATATTCTTGTATTCATGTTTGAACGGGTATATATTTTTTCTAAACGTATAAGCAGAAAGACCGAAATATACATACTTTTTCTAAAGAATTAATTGATTTATTATTAATTCAACATTTAGATTACTTCATACTTTATTGTGGTGGTTACTTCGTATTAGGAATATACGCCCCAATTTTAATTATAAAACAGAATGTATTATGTCTATTTGTCTGCGAAGTCCTGAAATCATACTAAAGAAAATGCATTCCTTGGCAAGGATCGACATACTGTCCACATTTGTAGGGGAAACCACATTTTGATACGGCGTTGTTTGCCTCTCGGCGATGAAAAACATCGCTGAAAGCAATGTTCTGTTTTTCCTTTTTATCGAAAGCACATTTTGTCAAAAGCTTCTGGTCAGTTTCATATCCGAAACATAGACAAAGCAATTTCTAAAGAATTACTGGATTTATGATTTCAAACTTCCTATTTTGAATAGATAATTCATATACATACATATATATAAATATATATATGTATGTATGTATGTGTGTAAATATATGGAAACAGCAACGAATGGCGCCAGAATCTGACGTACTTGTAAGTAAGTTACCAAGCAAATCTGTCGGATCGACCGGAAGTGGTTGTCTGAACAGTCAGAAGTCAAATAACCAAAATCGGTCATTTGCGCGTAGGCTCCGAGTGGCATATCCGGCAATGTTTTTGAAATATTCGAAATAATATGTAAAAGACACACATAAACACACTTCAATGTATGTCTATGAACTTTTCCATTTCTTACGGATTTTATTACACACACCTAAATGTGAGCATGTAATCTTTCCCCTCTCAAAGGTTTATATAAAAACACCTCAAATATGTCTATGTGAACTTACCCTTCTTTTCAAGGGTCTTATTATATTCATATATGATGTAAACACATCCAAATAAATTGTTATCTGTTGTTAAATAACTCTTTATCTTCAGTTTCATTTAAATTTCATTTGTTTTAAGGCCTTGCTTCGCCATTGCATTGTTACATCTTTTTCTATGTACGTTGAGTTAAGATTGTTTTTTTTTTCGGACAGAACCCGGAATAATTAGTAATCTACTACGTTAAATGAATTAGCCCCAACTGACGGACTAACGAAAGTCATATAATTTTATATGTAGATAGATGAACATGTAGCATGTTTTATAGATATGACTACACAGATAGATAGATAGATAGATAGATAGATAGATAGATAGATAGAGAGATAGATAGATAGATAGATCAATCTCACATTTCTTTTCAAATCTGTCAAAAGTAATTTTTCGATATTTTTTACAAATTCCAACTTTATCTGACAACTGCATTTATCTTTCTGGAGATTTTTCTTTTATTTAAAAGATATTTCAGAATCCGTTATCGAAAGCAACTGAAATATGAATTGTTTTTGTTTCGAAACTAAACTAAGCTAAACAAGAGCAGGTGTCACTCGAGATATTAACAAGGTCCAAAATTCAATTATCGATTACATGTGGGTAATCATTTGGTCGCTTGTGTTCAACGGAGGATTTCCAGGAGTTTTCTGAGAGAAAAAAAAATAATATGAAATAAGATATGCTAAAGTAGAACAGAATACGCCTCTGAGTCGCGATGAAGAATTACTAAGCTCACCACCCAGTCCACTATCTGGTATTAATGATTCTCTCCTATTGATTTTATGGCCAAGATTATATCGTCAGATCCACAGCATACGCGTGAAAAGAAAAAAAATAGTGATTGTTGAAATCGTTTGTTTCAAATGTGGAAATATTTTTCACCACTTCTCTTTATATCCTTCGCTTCCATGCGTTTATTTTCTTTGGAATCACCGGAGTTTTAACATTATTATTATTATTATTATTATTATTATTATTATTATTATTATTATTATTGCTGCTGTTGTTGTTGTTGTTTAGATATCTTTTATTGGATAATGTTGACGACAACGATGCTAGGACTATATAATTCCTTATGCACTTTTCTAATATGAATATTACTCAATATATAGCCATGCTCGAGTCTCAGAGTGTACTGAAGTGAACAATAATGCGTATACACAGAGCAATGTATCTGCAAATGCATAGATAGATAGATAGATAGATAGATAGATAGATAGATAGATAGATAGACTCTGATAAAAAATTTAAGACCACTTGAAAGGCTTTTTTAAAAAGTCTGTTTTTCATGGAAAAATTTTAAACATTTCTTACTTAAGGTTACTATTTTTATAATCTAAGAGGTTATGTAGACAAAAAGTTATAATCCGAACATTTTTTTTTGAGAAATTGACATTTTTATAAAATGTGGCCTTTTACACTTGATAAAAAATTATAAGACCCGAAACAAAAATTCTACGAAATTGTACGAAAAGTGTACGAAAACATTCAACAACCAAATTTAATAATGAGTTCTACCTCCACTGGTTTAGATGACTCCAAAAATTCTTTGGGGCATGCTAGAAATTAGTGTTTCCATTAAACTGCGAGTAATATTGCTCCAGCTTCTGAAGATAGCTTCACGAAATTTATATTTTGTTGAATAGTTTTTGCCATTTCGATAAATATCTCTTGCCATCCATCCCCAAACATTTTCAATTGGGTTCAAGCCCAGTTAGCATGCAGGATGTCTCAAGAGATGGACCCCATTTTCTTGTAGAAAGGTCAAGGTCTGTCATGCAGCATGGATTGCAGCATTATACTGTTGGAATAACCATCCATCCCCACACAAACGATGGCCCTCCGTCACCAACGATGCTTTTTTGTAGCATGCTAACATAACCAACCGCTGTCTGACAACCCTGCACCACCTGGAGCTCCATCGTCCCTCTAAGAAAAGGCACCCCATACCATTAGGGACCCTCCACCACTATGACGTGTGGAGAAAATTTCAGGGGGCATGTTTTTGTTATGACATCAGGACCATCTAGACTGAATTTTTTCTCATCAGAAAACAGGACTTTCTTCCATTTCTCAATGTCCCATGTTTGGTATTCACGACCAAACCTTAAACGGTTCACTTTGTGACGTGGAAGCAGCCGAAGAATTTGTTTGTGCTTTTTATTTACCATGCCTTTTTGTCGTAAGTGTCGTCTGATGGTTACTGGACTGCAATCAGCATCTGTGGCTGCCTTTGATTAGAAGAAAGTCCACCGGCTTTCACAACAACCCGTCTTATTTTCCTACTCAATGCCGGAGAAATTGGCGGGGGTGGCTACCAGTAGACTCTGCGTTTCCATAATTCGCAAATCACAGTTTTACTGCGATTTACCTTAGCTGAGATCGCCCGCTGTGACAAACCTTGATTATGGAAATCTAGAATTCGAGCAGATTCAAATTCGGTAAGTTTGCTTGCTTTAGGCATGGTGACACCATTACGCAGTGATTTCTAATCTCTAACTGAACTAAAAACATTGGAATTCCCCTAGATCTAACTATTTATACCCCCTGGCCTTATAATTTTGATCAAGTGTAAAACGCCTCATTTTATAAAAATGTCCATTTCTGAATAAATTGATCGGATTATAACTTTTTATTTACATAACCTTTTAGATTATAGAATTAGTAACCTTAAGTAAGAAAAAGTTTATAATGACAGTCTCTTGTAAATTTTTTTTTTTTTTTTTGATCAGGAGTGTAGATAGATAGATAGATAGATAGATAGATAGATAGATAGATAGATAGATAAGATTTGGGCATAAGAATCAAGTTTGAATTTTGGGTAAAATTCACCAGATAGTGTTGATTCCGATGTCAACGCTGTCTATATGTCTAATGCTCCGATATTGATGACACTTTACCTATAAATAAAAGAAATGTTATATATATATATATATATATATATATATATATATATATATATATATATATATATATATATATATATATATATATATATATATATATATAAACACACAAATATATATATATATATATATATATATATATATATATATATATAAGATTGAAAATTTCACCGTTAACACGACCAGGTTTCAACCTTACGATTTAACAAAAGACACCTGATGAGACCGTAATGTTGAAACCCGAGTCGTTCTTTATATATACATATATTTTAATATATTTTTTGTTTATACGTTAGTTTTAAAGGTAGAAATATTTAAGTAAATGCTCTACTTACAATAAGTAGTATTAACAAGATTTACTGGCCTGAATGTCCGGGAAATCTCAAAAAACTATGTGCCCTCCGACAGGAATCGAACACGGGTGAAAAGCTTAAAAAAGATATAAGAATCATAAAATAAAGGATGTTCAAATATTGCTGGCTTCTCGTGCGTTAAAGTTTTATATGGAGCGACAGTTGGTTTATACTCAGTTTCATATTTAGAATTATTTTTTAATATTTTTACACACATACGGTTACGGATATATATATATATATATATATATATATATATATATATATATATATATATATATATATATATATATATATATATATATATGAAAGAATGTGAATACGGCATTTGTTTACGTTTTTCATCTCTTTTGAATCGTCTATGCATCAATCATCGCTTGAAACTATTAATTCCTGTGAAGTTTGAGTGTCTTTGACTTATGGATCATAAGTATATATATTCACACACACACACACACACACACACACAAATATATATATATATATATATATATATATATATATATATATATATATATATATTTGTGTGTGTATGTATATATATATGTTTCTTCATTTTTATAATATGACGAGTTTTAAGATGTTTCCCTTTACAGAGTTTAATAATTTACCCTTTTTTAACAAATTCTTGTTACTTATTTATTTATAGTGTTGCACTTTGGGTTGACTATATCGAGAATCCATACGCAAGCGACCAATTTTTTTTTCACACTCAACAGATTAATCAAATGTCTTCTGACGGAATATGGCTTTCAAGTTTCTTCAATAATCTTACGATGCCACTTGTACCGTTTTGATTTTATTTATGCAACTTATTTTCATCGAACAAAAAAGTTGACTTCTTCACAAACGTACACTGAAACTTCTATTTCCCGTCTGTTTCATGTTTTTTCTCTCTTTCTCAAACACTTTCTTTCTCTCTCTGTATATATACATATACATATATATATATATATATAGATAGATATAGATATAGATATAGATATATATAATCTACATTCCGTTGTGATGGTGATTTCTATTAAAACATGCGTGAATGCGGTCTGTTATAATGTACCCCTTAAGATCATCTTGGTAAAGATCGAAAGTACTTGGGTAGGAAAACTATGGCGCCTTCCTTGGTGAATGTCATCTTAACATCAAGAAATCGATTAAAAAACAGGAAACGATCAGAATAAAAATAAATAGACATAATAAAAAATGTGTGAATGGAGATATGCTGCTCATATATATATATATATATATATATATATATATATATATATATATATATAATGCAAAACTCTTCGGTAAATCGAATCGAGTTCTCTCAGTCACTGTGTGTTTATCTAGGGGTAAATACGCTTGGATTCACCTTCTTCTCTGTCGAGAGCCAACGGCTTCAGGGTAAAATTTCCAACTGACGGGAATTCAGCCGGTTTTCGATTCTAGCCAGAGGCAACCGGACGTCTAGCCACACTGATGAGCTGTGATACAGCGAAACAGTCTGTCTGTGGATGACAATATATATATATATATATATATATATATATATATATATATATATATAATACAGGGTGCGATGGGTATATTGTCGCCATTTTATATTTTTATTTTCGCGGTGCGTGTTGTTTTGTTAGTATAGTAGGGTCAGTTGAGCATCTTCAGTGAGAAAAAGAACACAATGACGCAATTCACTCCGCCGGAAATTTAGAAACGGCATGTTCTACTGCTTGACATTCGCGACAGAAGCTCCAATATGAATATTTCAGAGCGTTTGGGTGTCAATCTGAGGACAGTGCGGAGGATTCGGAAAGAGTTGTATGGGATGATTACGAATGTGTTTCTAGTCATCAGAAGTGATGGCGACTTTATGCCTCCACTCATTTTCCCAAAAGGCCTGACTCATCACGTAGGCCTACATCAAGTGCCTTGAGGAAGTAACGTTGCCCTGGGTCAAGAGAGTGGCTGCGGGAAGACCTTATGTCTGACAACAGGAATCTGCACCATGCCACAAAAAGAAGAGAATTGAATCATGGGTGTCAGAAATTTCTCCGACCACGTCACCTCTGGCCACCTAATTCCCCAGACTGCAACCCCCTTGAATATTATGTGTGGGCCGCAGTTGTGCGTAAGACGAACAAAACTCATTGTAACACCGAAGATGAACTGATGGCAAGGATTGTGGCAACATCCACCAACTTAAACAAGGAGACCGTCCAGAAGAGTTGCAGGAGATTCAAACTCGTCTGGAGGCCGTGGTTGAAGTCAATAGCGATTTTATTGAATAAATTTACTCTTTGATATTTCAAGATATTTTTGTGTAATTTTGGTAAATACATCTGTTAAAATGAGATAGCAGTGTTATTTTCCGTCTTAAGTAATTTTGACGATTATTTATCCACTCTGTTTATTTATAGATATTTTCTCCGGCGAAACGCGTCATTTTTGTTTTGGGTATTATTATATTATTATACATCCTACCAACACACACACACACACACACACACACACACACACACACACACACACACACACACACACACGTGTATATATATATATATATATATATGTGAGCGAGTGGAACGCATTTGCGAGAGGTGTTACTGTTATCGGTGCAGAAAGTGGAATCGAAGTGCTGAGTTCAAATTCCTGATTAGACAGTTGCGTTCGCTTTCACACAAATATCATTAAAGATGACTGACAAGGTACTGCGTTTGAACCTTTTATTCATTTTTTTTTCTTGAATTCGTATAAGAGATTTATTTTCTGGATATAAAATGTGTAAAAACTGTCCGAATGTTCTCTGTATCCGAGCACTTTCGGCTATTCTATTGGCCATTACCAAGAATTTTTTTTTTATTATTCTAAACTGAATGTGTAATTTTTCATATATGTTTCTACAGTAATGTGAATGTTTTTGTTTTGTTTTTTTTTGTTTGTTTTTTTCAAACAATGTCAGCACGTTGTGGCCGTGTTCATATCCGACTCTGTGCTTATCCGTATATGCCGCGTCTTCCTGTCTTTGAGATTCTTAACCTTGTTACGGTGTTTTGAAAGCCGTACACAACTATCATTGCTGACATCTAAATGTGTATTGTTATTGGATGTGTGACTGGTGCAGTAAATATCGGTTTGGAACGAGAAATCGGAAAACCGAGTTCGAATTCCAGTCAAGTTCTTTTTAATCCCTTACGCGCAAATATCCTTAGTTAAGGTATGACTACATCTTTTTTCTCGTCACCCCCAACTACAAGTTAAATAACAGAGCAAACTTGGCTCCTTAGGCATGTTTTCCGCCAATGTCGGAGAATGATCACTCTGAATTCAAAACCGTAATAATAGATTTAACTAGTCATCGTTGATCATACCTGTCTAACGAGTCGACAGACATCATGCAAATATATTCTCTACGGTTTGTTTCCACATCATTTTCTCTTTCATTTACGCCCTATAATACGTGTACTTTTGCGTATGTCTAGAGCTCCTTGATAAACTCCAAAGAAGAATCAGCAATATTATTGGTCCTAATCTGGCATCTCGGCTTCAGTCACTTTCCCACCGCCGTGAGTTTGCTTCTCTGCGCTTTTTCTATAAATACCTTCATGGTAATTGTAAGGGGAAGCTCTTTGCTATTGTGCCTAGACGTTTTTAATGTAAGCGCAGTGCTAAACTGACGTCGAGATCCCATCATTTTACAGTTGACTTGGCTAGATGTAACCGTAAGTTCTATGCTAACAGTTTCTTGTCCCATACTTTTCGCTTGTGGAACTCTCTTCCGGCTCCATGCTTTCCAGTCAGCTTTAATTTTCAAAAAATTAGATGCAATGTCAATCGCTATCTACTGTCCTCCTTATTACTCTTCTGTTCTCGCTCCTTTGTAATGTTTTTTCTGTTTCTAATTTTCTTCCTCTCACCCAGTAACCGCCTGTGCTTTAGTGTATTATTGGCGGACACAATCGTATATAAAATATGTGAATGCCAATGTTGTTGATTTGACTCAGAAAGAAAACTGAAAGCAAATAGAAATGTCTAATTATTAGGTGTAAGGAAACAGAAAGCATGGTCGTCAGCAAAAGTGGCAACTGAACGTGTGAGCTACGTACTGGGGACGGCAAAACCTTACGTTATCTGTTTACCCTATTTCGTTCTTACATAAATTGTTCAGTTATTACTCTTCTATGGCTGTTCTCTCCCTTATACTTTCTGTTTCTGTGTTCTAGTCAGTTTTCGGCATCTATTTATGATGTTCTTACTTTGTTTACATACTTTATCACTTTGTTTACATATTTTATCACTTTGTTTACATATTTTATCACTTTTTTTTACATATTTTATCACTTTGTTTACATACTTTATCACTTTCTTTACATATTTTATCACTTTGTTTAGATACGTTATCATTTTAGTGTCTGTCTATATTTCTGAGATGAGGTATTATGTACACTACATTATTCGGACTATTGTCCTCATCTTTGTTGCCATATTTATCACAACGTTTCGGCCGTTGTACGCTCCGGCCTTCTTAAGGACACGCGGCACAGTGGATAAAGGCGTTGGTTAGATCCAGTGACAGTGTGAGTTCAGTACCTGATTAAGGCAGTGGAGAACTTGGAGAGGTGAGTTAACAGGAGATGACTGATAACTGACATCCATTAGACATCGCACGTGGAACTAGAACAGTCTACCCCAGTCTCTTTTTTTCTCCTGCCCTAGTTCTCTCCCCTGCCTGATTACTTAGCATATTTATGATGTATGTTCCACTTGGTTATATTCTTTACCGCTTTTGTAGTCTACAATTCCAATAATCTTCTCCCGATTTCCTTTTTGCACTCTGGGCCGGTGTCGTCACTATTCCGATGAATGGTTGTACTCGAAACGAGGCGCCCTACCTCAAATGTCAATTGAAACTAAAGCTTACTACAGACCTCTGAATGAAATTCGTCCATTCGTACCATGGCTAAAGATGCTGGAACAATGTTCGGCCCCTTGTACCACTCCAGAGAGTACCTAACTCCTTCTGGCATGCTCTCTGTTTACAAGAAACAGATCAAACCAAAAATCCCGCTGCATCTGGGCCGATGCTGCGCAATCTGCACTGTCTAGCCCTGACATATTCCAAAAGCGACTGCGTGGCCTTTTGGTTGATGAATTATATTCCACCTTGTTCTTCCTTTCCCACAAACGAGACGAGCTATATTACTGAGTACTACGAGTTCAGCTAGAATTAGCCATGTCACGTCCTCTCAGATAGCTTCTTCCTCTGAGCTGTTGTTTGTCGAAAAAAACTCTCAATGGAATGCTTCTCCTGCCACTACAATCTTAAATTATTCAAGTCTCGGGTTAACCTTTATCTATCCTGCACATCTTCATGATATGTATCTCTTCCTCCATATTTTACGTCCTTACAACTGTCTCATTCAGTAACCATCTACCTTGAGTGGCTCTTGAGCATTGTGTTTGGTGAAGAATAGTATAGAAAAATTCTCTCAACATTCTTCCCCTCAATATATCGTCTCACTAGATACTCTACTAAACCTATTGATCTCTATCTGTCTATCTCGCACATTTTGTACTTTTCTATCTCTCGTATCTGTTTCTAAATCTCGAAAGAATTCTGCTGATGCAAAGCTCGTTGTCTTGCCAATAAAACACAGAGAGTCATTGCGCAAGTGCACAAATGTAAGCACATATCGATTGGGAAGAGCATGGATGACACAGAGAAGGGTGGAAAGAGACAAGTGTTCTTGACACTTTTATAACAATACGTCGATTCTCAATTGTCGAGAGATAAGCACCTGTCGCACCTAACCTGTTAAATCAGTGTCTTTCCCCAGGCAAAACGTTGCCTTTTTTTACGCACCAAGATTCTTCTCTAGAAACCGTTAATCCTTTGAAAGAACATAAATCTTCTGTTTCTATCGCTCACACCTGCCTCTAAAAGCCCTGGGTATTACAAGGATCAACGCTGTAGGTCGTGAGGCGAACTTTAAGGGTGTTATTATTATTATTATTATTATTATTATTATTATTATCATTATTATTATTATCGTTGTTGCTGTTGTTGTTGCTATTTGCCTCTCCAGACAAGTTGTATCAGACGGCTATCACTGAAGCATAAGTGAGAGTAAGTCAACAGAGGTTTCATCATTGCTATGGTCTAAATGTTGCATTTCTTACTGTTGTTCACTTGAAATTATTCTTTCAGAGACCTGTTGTTGCTTTTTCCTTCTTTTTTTTTAATTTTTTAATCAAATTCACTCCAAGCAAGGCAGTAATGCCACTAAGACACAAGGAGTTACTGGGTGGGAAAGAATTAGAAAACATTAAGAAGAATCGGGAACAAAAGAAGATTAATCAGGAAGACAGTAGATAACGATTGACATTGCATTTAAATTTTTGAAGGTCAGCATGGAGCCAGAAGAGATTTCCACAAGCGAAAAGTGTGAGAAAACAAGCTGTTAGCATAGAACTTACGGTTATATCTAAAACTGTAAATTGATGAAACCATGTTGCCAATCTAATACTGCGCTTGAATTCATAAAGTCTAGGTACCATAGCGAAGAGCTCATCCGAAGAATTACCATGAAAGTATTTATAGAAAGGGACAGAGAAGCAACTTTACGACGTTGGGAAACTGGTGAATATAGCTTCCGCTTACTTGATGAGAAATTGTCATCATCGGCATCATTCCACGTTCGTTATAAGACATGTTTCTGCAGAAAATGAATCATTTAGAAAATGAATCATTTACATAAAAATATATATCCAAATACCTTGCTTTTCCGTCAAGGATCAGAGTGTAGTATCAGTCCGATCCTCGATCATTTTCTGGGCAGGAATCGGTTTCGCAGAGTCTATAATTGTTATCAAGGGAAACATCTGAAGATGCGAGATGCCAAAATAAAACAAATACAGAAGTTTAAGTGCCTGGCAAATGTCTTAATAGAAGACGGAAATGTTGATACTGATATCCGAATGCACATTGTAATAGCAAAAGATGCCTTCCAAAAACTAAACAAAAGATTGAGAAATAAGAACATCTCTTTAAAAGCAAAGGAAAAGTTCCGAACTGCTATGTAATATCAATCCTCCTATATGAGAGATGAAGAGGGCATTTGAGGCAACAGAGATGTAATTCTACAGAAGAATGCCGAGGACTGCTTGGACGGAGCATGTAAGCAACGAAACAGTTTTAAGAAAAATAGAAATAAAAAGGATACTTATACTTAGAATCAGAAAGAGACAATTGAAATTGCCCGGACATATTATGAGAAAAGTAGACTTAGAAAATGTAATACTTAAGGGAGACATTGAAGGTAAGTGAGAGAAGAGAAAATATTAAGTAACCTATCCAACCAGTTTGTGTAAATGAGTGGCAGGAAAAGGACTACGGAGGATAGAAAGGCGTATAATGAAAGGACACAGACAAATAGAAGAAGAATTTAACATAGAAAGAGAACAATAATATTAAGGAGGAAGAAATTGTGAAAAACGAAGGAGAAACGGAGTGGGGAGAAAATGAGAAAAGAAAACAGAAAGAAAAGTAGGCGAAATGCTATAAAATAGATTCTTATAGAGAGAAGGGGGTTTAAAACCAAAGAAAAAGACAAGGTTGCTGGTTGGATATCAAGAGGCAATAAGCGAAATATGTTAAACAAACAGGCTTGTATCGAAAGAGGTAAAAATCGCGTTGAATTGATAAAGAGATAGAGCGAAAGAAAGATAAAAGCGAGTATACTGTAGAACATATTTGTGCATTCTTTTTTCTGTTTTTTTCTTGCAAGCCATTTATCCATCTTACGAACAGAGTAAAGTTATAAAAACGTTATAATAGAAGTTCTCTTAATGTTTTTTTTATAAATAAACATATTATAATTTTGTTGGTTGCTTCGTTCCATAGTTAGTTAGTCAAGCACTACCATTACCTCAGGTAATAAATGAACCATTCCTGTTTGAGTGCAAGGATAGACAAAATGAAAAAACGCTTTTGATTTGTACCGACTTCAGTCAGTTAAGTGGCATAAACGCTTAGACCATCATGTCTAGATTCATAACTGACTAGGCAGAAAATTTTCCCGCATTAGTGTGCCATTTCCTTCCGCGGTAGACTGGTTACCAATCAATACTATGGAACCCAATCTGCCCTGCTATTGAAGCCGTAGCTGTAGGGCGGAAAGTGATGGATTCATACTGTGGAGTATTCCACGGTTACCTCTCTTATCAAGAAATGGTATCTGGCTTCGCTATAAAAACGGGGCATCAATGTGGAGGGGAACAATTTTAAATTCTACGCATTAACTTGTTTGGACATCAAAACAAACAGTCAAAGACTTGCTCTTCTCTTCTTTCCCCATCCTGTAATTTAATAAGCTTAAACTACGTCACGATGGTGCGCCCAAATAGTTGCCGTGTTAAAGAAAAATTGAAAGGTTCGACTGTATGTCGACTTTACCAAACTTAACGATATTGTGAAAAGAGAAAGTTTTCCTCTGCCCACTGTAGACCAGCAATTGACAGAGCTGGACGGAGCTGCGATTTTCAGTAAATTAGACTGCAGCAGTGGTTTTCATCAACTAAAACTTCACAAAGATTCACAAGAACTGACGACATTTTAACACCATTTGGAAGAATTTGTTTTACGCGTTTGCCATTCGGTATTAGCAGCACCTCGGAGATATTCCATCGTGAAATGATTCACATTATGGCAGGTATACCCGGAGTTATATTCAATATTGACGACGTCCTGTGTGGGTGGAAAGAATCAACTGGATCAAAAAAAAATGTTACGCAAACTGAGACTAGTTCTTAAAAACTTGAAGGCGGCAGGAGTCACGTTAAATGAAAAATGTATTTTTCTGTCCGTAGCATCAAGTTTATTGGACACATTATTACGAAAGATGGCATTAAAATTGATCCAGAGAAAGTCAAAGCAATAATAGACTT
The DNA here is from genome assembly GCA_964036315.1 of Acanthosepion esculentum. Taxonomy (NCBI): domain Eukaryota; kingdom Metazoa; phylum Mollusca; class Cephalopoda; order Sepiida; family Sepiidae; genus Acanthosepion; species Acanthosepion esculentum. Next base: position 42,185,869 of record OZ038495.1, on the reverse strand, counting down.
ACCTGATCCAAGGGATGTATCCGAATTACAAAGACTACTAGACATGATAAACTACGTAGGAAAATTTGCTCAGGAATTAGCCGATGTTACTAAATCTGTCATAGATTTACTGAAAAAAGAAAACACTTGGAAAGATCCACAAGAACTGGAACTCCAAACTCAAAAAGACGTTAAGCTCTACACCAATTCTAACGAATTATAAAGCCAATAATCCAACGACGGTCTCAGTAGATTCAGCGACATACAGCTTAGGTGGAGTTCTTCTGCAGATGCGAGGGAATTAATAGAGAACAGTGCAGTGTTTTGTGCATCAAGATCTCTTACGATGACCGGGCAAAGATATGCTCAACTCGAAAAAGATGCTTTAGTTGTAACCTGGTGCTGCGAGAAGTTTGCAGACTTCCTAGTCGGGTTACAGAATTTTATTATAAAAACGGACCACAAACCACTGCTGGTACTTCTAAAAAAAGAAACGTCTGAATGAATTAACACCTCGGATCCAGCGGTTTCGAATGAGACTAATGAGGTTCTCATACGATATCATTTACACACCAGGAAAAGAACTACTAACAGCTGACACTTTATTTCGGGATCCTACTAGTAATGAAACTAGTCAGGAGATGCAAAAAGAATAGAATCTGAAACAGACTCGTTTGTTAATTCGGTAATTGCCAATATTTCGATAAGTAATCAGTTTGTGGAAGAAATTAGAGTAACCCAGTTATCAGACAGTATCTGTAATCAGGTCATAAAATTTTGTAAAGTAGACCACTGGCCAATGTTCGTCAAGAAAGATCCTGAACTGAAATTATATTGATTTGTACGCCAAGACTTATCAGTTCAACGAGGATTCTTGTTGTACCAGACCAGACCAGACTCGTCATTCCAGTAGTATCAAAGAAGGAAGTATTAGACCGTTTACATGAAGGAAATCAGGGCATTGTTAAGTGTCGAGCACTAGCTACAGTATGGTGGACATGCCTATCAAAGTAAATATCAAAGAAGGTAGAAGAGCGAACCATAATGCGAAAAAGATAGGAGGTGTCTAAGAGAGATATTCCAACCCACAAAGTTACCAGACTACCCATGGCAAAACGTCGCCATGGATTTATTTGAACGGAAGGGACATCAGTATCTTTTAATTGTTGACTATTTCTCTCACCCCTGAGACAGACCGTCTCTGTCAAAGTAGTTGAACACTGCAAGTCCATATTTGCAAGACAAGGTATCCCAGAGATATTAGTATCTGATAATAACCCTCAGTTCAGCTCAAATGAATTTTTAAATTTTCTCTGAAAGTTATGGTTTCGGCCACTTTACTAGCAGCTCACATTATCCACAAAGAAATGGAGAAGATGAACGGGGAGTCCAAACGTTTAAGAAACGGTTTTAAAAAATCTATATATAGCACTTCTGAATTACAGGACCACCCCCTTGAAACATGGCTGAATTGTTAATGAATAGGACTCGGATCCCAGCAATTCCCAGTTTATTCTCTAAAGGTTTTTCTAGGCGGCCATCTTACAAAAACTTTAAAAGAACTAATAACAGCATTCAAGTTAGACAAAAGAGGGATTTCGATCTAAGACATCGAACAAAGGTTCGCTCAAATCTAACTGAATGACGACCTGTATATAAAAGCTTCACCAGCAGTCGTTGTAAAATCTGCTTCACCAAAATCTGTTCTAATTAAGACAAACAGTGGAATTCAACGACGAAATACCTTTCACCTAAGGCGAAGGAGTGAACAGCTATCTTAAACAAAATTTACCAACCCACAAACTTCCAATACACTTTATTGTCAATTAAAACATGTTTCAGAGAAGCCGAGCCCAGCTGAATTGTCAGGGGACACCAACACGAAACCCAAATAACTGAAAGTGAAAGGCCGATTTCCAATGGACCCAGGCCGTCAGTTTACATCAGATATGGTGGCAATGTTTGACCTCCTGGTGGACTTTCATACTGAAAGCACTTTTAAAAACAAAATGGGATATATGAAGAAATTCATGATTACTTGCCTTGTCAAGAAATGACATTTGGCGTCGCTATAGAAACTGGGCATCAATAAGGGCGGATTTCTAATTCCGATCCGTTATACATTACACCACTGTTTTCATGTTCGTTTCTCTCTTTGTATTATTTTGTTAATGTTGTTAAGCTCAAATATTTAACGATGCAATATGTGAATTTCCAATGGTATTTTATAGTCGTGTAACTCACAAGGAGCTTATTCAATCATTAACTTAAGATTTATGATTTCTAAGAAAATTCAAAAAAGGAAAACCGTAAATTTGTCCACGCGTTTTGCAAGTAAAATTAATGCAACAACGGACTATATTTACATATTAATATATTTTCTATTATAATAAAAATTAATTCATCAAAAGATTAGTTTCAGTTCATGAAATAATTTTCTTAATATTTTTTTTGAGAATTACATTTATCGTATACTTCCTTTAAATGTAAACACGGTGATATTTTGCTGTTAGCTTACAACTGAATTTTGACAAGACATGTAAATCCTCTCTATACAAACAATGAATTTAAAATTAAACAAACTTTATTAACAAAAGCATTACTTATATATAGTGAGCTGTAACTTTTGCATTAAAAATAAATAACACAGATGGAATATTTAATAAAATAAGCTTTATAAAATTATGCCAATTAAATTATGAGGTTAATGTAAGTCTATAATAACATTTAGATAAAAATATAAACAAGTAACGAAGATTGAAAAAGATAAGAAAGAGAATGAGGAGACAAATTCAAAGAGGCATGAGATAATGAATAAACATTTTTGTCAACACCAGTGGAATTGTTACAAAGAAAATTAATGGAAAATATTTTTCGACAAAGCAGATACGGTTATGAGAACCAGTTTGCATACTCCATATTTGGGGTTACGTAAATTCCTCAAATATCAACACATTTTCTAAACTGATTGGTCACCCTAAGTTTGTTTCCCCTAACTGACAGTATGTTAAATCGTTACACAGTTTAGCGCACCTTATCCATACTTATACACAAACTATTCATCAGCCCATTCGATTCCAACATTACGGCATCAATTTCAAAACGAAACTCTTCATATATATTTATTCCAATTCAACTTTCATTCAAAATTATTCAAACTGTGATGAACTATTGAACGGTTTTTTTCTATGTTTCTTTAATACATCTCTACTTCGAAAAGCATTATTAAAGTGATGATCTTTTTGTCAAGAATTATAATTAAAAGAAGTTTTTTCAATACTGTTTACTCTGCCGAACTTATTCCTTATTATTATTATCGCTTTTTCACCTTATCACTTCACTCGATATTGTTCTTCAGTTTACTTGGGGTTAATTTAACGATTACCATAACCTCACCTTTTCCTACCTCAATCAAAATAAACGCCTGGGAGACACAAAATACAGTGTCGAGTAAATGGTTTAAGCAATGAGTGTCAGGTGCATTAAAAAATATATATAACTTCAAACTAGTATTCTAGATTTAATACAAAATTTAAATGGTGATAAACGTCAAGTCAAAACAATATTAAAATTAGGTTATTCGGATTGACACCTGAAGAAGGTCGGTGGGCATAGGAGCCGATATATTGTTATTATAATACCAACAATAAGGATATTATTTCCAAATAATATGTATAGAATACTGTTTGCACAAACTGAAACCACATTTGATCAACATCTCTCTCGTCTTTGCTGTTATCCGACGAGTGGTACATTTAAATACCTTTATCTATTTTCCGGTAAATTAATTCACAATAATAGTATTTCTGAATATTTTATCCATATATTTTTTATTATTATAACTTGGTATGGTTTAGTAGTCTTAATAATTTAACTTATCTTTATCCCTACTAACCAGTGCCTCTTGAGTTATGTAATTGTTAAAACATATATATATATATATATATATATATATATATATATATATATATATATATATTGCACGAAACCTTCACAACTATAATCAAATCTCATGTGCCGGCGTCGGGCTCTCAGTTTCTAGTAACTGATCTGCTTGACACTCATACGTCGAATTATATATATATATATATATATATATATATATATATATATATATATATATATATATATATATATATATATATATATATATATATATATATATATATATATATATCTTTTAAAACAATATTAATTAATAAAAGAAATGACAAGGTTTGCAGTCGTTGGAAAGTTATATCGAATGATTTGCCTTGATAAAATTCCACCGGGAATGAAACACATTGCTATGAATTTTTTTCGTCTTGTCATTTCTTTTATTAAGTGCATTCGTGAGTAATATTTGTTCTCTATAATTCGGTTTTTGCAGCTGAATTATTAACCAATATTATTTACGAATTTTCATGTCCCTTAAGGTATGGGTGAATAGATTGTTTTCCTTATGCACATCAGCGGTCACCAAAATGAATGATGTAAGTGGGGTCAAAGAAGCCGAAATTAACCTCGTGTTCACAGAGATAAAACAAACGTCACAGAAATAAAACATACAAAAATAACAGGAACGCAAGTACATTGTATGTTAATTTCATACAATTTATTTATTTTTATGTGTACTGGTGTGTGTATTTGTTTGGTTACAATGGTTTTATGGTACATATGACAAAATGGAGAAGTCACTCCGTATTATTATATGTCATATGACCGAGACAAGTTGGACACGTGTTGCTCGTATGAAGGTTCGTGGCGAAGAGGTTGAATTAAACGTCTTTTAGTGAGATGTCCCTATTTCCGACAGGAATAGTTTTTGTTGCATGCTGGGAGTATTTTTATTATTTTTAATTTTTATTTAATTTATATTATACAACGTTTTTTTGCTATTGTTTTATAATATTTTATTTATAATTTTCATTATTATTATTATTTTTATTTATTTATTTATTTATTTATAATAATAATGTCCCTACAAAGGAACTGTGTTCCTGATCAATCCAAATTCGTAAATAATTATATTGGATACACTGCAACATGCCTAACAAGAAGACTCACATTACATCTCTCTGACCATAGCTCAATTAGGTCTCATTTAAATACACATGGAAACCTACCAAATTTTATCCGTGACGAGCTCGTTGATAATGCAAATATAATAGCATCACCCACGTGTACAAAAAAGCTAAAAATAATGGAAGCATTATTAATAAAAAAGAAAAATTCAACACAATAATATCAACTATGAACACGGATACAATATGCTGGCCGTGTTTGGAAAATAAAGCATTCCTATAATTCTAGATACATACATAAAACAATCCATACATTCAGTTAAAAGTAAAAAATAAAATTAATCCTCGGACATACAAAACATTTAGACAATTTCTATATAATTTACGTTCAGAAAAGAAAAGAATTATAAGAACAGATGACAAATTAAATAAAAACTTAACCGCAATACCTTGTCAGTCGTTTTTAATGAAATTTGTATAAAAGAGGGGTCGCTACCCAAATATACAATTATATATAGTCATCCACAGACAGACTGTTTCGCTGTATTACATCTCATCAGTGTGGCCAGACGTCCGTTTGCCTTTAGCTAGGATCGAAACCCGGCTGAATTAGCGTCAGTCGGAGATTCTACCACTAAGCCATCGGCGTACGGCAGGGATGAAGGTGAATTTAAGCGTATTTATTTTTAGATAAAAACACAGTGACTCAATTCATATTACCGAAGAGTCTTGCTATATTAGCCGTAATAGTCACTGTTTACAAACCCACACTTCCTCCCCCAGAGAGCTCAACCGAAATAAATTTTTCAGGAGCATACACACACACACATGTGCGTGTGTATGTGTGTGTGTGCGTGTAAGGTCAACCTTTATTTATACTACACATCCTGATAATATGCACGTCTTAACTTTAAAATGTTTCTTTATGACCTTACAGCAACCTCATTCAGTAACCATCTACCTTAAGTCGCTCTTGTGGCTTGCATTGGGTGAACAATAGTATAAAAATATTAGTTGCTCTTTGAGATCCGGTAAGTCAGTGTGTACACCGGCTAGGCTGCAAAATGACATGAATGATCAGAGTTCAAATGGGACAAGATAATAGGTGCCAAGTAATTAGAAGATTCGATTTCAGAAGGTGTGGAGATACTTGGCATCATTCGATTTATAGTTTCACATGTGAATCAGGAATACTTAACTGGAGACATAAACTCCAACCAAGGACAGCACAGTGGCCGACCCTCTGTGTCTTAATGATAGATGTATTAAGACTGCGAAAGATGCATTCGAAAAGATAAGAAAAGTATTAAGGAACAGGAAAATTTCGTTAGAGACAAAGAAAAGAGTACTGAACTGTTGTATGATATAAGTCCTTTTATATAGCATTGACTGTTAGACTATCTCTGCAAAGATGAAAAGAAAACGTGAGAGGATAGAAATGTAGTTCTATAGAAGAATGCTGAGGATACGATGGACTGAAAATGAAGAAATGACGAAGTTTTGAAGGTAAGAGAAAAAACAGCATATAACTTCCATAACGAAGTTGTGTAAATGGGTGTCAGAACAGGGATCAGGAGAAATAGTTAAAAAAACAAAACTTACTAACAGCTACAAAGGACAGTAAATTGTAAGGAATCATGATCCCCAATGCCCGGAAGATAGTGATTTTCTAAGCGTAGCTTAGATGTGGCACAAGGCCGAATATATGGGGTACCCAGTGAGGATCGAACTCACTACTCAGTGAGTAATTGTTCTAGCGAGACAAGCTTGCTAACCATTACACCGCCTCGAGGTGCCCCAACGCCCGGAAGATATATGCAAGGTAGAAGTCCAGTGACGTCTGGTTAGAATTATCTGCCGAAACAGATACGTGACACTGGCTCAAATCACACCGACATTCAATTCAATAATTACAAAACGCATGTTTCAGCGTTGTTTAGCTTCGCTGTGATATGGAAACAAGATCTAAAAGCGTGACAGAACACCTCGTCTGAATTCGTAATGTTGCTAATTTGAAGCTGGCGAACTGGCAACGTGTAGTATGGTCCAATGCAGCACGGTTCCGGGTGTTTCAGGCTGATGGCAGTCGTCAAGAAAGTTACGTGCAGACTGGTAATGGTTCCATAATGGTGTGAGGTTTGGTTTGAGCAACATTTTTAGGACTTCCGACGAACGGTGGGGCCACTACATTCGCCCAGTATCGGACGTGGTAGAGAGGACCATTTGCCAGCAATATATCAAGGATCCATAAACAGTTCTCGATATGACATGGATTAACATAATCTCCAAGGATCTTGGAAATTTTAACTTTCCTGTTTCACATTAACTAATTCACATTTCACTAATACCCGTGGGAAAGTTATGAATCCTCTTCTTCTCCCTCCGGCTATGGGTAAAGAGCAGGACAGAATGGGTTCTATAGCCTTGGATGGCAACTGGTCTACCGCAGAAAGAAATGGCAACCTACTGCGGGAAAAAATCTGCCTCGTCAGTCATGTATCGAAATAGACATGATCGCCTAAGCGGGAATCACGCATGGTACATAATTGACTTTATCATTTAATAGAGGGCACTTTATTTTATTTTCCCACTCTGCTCTGCTGACAAAGTCACGCTCATATTCTATCATGTTCTTTTTTTTCTTTTTATCCCACGATCATATTTGATTTTTTTCCGCTGGATTGATTTAGCTGAGTGATTCTTTTGTCAAAATTCCAGAATTTTATTTTTTAACTTAACTTGCACAACAGTATCTAGTGTAATGTGATAACGATCATTTCCATGTTTGAATCTACGTTGTTTGCACAATTTATAGCATAAAAGATCATACTGATGTAGTGGAGAAAGAGTATTAGAAAAGACAGCAAATATTGCAGATAAAACAATCATAGATATGGTTACGCAGAGGACACCTATAAAGGAGAATGAAATCTTCTAAGTCAAAAAAATACGCACCATGCTTTATTGCACTGAAAAGACCAGGCTATCTCAGAAGGGATGCAAAATAAAGCGCTGCAGAGCAAGAACGTGTATGTTCAAACGAAGCGCCTATAGTATATTGATGTTGATTAAATGAGAGCAATGCTTTTCACATTTCCAGCACTTCCCTCAGTATCACTACATATCCCAACATCACTGTTTCATTTTTTTCTAAAGATTTTAATTCGTCTTACAGTGTAACCCGGATATAAGAGACCCGGATATAAGAGACCCGGATATAAGAGAAACCCGGATATAAGATAGATTTTATCTGGTCCCAAATTAGAGCCTGTGTTAATGTATATATAATAGACCAAACCCGGATATAAGAGACTTATTCTCCGGTCCCGACAACTCTCTTATATCCGGGTTACACTGTATATCGTTTCTTGCGTTTTCATCACTGTTCCAAGTGCGCCAACTATCAAGTTTTACGTTTCCCGGACAAAGTGCTGGTATGTTTTATTTACGTTTTGCGGTCCGATGACAGATCCTCATTTCATTATTTGGAACTATCAAATTCAGTATGTTCTCACTTGCAGCAGTTTCCATAAGAGAAGTGATATTTCAAGCTTTGTTTCAAGGAGTTCTTACACATTTAAACATGTCTGTTACCCGTGTTTGCCTTCGTCTTAATCTCCTATCCGTGTCTGCTAAATGTACGCAAGTGCACACAGTCACGCAATGTTAGTTAATGTTATTTAATCCGTTTTATAAAGAGTAAATAAGGCCATGTGCAATTTTAACAAACCGCCTCTTGTATGGACATTACCAAATAACAAACGCTTTGTTTACTTTCGTTCAACGGTCGTGGAGGTGGTATTCAAACATCAAACGGACTGATTTATATGATCGGACGACTGCAGAACTCTCCGATTTGTAATAAATTCCTTCACGTCCATGAAATAAAATCTGCAAGGAAAGCGGACAAAACCTCCCGAAGGAAGTGACATTTATTATTCTCTCTAAGCATGCGCAGTACAGCTAGCATTTGAACTAGTTTGGTTTCTAATAGTACTAGCCTGTCATAAACCAATTACAGTGAGACAGTTATAGATAGCTAGATAGATAGATAGATAGATAGATAGATAGATAGATAGATAGATAGATAGATAGATAGATAGATAGATAGATGGATGAGCAAACTGAAATAGATAGGTGAACAAATTGAGATAGATGAGCAAACTTAGATAGATAGATAGATAGATAGATAGATAGATAGATAGATAGATAGATAGATAGATAGATGAGCAAATTGAAATAGATAGGTGAACAAACTGAGATAGATGAGCAAACTTAGACAGATAGATAGATAGATTATGAACAAACTGAGATAGATAGATAGATAGATAGATAGATAGATAGATAGTTAGATAGATAGATGAACAAAATGAAATAGATAGGTGAACAAATTGAGATAGATGAGCGAACTTAGATAGATAGATAGATAGATAGATAGATAGATAGATAGATAGATAGATAGATAGATAGATAGATAGATAGATAGATGAGAAAACTGAAATAGATAGGTGAACAAATTGAGATAGATGGGCAAACATAGATAGATTATGAACAAACTGAGATACATAGATAGATAGATAGATAGATAGATAGATAGATAGATAGATAGATAGATAGATTGATTTCGGGGCCTCGGTGCGAAGTAAACGGTGCTTTGGAACCTGGGATTTGCTATCTTTCTTTTGTCATTGAGTTATTGACCAAATAATTTTGCTATCGGTTCAAAGCACAAAAGCGAAGACAGAGGGCTTAAAAATGAAATTAACCAAAAGAGGGACAAAAGAACTCAGCTTAAGGGTTACGCCAGAAATGATATGAAAAGGCCCAGTTGTGCAAACACGTAAATGCTGGAGAAATTAAACGCCCAGAAGTAGATTTATCTAAAGGTATCACTAGTCTATTTGGAATACAACCAGAACTAAATAATTATTTTAATCATTTCACTCCCAAGCAAGGCAATAAAGCCACTAAGACGCAAGGAGTTACTGTGTGTTAGAGAATATAAGGAAAAAAATACTATTAAAGAGAAAGAACAATAAAAGATCAAGAATTAAGAAGACAGAACGATTGGCATTGCATTTAAAAATTCAGAGACCATAGGAAACATAGAAAACAGAAAGTCCCAAAATGAACAAAGTTTACAATGCAGTCAGTCGTGATCTGAATAACACGCTTTACGGTTTCATGGCGATGTCACCGAATGTTCATTTAGCAGATGGCCAGTTACTAGAGATTGGCTTGCATGCAACAATTATAGACAGTCATTGTTTTGTGTACTTTGTTGGTTATTTAGTAAACTACCTTATAAGATCTCGTTCAATCCTGCCCTCAACTCGAGATACTTCTACAGGCGATGTTACAGGAGACGATTCTCGTTCATGAAATCAGTATAAGCGACAAAATGTGTTATGTGGAATGGCAATCATTAGTTAATCAAATAATGTTTCAGAATACAATGTGGGCCTCAGTGGAATGGGAAAAAAATTCTTCACAAATCCTGATTAAACATTTTTCTCTGAAGTGAAAGGCTTAGCGTGAATCCAACATTTATAGACTTTATACTATGTTACATCGCCTCCGTTATTCCGGTAAAAGGAAGAACTCCACCTTATTAGCTAAACGTGTATAATTTTTGGCACTTCAGTTGACCTCAATAAGCGAATGTGTGTGAACGTATGCATGTATTTGCCTACGAGCTTAGAATTATATATATATATATATATATATATATATATATATATATATATATATATATATATATATATATATATTGTCATTTCGTGATAATCTAATGTTTCTGGTTGTCCCATTACAGGAGTTGTTCAGTCTTTTGTCCTCATTCTTTTGTGGTACTTATATTGCTTCTTCACTACCATTTTCTAGTTTATATCACCGACAAAAATATGGCCACGTTTATTTTCTTGCAGATTGTACGCATAAAATGACCGTAGAATATATCGGCTGAAACCTTGTGTTAACACCGAAAGTGGCAAAGGTGCCTTGGACAGGAATAATGATCAACGGGCATGTCTTGCTAATGAGTAACGAATTCGATCCGTAATGGATTTCATATGCATTTAACCCTTAATCGGCGGGTATGATCAACTGATGTTCCATAAGAGATCAGTGGATATACTTAATAAATGTTTCGTTGGATATCAGTAGAGATCAATTGATATTTCTTGGGTATGAGTGGATATCATAAATTAATGTTTCATTGGAGATAAGTGGATATCATCAATTGATGATTTAAACTTTTATCAATGATACAGGCATCATTCATTATTCGAGTTAAAATGATTAAGTGGCAACTGTAAGGGTTAGTATTTATTAAGATTCATGATGTTGCATTTCCTAGAGTCTTTGCCTGCAAATAAAGATGGACGAAAAAGACATTGCTATATCAGTATGCATACTTCGCAAAGAGAAAAGAGGCGAAAAATGGTGACAACTTAGTGAACAGGATGCACAGTTCCATTGCCAATGGAACGCTTCAAGGGTATTTCAATGCTAAAAAAATATTAACTTTACGAACCTAAAATTTGCTTTATTTTTATTTTTGTCGTTATTTCTGTATTCTAAGAGAATTCAAATATCATTTTTATCGTTTTTCATATATAATTAAAGCAAAAATAAGCATAAAAAACTGGCATTTAAATGTTTTTTCTAATTTTATGCGCAACTTAGTGTAACCTTTTAATAGTTAAATATATATTTAAGCATAGTTCGTTTGACACTAGGCTAATTTCTTTTAGAAGTACGATTTAGAAAGAGGAACGTTCCTCAGTAGGTAATGTTACATGACGCTTGAATAAGAATCAGTATTTGAGACTTTTATCACCAGGTTGACCTAGACACCAAACGAAACACTCAGTTTTATATATATATATATATATATATATATATATATATATATATATATATATATATATGTGTGTGTGTGTGTGTGTGTGTGTATATATATATATATATATATGTAAATTATTATTTCTGTGTGTTTGTGTGAGTGTGAATTCATTTCTGGGTATGGGCGTCGCGCGCGTGCTTAGATTGAGTTTTAGAAGAGTAAGAACATATTTATATGTTTTAATTATTTTCCTGGAGGAGATGTCGCTCTTATTCGCAAATGTTATACCCACGAAAAAGTAAGGTTGTTAACTATAGATGTATTTTTTTTTTAAATTATACTTGTAAAATCAAACGCCATTTTGGTATCCCATATATGTACCCGCACACATGTTAAAAGGCAGGTACATACGCAGCAATTGAACTTCGCCAACTGCAGAAACTCTGACATTATCTTCTATAAATCAAAGATTACTCCATTTTCGTAAATGACATGCCATCATATGAACCAATCAACGATATCGAAAGTCAACAATGACATTCTCCGAATTAAACTCTTCACTCTATCTCCCTCTCTGTTTCTATCTGCCTGTCTCTCTCTTTCTCTGCCTCTCTCTCTCCCTCTCTCTTACTTTCTTTTGCTCTTTTTCTTTTCAGTGATGTCGCAGTCATACTTTTGATTGCCTCAAAACTTAGTTACCTGGTGACTTAGTTCACCCAGACAGACATCTCGTCGCCCTCCTGATGAAAACTGTATTTCAAAGTCGAATTTGTCTCGCCTATTTCAAGCGATATTATTTAGGCTACGCGCGTTTTATTTTGAAGAGGCTGGCTCGCACAACTGTCAAAAGGCAACACCATTTCATTCAGCGTACATCTATATCTAGCGAACGATAAATACGAGTGCTGAAAAGTTCTCGGCCCAGCTCACGTTCCAAAATCTGAACAAGTAAGCAAAGATCCCATTTTATCGGAAAGGATTTCCGTTGAAGGTTTAGTGCGTGAAAATATGTTTGAAAAATTATACAATGAAATATAAACGCATTCAATAAATATAATCAGTGTATTTTTTTTTAAATGCGTACACTTATTAAATTATAAAAATGAGGAATACTCAGGAAACAATAAAAATATTGTTAAGTAAAACAGAGATGAAAATGCTATTTTTTAGAAGGAAAAGAATTATAACTGATGCATATATAATTTTTCAAAAATGGCAATAAAGCCACTATGACGCAAGGGGGTTACAGAGTGTGAGAGATTATGAGAAAAAACTATTAAGGACAGAGCACAATAAAATAAGAGTAATTAAGAAGACAGAAGATAACGATTGACATAACATTTAAATTTTTGAAGATCAGAACTGACTGAGAAGCAAGAAGCCGGAAGAGAGTTCCACAAGAGATAAGTGCGACAGCAGAAACTATTAGTCGTATTTGTTCTAGTGAAACAAGCTTGTTAACCATGACACCTAGTTAAGGTTCCCTATTTCAGATATATGATTGCCATGACCTGTAAGAAAAGATGTAACCTCAAAAAAACAAAAAACAAGATAGTGTATATTTATTGAGTGATCCTAACCCATTGTTGGAAATAGCACTACACTGAACACATATCAGGAAACAATCACATACGAAATTTAAAACATTGTCAAAATAAAAACTAAAAGGAACTGGCTTTAAGAATGTAAAAAAAAAAACACAGATTTTAGAAAAAATGAAAGCGTAATAAACAAGGTGGATTGAAAATCAAAAAGAATTTTTAAATGTGTTGCGGATGTTCTTCAAGACATTGGCAATCATGGCTCTCCACAATTTCCTATACTTTGTAGCTCTTAATAAATTTTATCTTTTTGTTGTCTCTCCTAAAATTTGTTCCGCTATATATTTACTCAAAGTGTCTGGTGATGGGATTTAGCGGAGGCTAAACAAAGTGTTACGAAACATGAAAGAGTGCTGAACTGTTTTTAATATCACTTCTGTGATATGGTTTCTGTTATTTGCAGTGCCACCTTTATTATGAAAATATTGACTTTCAAAATTAAGCTGATAGATTACAATCGTCACCCTGGGATGTAAAAAATATTCACCAGTAATTCAGTATGTTAGTGCAATGAGTGTGTTAAATAAGAACAAAAACATGAAATATTAAATTATAACCTGAATGGGTTTCTAAATTGCGAAGTTGAGACAGTGGCGTATTCTCCACCACTACCATTGGTCAGTTTTCAAGCCCGCATAAATCCAAGAATTGGAATGCTGATTTTTCAAGGGGAAAATTCAAATGTCCTCTCCCTGTAGCATCAGCACGCATTTGGCCTCTAGCTGACTACGCGCAACAAATATCTATGCTCGGCTTCTAATAACGCAATAACTGTTTTGATTCACACAAATATTTCGGGCCGGCAAAAACATTTTCGATATAATAGTCGATTTCCAAAGGTTATTGTTAAACATAAAGGAATAAAAATTCGATTTTAACACGAGCATATTGCTCTTTTTGTTTCCCATTTTCTCCGTGCAAGCAATATTTTCAGAAGTCTATTTCGAATATTTTCCTGCGACGTTTCTCTCGTCTTTAATACTTTTTAAATTAATAAATTAAAATGTATTTAATTTTAATTATATTTAAATTGAAGAATTATTAAATTACGCTCTTAGATTATTTTTCAGTATTGCACTTAGCGTTCTCTTAATTTTTGCCATAAGTGAAAATTTTTTACATTATGTACTGAGATATCTCTTAAGTGTATTTTGTAAAGCTTCCATGATTACGGACACAGATTTTCTATTCATAAATGATGCAATTGCTAATGCTGTAGGTCAAGAAGTATATATTTGTTCATTCCACTGCTTCAATTTCATTCTGATATTATTTTACAATAATAATAATAATAGCATTATCGGGAGTGCGTATATGGGATATACGCACTTGGAACAGCTCATGAGCTGAGGAAAGTCTTATTTCCTTAAGTTGCAAGTAGGAGCAGGAATACGGCCATCATCAGCCAACCGAAATGTCTGAGTCGAAGAATCAAAGAATAATATCAATATCCAAGAAAGAATAAACTAGAGACGATTAAACGCGTGGCAGAGGTTTTCCAATTCTGACGCAGAACGAATTCAAAATCGACATAAGATTAAACAGTATATTTATTGGAAGATATATCAATATTATAAATTGCTATGTGAAGAAAAGTGTTATGAGCACCATTCTGAACCAATTATAAAACGGAGTAAAGTTACTATTCTTTGAGACTTCACCCTTCATGCCGTTTTCTTGCTTCTAGTATGTCCTGTGATTGCTACATTCTCCAAACCCTCTTTCCTCATTAGGTGTCCTATAAATGTAAACACTTTCTAATTCGAAGTATAAACGTCCTCTTTTTTGTTTATATTTTCCTTAAAAATTCGTCATTACTCTCGTCTTCCGTCCATATTCTCAGCATCCTTCTGTAGAACTACATCTCTGTTGCCTCAAGTCTCTTCTTCATCTGTAATGAAACTGTACAGCATTCACTGCCACATAGGAGAACTGTTATTACAATACAGTTCAGCACTCTTTTTTTTCTCGAGAAGTTTTCGTGTTTCTTAATACTTTGTAGTAATAAGAAGAAAGAGTAAAGAGTAATCAGGAGGACAATAGATAGCGATTGACATTGCATTTAAATTTTTGCAGATTAAAATTAGCTGGAAATCATGTGACTAGGAAGGAATTCCACAAGCTATAAGTGCGAGATAAGAAACTGTTAGCATAGACGTTGCGGCTACATCTAACTAGCTCGATTGTAAATTGATGAGATCTCGCCGCCAGTCTAGTAGTGCGCTTATCCGAAGAATTACCATGAAAGTATTTATTTTAAAAAAAGGCACAGAAAAGCTGTGGGCAGTTGACTGAAGCCGAATCACCAGATCAGGACCAATAATATTGCTGATACTTCTTTGGATCTTATCAAGGAGCTCCAATAAATAGCAGGGGCACCGGACAATATATGGCAGCAATATTCCAAGAATGGCTAAATGGTAGACTAATAGATGTGCAAGATAGATTCCCGAAAGGAAAACTGTCTCGCCCGACACAGTGAACTGACTTTCTGATCTAGCAATGGATTCAATATTGTCTTTCCACTTCATGTCATCTGAGAACGTTAGCTGCTCGAGAAGGCGCAACGAGTCACTTTCCTGGAGGATAGCATCAGTCATACTGATGGAAGGCAGAGAGAGGGGTCTTTCAGATGATTAATAGTTTTGGAGGCGTTAAATTGAGAAACCATTTGTTGCCTCAGTAGGTCTTGACATCGGCTGCCATTTTAACCTTATCTGGATGCCTTATAGCATCATTACATCCTTTATCAATGTGAAAAGCTAAATTGGATCGTGGGGAGGCGACCTTTATAAAACGATTAGAGTATTATTAGTACTTTCACCATAATGAATCCAATTGAGATATATCTGTATGTGTGAAAGTCTTGATGACTAACTTTTCGTTTTCATAGTGAATTAGTGAAATGAAATCGAGAATGTTGTTATCGAATGTGGACAGAAGATAAGTTGTTTTTAAAGGATCAGCTTCGATGTCAAGTGATGTTTTATTATTCTTTTTTTTCTTAACTTAAAATGAAGTCAATTGGTTATTGTTGATGCTTAGAAAAAACTTTGAAATAATTGGATAGATAGGGTGGCCACTGAAAAGCTGAAGGGTTTGAAAAAGTCATAACTTGTCCATTTTCAATCTTTTTATTATTCTTTTTTGTTTTTGCAGGTTATAGAAGATCCCTTGGAGATTAAAATGGCTATGTGGCAACGAGTAATAAAACACATTGCGTTTTTTCTATTCCAATGAAAGATCAATTATTCAAACTCAGAGAAAATAGCGGCAACATTTTAATGTCAGATTATTTCCTAAAGATAACATGATTCGGAAGTTAATCACCCCACTTGAAAGAACTGGATCAGTCAGCGATCTTCCGAGAAGAGGTCCTACGCGTACTGTGCGCACTGACTCATCGTTGGAAGCTGTATGGCAGAGTGTCCTTGAGGATCCATCAGCTTCTACCAGTCGTCACTCTGCTCAACTACGCATCGCCAGAACATCGTTTCAGAAGATTCTGAAACTGGATTTAAAAATGTTTCCATAGAAGTTTCAAACGGTTCAAACTTTACTACCCCAAGACGCTCATGTGTTTGTAAAAGTTATTTTTGTTTTATATTATTGGGTCTTTCAGTGGCCACCCTGTATATTAGCATATGTTCTATTCTGCGGTTATTTTTTGTTTAGTGCGATCAAGGTTCAAATGTAACTCAAAGTGTTTTTAGAGGCCAACATTTCCTCTGGTCGATTTCGATGTTATGATGTTATTGAGATTTTTCGCTTTTCTCTACATTTCAACGCATTATCTATGTTTGGCTTCATTAATTTCGCTTCCAATTTTACAGATATATTGGTTTCTCAGAGCATTAACCATTTTTTTTTTCTTTTTTTTTTTTTAGTATTTTCCCTTTCATTTTCTTCCACATCTGTTTCTTTCTTGCATCAATCATTTCAGCTCAGGATTGTCGTCCCACGGTTATATTTTTTTTCCACCTAGATATTCTTGGAATGGCCTCATTTCCTTCAGCTAACGTAGATATGATTATATTATTTGATTCCTCTATGTTGTTTTGATCAAGATTTAGAGACATCACTTTGGATTCTAGATTATCGTAGAATTCTGCTCTTACATGAATGAGACACAAAATGGTATGAATGAAACGCGGAAAAACTTCTGAGACTCTGAGATTCAAAACCCTCCAATCCGGACGACGGGCTCAGATTGAGGGGAAAAATAAAAAAAATATATGCTTCATAATGAATTTCACTTTTCCAGCATATTAACGAATAGAACCAAGAAATTAAAAAAAAAAACGATAAGTATAGAGTAGCGAGTAGTTTGCGGTTCAGTCTGTGGAAAAGAATCCGATGCAACTCATGCACGACACAATCACCAGGCACAAATAGGTTAATGACGAGACGTACATGAGTCGCGTGAAATGGTGACGAACAAATGTATACTTGTTTTCAGTAGAGATTTTAGGTGAGTTATTTTATATAGATCATTGTTTTATTAGCACCGGCACTCACTATGCTCGATTATACATCCATATATATATATATATATATATATATATATATATATATATATATTTGAATTGGACAAAGTCCGACAATTTATTTAAAGACATTTATATGTCCCTGTGTGTTATTAATGTATTAAATTGTAATTTAAATATATTATTTTAAGATCGAATGCGGGTAAAATTTAAATTTGATTGAGAATTTAATTTTTCATTTAAGTTTTGGTCTTTGACATCACCCTTCACACTGACGCACAGGAGACACTATATCTCTCGAGAAAAAACTTATTTTTATTTTTTCTCTACTTTATTTCTTCTTCAAGTTTTTTAAACATATCATAAATGTCTTTAAATAGATTGTCGGACTTTGTCCAATTCAAAAATATATGACGTCATTTGTTTACATTTGATACGCTAGAGCAGATATGAATAGAAGAGATTCATGGAAGATTTAAGTTTAAAGATAGTAAAATCGACCTTGCTCTGTGGCCGAACGGTTAAGGCACGTCACGCGAAATAACGGTTCCATATAGAAAACAGGTTCGATTCCTATCGGAGAACGAAAATTTTCTATGAAAATTTCTCGGACATTCAGGCTGGTAAATGTTATTTAATACTGTTTATTATAAACAGAGCATTTGCTTAAATACTTGTATCTATAAAAAGAACGTTAAACATATCATATATATATATAATTATTGTCATCCACAGACAGACTGTTTCGCAGCTCTTCAGTGTGGCTAGAACACGTCCGGTTGCCTTTAGCTACGATCGAAACCCGACTGAATTGGCGTCAGTCGGAAATTCTACCACTAAGCCGTCGGATGAAGGTGAATTTTAGCGTATTTGTTTTTAGATAAACACACAGTGACCGACAGGACTCAATTCGCTTTTGCCGAAGAGTCACGCTATATCAACTTTAATATTCACTGTTTACAAACCCACACTTCCTTCCCCAGAGAGCTCAACCGAAATTAATTTTTTCAGGAGCCTATATATATATATATATATATATATATATATATATATATATATATATATATGACATGTACGCATTTTTAATTACCGTTTATAACGCGGATTTATGCTTAAATCTAAGCATTTAAATATTATATATGCCACCATGTTTATTAAATTCTCAGTTCGGTTATTGGACTGGAATCTGGAATCGACGAGCCATGTTCAAATTCCGGGATACCCTGTTGCGTTCGCATTCAAACAAATGCATTAATTCATGTATTTGGCTCACAAATGTGGATTAGATAGCAGTATAGACAGGGCTCTCTAGCCTTGGGTGCCAGCCAGTCTAATAGAATGAAAACTCTGAATATCATACCGCGGAGAAGGTAACGGAAATCCCACTGCACTACCTTTCCCATATCAATTTACAGATAATAAATATGCGGAATATATAGAGACATGATCGCCTACGTTCTACGGATTAATGAAATGGTTTAACTGCTACACCTCAACGACCCCGGTTAGGTTTAATTCTTACACGAAGTGCATCATTCTGATCGTGAAGCGTTAGGTTGATGAAACACTGAATATTTTTCAATTTTTCACCGAAAATCTCTTTTACTCTAATCACTGGAAGAGAAAGCTGCTGAAAGTTTCTCAACCGAACTACTTCTCAAAATTTGAACAAAGATCACAATTTTTTTTTAATTCCTTTCTTAGTCGGGCCGAGAAATTTTAACGTTTTTCCCTCGTTATGTTGCGTATTGAAAATCAGGAATCTCTTGTGAATATCTATGCAGATGAGACAACGGTATATAGGTGCACCTCTAAAAATCTAGATGATCAGAGCCTGACAACTGATGTTTCCTCTGACCTAGCTCTAACAGAACATGGCGGCGGGCTGGGAACTGGCTGATCACATTCAATACCTCAAAAACAAAATGTGTAACGTTCCATCATTACCAAGCACCTTCTGAATTTCCGACTATCGCAATGAGCGGATGTTCTCTCAAGGAAGACCCTGGCCTTGAACGCCTATAGGGACTGAAGCTCGCTCCAAATCTCAAGTGGAACTTGTATATACGATACATCGCTAAAGATGCTGGGGGAAATGATTGGGTCCTTGTAGCGCTCCATTGATACCTGTCCCCTCCTGCTATGCTCTACCTTTACAAGAAAGTAGATCAGGCCGAAATGCCAGGTTGCTATATCCGGGCTGGAACTGCTCGGTCTTCCCTTTCCAGGCTTGATAGAGTCCAAATGCATCTACGCGGCCTTATGTTTGATGATTTTTTTTTTTTACATTTCAACCCCTTTCTCTACATTCCTTAGTTCCCTCGACACTGACTCTCTCAGTTAAGACCCGCCACGAAATGAACGAGAACCAGTCGATCTGAGGCCGCATCAAAGTCTAACACATGATTAACTATTTATTTGTGTTTCTAAGAGAAAATAGTGTACATATTTGTGTGTGTTTGTTTTAAATATACTGTTTTGCTTTATTTTATTTTTGATCGTCTTCACAATTTGCTTTTAGTTACCTGACGCACCCTGTATATATGAAAACTTCATAGATATCGGGGAACCGCTTTGGTGCACCACAAAGCTTACACTTTTTTCATTTTAAGATATAACTTTTGTTTTAAACAATTAATTTCGCATTAATTATATTTCTTTTGCCAAGAGCCGCTTAAAAATTACATTTCCATCTATGATTTGTTGTCTGATATTTTTATTGTTTCTTTCTAAAGCTGATGCTTTAAAATGAACTTTCATTTTACTTTATAAATACTTTTGTATTTTATTTTCAAATATTTGTTTATTATTTAGTCGAATGGGGAATAACTTACTTCATTAGAAAGTTCATCAACTTTCATTTGAAATGGTAAAAAGTAATTAGTAACGTATCAGTTAAGCAAGAATAATAAAAAAAAATCAACATCGGCGGAGACATTATATAAAATCAATGATTTGAATAGAATTCTTTAGAAATTTACAAGAAATATTGTTAAAAATATTGGGATGAAATCTGTCATAACGCAAATAATTTAGAAAAATATTTTATATAGTCGTGTGTGTTTGGTGAGAGTAGGTTTTTACATGAAAAAAAAATATGTATAAATATATGAAGTCTATAAACTAAGGTAAGCAAATAAAATGTTAATATTTAAATATTATGGTCATCAAAGGTGTAGATAAAAGGCTAGCTCCCTTTCTCTCTCTCTCTCTCTCTCTCTCTATATATATATATATATATATATATATATATATATATATATATATATGCAGAATGCGATGGATAAATTGACGCCTAAATTATGTAAAAATGAAGATAATACTGACATCTCATTTTAACAGATATATTTACCAAAATTTCACAAAATGTCTTGAAATACTAATAATTAAATTTATTCAATTATATCACCATTGGCTTCAACCACGGCCTCCAGACTACTTCAGGATCTCCTGCATCTCTTCTGGATGGCCTTCTTGTTTAAGTTGGTGAATGCTGCCATAATCCTTGTCTTCTGTTCATCTTTGATATTTCAATGAGTTTTGTTGGCCTCTCGTTCAACTGCGCCCCACACATCATAATCTGGGGAGTTAGGTGGCCATATGTAAGTGTTTGCAGAAATTGTCTGGCAGCCAGGAGTGGGTTCCCCTGCTTGTGTGGCATGGTGCAGAGTCCTGTTGCCAGACATTGGGTTTCCAGCAGCCACTTTCTTGATCCAGGGTAGCTCTACCACCTCAAGGCACTTGACGTAGGCCTCTTTGGTAGTTCTTTTCTTATCAGAGACGATCAGATTGAGTTTTCCAAGCTGACGTACCTTCGTAATCACCATTAGACTCATCCAACTCTTTCTGAATCCTTTGCACTCTCCTCAGATTCACGCACAAACGCTCCGAAATGTTCGCAGTCCGGTGCAATTGTCAAAAACAGTACAGCATGTCGTTTCCAAATTTCTGGCAGAATTGCGTCATGGTGCACTTTTTCTCATGGACAGTGCCAAATTGACCCTACTATACTGTGCAGTCGACAAATTAAAAATACAAAATGGCGACAATTTACCCACTAAACTTTGAATTATATTAGGTTCGTGCGCACTATTCAAATTGCTTGAAACTTTTAGTCCACACTACGGGTAAGATCACTCTGAAAGAAAGGAGTTCCTCTCTGTAGTCGCCTATGGAATAGGTGAGATCTATCCCATCGCTTTCTATGTTATAAGTTTGTTTGTTTTTTAATCATTTCATCCTAACCAAAGCAATGCTGCCACTAATAAGCTAGGCGTGATAGTGTGTGAAAGAGACTAGAAGACTTTAGTGAGGAGAAGTGAGGAGAAATGACAATAAAATAACAGAATTCAGGAAGATAGAAGTTGCATTAGATTTTTAAAAGATTGTAGGTGGCAGGGAAGCAAAAAATCGGAAGGGAGTTCCATAGGCAAGAAGTGCTAGAAAAGAAACTATTAGACTAGAACGAACGGTAGAATCTAGCTAGTTCAACAGTAAATCGGTGAGACCTAACTGCCAATGTAGTAGCAAACTTAAATTCATGCAGTCGAGGCACCAAGGAGAAAAGCTGATCAGAACAATTGCCATCAAAAAAAGAAAAAGCAAAGGGAAGTTACTTCACATCTGTGAGAAAGTTACTGAAGTTGAGACGCCAGGCAAGGATTGATTATAATACAGACCCTTTGAATTTTGTCAAACAAGACAAGATATGGCAGCAATATTCAATGCACGGACGATCGGTAGATTTATAAATGTGCAAGATAGATTCTGGCCAGAAAAATTGTCTGCTACAAAACCGTGATCCAACTTTCTTATTAATTGATTTAATATAATCACAACACTTCATGTCAGTGGAAGATGTGAGCCCAAATAGTAAAGAGTTGCTCGCCTGGAGGTTAGCATCAGCCATGCTTATAGCAGACAGAAAATTTTATCTATGGGGATTAAATGAAAGCAGTTTTGCTTTGATATTGTTAAAATTACAAAGAGAAACAAGAAAATATTTTATATGGTTATTATTTGGCAGCTGAATTATAAACAAATAATATATTCATGATATGTAATATACTTCAGTTTCTGATTTGTACTTGTAAAATACTGTGTATCCTCCAGTCAAAATGGAGCCCGCAGCTATTAATATTATCAATACAAGGATATTACTTTTTTTTCTTTTAGTGAATAAACTTGACTTGCTACACAAAGTTTGAAAACTGTTTTTATTTATATTTGCTTTCATTGTTTTATTGCGTTTATTTGATCGAATTTTATGCACGTTTTCTTACATTACGTCAGCTTCAACTTTGCTATCGCAAATTGATGCTAAGTGAAAATTCTGAACCACGGTTTGGTTTCGTTCATAGCCCAGAATCATACATTTCGACGGAAACGTAGCGAATGTCTCTTATGAATCCTTATAGAAACATACCACTTCCCGATGGTTCTGTAGCCGAAGGGTGTAAAGAGTCTAAAAGATGTTTTTATTCGCTGAAAGGATGAAAGATATTTTGAAGAAACCAAGACTGCGTCGCACGGAACAGTCGACGCCATAGTTTATTCCAACATCAGAGAGAAGTGTCTGGATGCTTCAATGCTTTCGGTTTCAATATAATGCCTTTGAAGATCACGCATGCGCATATCAGTGTAAATTTCTATCGGAACGCATGCGCAACCATTTGGCATGAATGAAAGTGGCTGAATATATGAGTCAACCGAACTTTGACTGTATCACTACAGACACTTGCATTTGTTCAAGCTGGGTGTATCTAAGCATTTTATGTCTGTAATAACTGTTCGTATGCACAACTGTTTTGTCAGGTTTCTATATGCATATTGTTGTGTGATTGAGAGTCTTATAGGCTTTATTGTTGTATAAAATAACTCTCTTTCTCTCTCTCTCTCTTTCTCTCTATCTATCTGTCTATCTATCTATCTCTCAGGATGGGGTAGTTTAATGGAATCGACAAACTGAGTTCAAATTTCGACTGCGTTTGCTTGTGTTCATTTTGGACTAATCACCTTGGGAATGAATGAGTCGACTTCCGACTACACCTCGTCCTATTGTCAGTCATCTTTACATACTATATGGATATTGATATCTCATGATGACTGATTTCAGAGAAATGAAAACCTTTAAGCTATAATCGCTTAACCTTACAAAACAAAAACATGAAGTAGATATTACCACATTCAAATTTGTATATGGACAATGGACAATATTTACACCCAACTGAATCTGCACATGTGTTCTCTTGTACTTAAAAAATAACAAATGAACTATTTTTTAAATATGTCTTCAGTCGAGCTTACATTAAGTCAAACAGCAGAATTATTTTCAGCATCTATTCAAAAAACAAAAATATATATATATGATGGACTCCCGTCGTATTCGACGTATGAGGGTCAAACAGCTCAGTTCTTAGGAACCGACAGCCCAGACACCAGCACACATGATTTGATTATAGTGATGAAGGCTTTGTGCAGAACCAACCACACTTTTTGAAGGGCCGAATAGAGAGACTTGGTGCACTACATGCCACAAGGTCCGCAAACGACCCTCCGCAGGTTTTGAAATCAGAGTTGTCCATCCAGTGCTATAGAACCCAGACTGTCCTGCTATTTATTCATAGCTAGAGGGGGAAGAAGAGGATTAATACCTTTCCCAATTCGAACTAGGCTCTCTCAATCCGAGCCGCTATCCACCGATCCAGCGTGCCTATACATATTACTTAAACGTTCTTTATAGTGGATGCTCGTATTTGCGTAATTTTATAAGAAAAATGATACGCTCTCCGATATATTTTTCTAAGAAGATTTCTCGAATATTCAAACCTCTAGGCGGAAATAAATACTGTTTAATAAATAAACGGGGCGTCTACTCAAATACGAGTATTCACTAAAAATGACTTTTATGCAATAAGAGTCTGTTGGATTATTATTAATAATAATAATAATAATAATAATAATGATAATAATAATAATAATAATACGCGTCGAAACACGAACGCAATTGTGTAGCGATTTTTAACATGTTTTTTATTTAATATCCTAAAATAAATAATTATATATATATATATATATATATATATATATATATATATATATATATATATATATATGTGTGTGTGTGTGCGTATGTGTGTGTGTGTGTGTGTGTGTGTGTGTGTACATATATATATTGCACATAATGTGTTAGTGTTAATAAAACAGTGCTCAAGAGCTATTTATTGCTTAATAATAATAATAATAATAATATATATATATATATATATATATATATATATATATATATATATATATATATATATATTGATAGTTGTATATTTAGGCAGCAATCCTTCTTTTATGCAAATTTCATTAAAAACGACAGACAAGGTACTACGGTTAAGTTTTTTATTTAATTTTTCTTGTGTACGATCTTCAAAAGTTTAAATGCAATATCAATCGCTATCTCCTGTCTTCTTCGTGCGTTTAATGCCCTCTCTCCTTATTAGCATTTTTCTCGTATTCTCTAAGACTGTGTAACCCCCTTTCGTTCTAGTGGCTTTATTGCCTTGCTTTAAGTGAAATGACTAAAAAAAAACTCCTACAAATGATATGATAATGGTGAGATTAACAGTTTCCATACAGGAAACATTCGACATTCATTGACCAAAGAGTTAACGTTACTATCGTTACTAACGTTGAAATTCAACAGTAATTCAAATTATTAACAGATTTCTTTCATTTTCGTCATAGAGTTACAATTTCAGGCGTTGAAGTATCTATTGCCTCCAAGTTTATCAGGGTCGAGTTGGTGATATAAATATGGCATTGCTCTTCGATACCTAATATATCAGATACATAGCAACGTTCTGTAGATTCTACCCGTGTGTCTTCTTCTTCATCGTAGTTCAAAGAACCAAATTTTTATTCTCCTCAACTTCCAGTGTTGACAGAGTTCAAAAGCGTTTACGCAGCCTTGTGTGTAATTAATTATTTTCCATTCTACAAGCCCTTTTCCCACAGTCGAAACGTTGTTAAACTCTCCCTACTCTATAGCTACTTTCATAGAAAATGTTCAGACAAGTTTCATTCATTAATTCCACCAGTTCAGACATCCACAGCTAGATCCCCCTATGCCACGTACACAGCGTCGACCCCTTCCCCATGCGCTTCGTATTCCATTGGTAAGGAGTATGTTCCATTCAGGCAACTTCTTTCCAAGAACTGTTATTTTGTGGAACAGGTTCCTGAGAGGATGCTTCCCAGATCACTACGATCTTAACCAAGTCTCGGGCCAGCAGTTATCTACCTTACATATCCTCATAATATGCACTTCTTACGTCCTCCTTGTACGCTCTACAACAACCTGATTCAGTATTCCTCTATTTTGAGTGGCTCTTGGGACTTGATTTGGTGAATAATAATATTTTTAAATATCTAAAAATTTGATACATTAATTCATCAACCAATTAGATGCCAATGTCTGAACGCTGAGTGGTCAATACGATCATTACTGAAAGAGCAAGACAACGTTATAAATATCCTGCACTAATCTAGACCGTAGACCGAAAAAAAAAAACGTGATGACTGGCCGGTTTTGAAAAATGCCCATCGGAATATTTCTCTCCTTTACGAAATTCATTTTTACCGGCGTAGTTACTAGAATTCTAATATAGTGAATTAATATCACAATAGTAACAGGAGATACAAATGATAGGCAGTAGTGGATATATGTAGTAGCAGTAGCAGCAACAGCTTTAAAAAAATCTCTTCTTTTTTCCTTTGCAATGGTTCACAACATAGCTACTTTACAGTCGTTCAATAGGACATCAAATATTTGGACTTGGATTGTTATTTACAATATACGTATATTTTCCACGGTCAAACTTGTATTATTTTTTTTTTATTTTATAGAATAAATATTTCACAAAATTTCAACCCATTTGCAATTGGCTTTAGTCACAATTTCATATCAGTTTGTGTCCTCGGCAAGGCACATCAGTATCTGTTTGAATTTACTATGTTCTGTTTAACAGAAGATTGAAAGCATGTAGCACCTAGTGAGGACCAAACTTTCTACTCAGTATTAATGGTCACTCACGTTAACTTGTTAACCTTTTCTCCTTCACCTAGTGTTGTCTTTACGTCTAACGTTTAAAGAATATTCACATAGTATGTGCTAAAGACAAGTATTCTTCTTCAGGCTGACCTTATCGAATAGGAGAAAGAAAACTCAAATTCAAACACAATTCAAAACATCCATCGCACTATCTTAACGTATGTATGTCTGCGGTTGGGGTGTACTTGTGAATCAAATTCCCACTGAAACTCTACTTTGAGCCGGATCAAGCGATCCCGGGTTAATGCCACACGTACAAGTAATTAAGTACTATTTTGCACCAAATAAAAAATGCCGTTGAGAATTGTCATACTGGTGAGGATATATCATCTTCCAAAATAAGCGTATCGATTCAAATAAACATTCCGCCGTTTTTATATGATTTTAATAAATACAGAACAAAATAGTCGATAGAGAAAATTGTTTGACAGATAATAAACGCACTATACCAAATAAGCACCGTGTCGGAATGGAAAACTGAAGGAAATACAGTGTAACCCGGATATAAGAGACCCGGATATAAGAGAAACTCGGATATAAGAGATATTTTCTCTGGTCCCAAATTAGAGCCTGTGTTAATGTATATATAATAGACTAAACCCAGATATAAGAGAAACCCGGATATAAGAGACTTCTTCTCCGGTCCCGACAACTCTCTTATATCCGAGTTACACTGTAATTTAATCATGCCGGCAGTTGTCTTCTGTTTAGCTTTCGTATCTACAATGACTTCATTGCTTTACGTTCTATTATAGTAGTGTTAGTTTTATGTACATGTATATACAGTGTAAGCCGGATATAAGAGACTTCTTCTCCGGTCCCGACAACTCTCTTATATCCGAGTTACACTGTAATTTAATCATGCCGGCAGTTGTCTTCTGTTTAGCTTTCGTATCTACAATGACTTCATTGCTTTACGCTCTATTATAATAGTGTTAGTTTTATGTACATGTATATACAGTGTAAGCCGGATATAAGAGACTTCTTCTCCGGTCCCGACAACTCTCTTATATCCGGGTTACACTGTAATTTAATCATGCCGGCAGTTGTCTTCTGTTTAGCTTTCGTATCTACAATGACTTCATTGCTTTACGCTCTATTATAGTAGTGTTAGTTTTATGTACATGTATATACAGTGTAAGCCGGATATAAGAGACTTCTTCTCCGGTCCCGACAACTCTATTATATCCGAGTTACACTGTAATTTAATCATGCCGGCAGTTCTCTTCTGTTTAGCTTTCGTATCTACAATGACTTCATTGCTTTACGCTCTATTATAGTAGTGTTAGTTTTATGTACATGTATATACAGTGTAAGCCGGATATAAGAGACTTCTTCTCCGGTCCCGACAACTCTCTTATATCCGAGTTACACTGTAATTTAATCATGCCGGCAGTTGTCTTCTGTTTAGCTTTCGTATCTACAATGACTTCATTGCTTTACGCTCTATTATAGTAGTGTTAGTTTTATGTACATGTATATACAGTGTAAGCCGGATATAAGAGACTTCTTCTCCGGTCCCGACAACTCTCTTATATCCGAGTTACACTGTAATTTAATCATGCCGGCAGTTGTCTTCTGTTTAGCTTTCGTATCTACAATGACTTCATTGCTTTACGCTCTATTATAGTAGTGTTAGTTTTATGTACATGTATATACAGTGTAAGCCGGATATAAGAGACTTCTTCTCCGGTCCCGACAACTCTCTTATATCCGAGTTACACTGTAATTTAATCATGCCAGCAGTTGTCTTCTGTTTAGCTTTCGTATCTACAATGACTTCATTGCTTTACGCTCTATTATAGTAGTGTTAGTTTTATGTACAGGTATATACAGTGTAAGCCGGATATAAGAGACTTCTTCTCCGGTCCCGACAACTCTCTTATATCCGGGTTACACTGTAATTTAATCATGCCGGCAGTTGTCTTCTGTTTAGCTTTCGTATCTACAATG
Organism: Acanthosepion esculentum; assembly: GCA_964036315.1. Lineage (NCBI taxonomy): Eukaryota > Metazoa > Mollusca > Cephalopoda > Sepiida > Sepiidae > Acanthosepion > Acanthosepion esculentum. The sequence continues at coordinate 42,156,899 of OZ038495.1, read as the reverse complement.
ACTTCATTGCTTTACGCTCTATTATAGTAGTGTTAGTTTTATGTACATGTATATACAGTGTAAGCCGGATATAAGAGACTTCTTCTCCGGTCCCGACAACTCTCTTATATCCGAGTTACACTGTAATTTAATCATGCCGGCAGTTCTCTTCTGTTTAGCTTTCGTATCTACAATGACTTCATTGCTTTACGCTCTATTATAGTAGTGTTAGTTTTATGTACATGTTAATACAGTGTAAGCCGGATATAAGAGACTTCTTCTCCGGTCCCGACAACTCTCTTATATCCGAGTTACACTGTAATTTAATCATGCCGGCAGTTGTCTTCTGTTTAGCTTTCGTATCTACAATGACTTCATTGCTTTACGCTCTATTATAGTAGTGTTAGTTTTATGTACATGTATATACAGTGTAAGCCGGATATAAGAGACTTCTTCTCCGGTCCCGACAACTCTCTTATATCCGAGTTACACTGTAATTTAATCATGCCGGCAGTTGTCTTCTGTTTAGCTTTCGTATCTACAATGACTTCATTGCTTTACGCTCTATTATAGTAGTGTTAGTTTTATGTACATGTATATACAGTGTAAGCCGGATATAAGAGACTTCTTCTCCGGTCCCGACAACTCTCTTATATCCGAGTTACACTGTAATTTAATCATGCCGGCAGTTGTCTTCTGTTTAGCTTTCGTATCTACAATGACTTCATTGCTTTACGCTCTATTATAGTAGTGTTAGTTTTATGTACATGTATATACAGTGTAAGCCGGATATAAGAGACTTCTTCTGCGGTCCCGACAACTCTCTTATATCCGAGTTACACTGTAATTTAATCATGCCGGCAGTTGTCTTCTATTTAGCTTTCGTATCTACAATGACTTCATTGCTTTACGCTCTATTATAGTAGTGTTAGTTTTATGTACATGTATATACAGTGTAAGCCGGATATAAGAGACTTCTTCTCCGGTCCCGACAACTCTCTTATATCCGAGTTACACTGTAATTTAATCATGCCGGCAGTTGTCTTCTGTTTAGCTTTCGTATCTACAATGACTTCATTGCTTTACGCTCTATTATAGTAGTGTTAGTTTTATGTACATGTATATACAGTGTAAGCCGGATATAAGATACTTCTTCTCCGGTCCCGACAACTCTCTTATATCCGGGTTACACTGTACTTAATTTGTGCTTTGTTCTTCTTTCATCTTATTCTTCATTTTTCATTCATGCTGTTTTGCTAACAATCAGTGACTGTAAAAATGAACCGATAAAAGTAACGGCGAGAGAGGGTTGCAATGACGAAAGTAACCAAGGTGCCTGGATTGAAGCATTGGCGAGCCTGTCTGGGTGACCACTACTATTGAGTAGGATGTCCAGTCCTCACTATGTGTCCTTGAAACAAACTAAGCTAAGTTTAGAAAATATAAAAAAAATAACACCTCACATAGTTACCGAATTAATCTGGTGAACCATTAATACTGAGTAGTGAGTTCAGTCCTCACTGGGTGGCCCAAATTTGCGGTTTTGTATCAACTAATTTAAGGTTAGCAACAAAAAGAATAAGAATAGCTCGAAATCCTGTTGGTATTATAACAACTCATCTCAAGATTATTCTTCATTGTGCCGTGTTCCTTCAGAGCGATGACGATCATAGCTCTCCATAATTTTTTTGTCCTTTGTAGCTCTTTATAAATTTTATCTTTTTACCATCTCTCCAAACCTGCTCCGCCATCCATACAGGTTATGTGTTTATTTCCTCTGTCTCTCTTACCTTCAATATCTGTGCGTATAAAACCCTTCAAATCCTCCTTCTTCCTTATGTACTCCAGAAGTGTCCTTTTTGTTGTCATTGTCTCTAGAACTTTGTTGTTACTCACATGTTCGATTCATGGTATTCTCAGCATCCTTCTGTAGAACTACATTTCTGTTGCTTAAAGTTTCTGTTTCATCTGTAAGAAGATTTTCCAGCATTCACTGCCGTATTGGCCAAATGATATTACATATGTATTTTAGTAGGTGCGTGTGTGTGTGTGTGTGTTTGTGTAAAAGCATATGTTTGCGTAATTAGATGCAAGTCTATCAGTGCGTGTGAAATTCATTTTAAGGGGAAATTAAATGCATATATAGCTTTTTATTTAACAATTTAGTACAACGCCAGATGATACATGGAATATGGGCCAGGAAGATTGTATTGCGCCACTTCTACTTGGTTATTTTCCTACTTTAAAAATCAACATTCGAACTCCAGGGTCTTCTTATATAATGCGCAAGTCCCTTACCGACAGCGGCTGACATATTTCGTATGCATCACAAATTCTGTGATTCAACATGGAGGTACATTAATGTACACACTTTCGGAACAATAGAAGAAATGTTGCTTAAATGTCTTTTACCATCGCTCGACCTAAATCTAAGATCTGCCACCAAGGATGTCAACTTCCGCAACTAATCCAAATTAAAAGCAAAATTAATTTCCCGATATAAATAATCTTTTTAGGGATTTTTAAAGCATTAGTACATTTCTCGTCACTCGTCGACTCATCGAGCCGCCATTGTAGACGAAAAATATAAACAACAAATTTAAAATTCTCTTTAAAATCAAGTATTTGTCCTAGAGATGTGCTTCGAAATAAATTTAAGGGTTAGTTAATTGAATTTTCTAAAAGTAATGCTTTACGCGCTTACTTTAAAACTGAATGAAAATAACGTTTTGTTTGCGCCTGTGAGGTGAAACAACCTGTCCGAAAAAGCTGGTGTAAAAATAAAAACTAATGAAGTACGGCAGAGCAGCAGTCAATTTGTTATTTATGTTTAAAGCTAAATGCTCATTTCTCTTATATAATACAAAAAAAAGTTTAAGAATATCTATTTTTATTATATATGCTTTTATTAATCTTCGTACAATGAATAATTTTAATTTTCATATAGCTGTAGCGGTATTGACGGCGTAAATCAACCCGCACATTTTTTACTTTACGAATGTTTATGCAAACAAAAAGCAAACAAGAGAAAAACACAAGAAAATAACCTTTCATAATAGGTACAATATTTATATAATCGTCAACAGTTTTTTTTACATTAATTATTAATATGAGTTACTTCCCTTTGATTGGATTAAAGATTTTACTACTGATTATTTTTTTACCTGAGCTCACAAAAGTTGAAATAACTTGTGGCTCAAAATGTTCACTGAAAGAGAGTTTAAAGAATCCTGTAAAGCTGAAAATATGTTGATGAACTGTTAGCTTTAAAGAAGTTGGAGAAATGAATGTTCTGTAAAAGTCTAATTTGTTTTCGTTGCTCGTCGTAGTGGAATGTATTGTTCGTAATGTTTGTAATTTAAGTTTCGTAAGAAGATTCAATAGCGTGATTGAATAGTTTTTAGTAAGTTGCAGAAGAAGTTGGTGAGTGAGTTGATATTTTAGCTTGAATTACAGTGAAGTTATTTCATGTTAAAGAATTTGAGATTCTAACTTTGTACTTCGCTGCAGTAATGATACAAGCGTCGTGAACTTGTTTAGCAAATGCTAGTTCGCTCGTACATTCAATTTATATGTTTTTTAATCACGTGACAGGATCCTGAAAGCATTGTTTTTTCGTCAGGTCAAAAACTAGGTTGATGCTATTCGGACGTAGTGGTGAGCAGGTAAATTGTTTTTTTAATATTTGTTAACCACTCAGGGAGCCCCTTTCAAAACTCAGTCTGGAGCCTGATATGTTTTGTTTTGCTCATTGAGAACAAATGTACGTGAAGATAAGCGAGATAATTTTAATATTTATTGTCCAATGAGAAGCTAAGGTTTTCAGAAAAAATGTATGAAGCCGTTATCCACTTTTTGCACGAAAATCGACATTGATGAAAAAGTAGTAGCGGAATGCTAAATAGTGACTGAACGGGAGATACGAAATTAGATTAATATCTTAATACTACTCCCGGTGAACGCAAGATATCAGAATTATTTCCTTTTTACGCATCCATATCAAAAATAATCTAACAGTTGTTAAAAGGAAAAATATAGAATAAAATTATTTTAAGGTTCACATTTTTTACGTAATTTTTTTGCGTCGAATTTTTTTGTACAATAACAATTTTTATAATTGGAAATAAATTTGGGAACAATCGAGATTAATTGCGAAATCCGGTGAAAGTCACTCATGAAATAAAAAATAATTGTTTGTACGGAAAGTAAGGACCTACGTACATCAAATTGCTTTTAATTTATGTGACGACAGAAGAATTATCGTTGAACCTTTAAAAAAAGGTAAGCTTTAAATATTAATGCAATACTTAAGTGCCACGATCAATTTTGAGTTATTCTGTACTTTATTGTTGCCTGTCACATCTCCTCCTCCTTACCTATTGTGATGAAGGCCCAGTGAAAAACCTTCCGCAGGAAATAGCTTAAATGCCGCCTGATAGTGCGCCTTTTAAGCTAGTTAATAATAAAATTATTTAATATTACTGCCTCATTATTTTGTATGATGAACTGCTTTTAAAAGGAAACCAATGGGTTTATGAGTGGTCTAGTTCTGAAATTATCATTAAATAAGTTTTAACCTATATTTACTTCTTATTTAAATAAATAGTAGATTATTTTGAAAAACGTGATTATAAATTTATTTATTTTCCAGGGGATCAAAAAAAATACACTGAATAATTTTTCAAGGGAGGTAAATATTAAATTGTTTGAAGGGGTTTTTCCCCTTGAAAAGTTACATTAAAACAATGCGTCCATGTATTTTGGTGAATATGAACATTATATTGGATAAATATATTATTTTTATTATACCAGGAAAATGTTTGAAATCATCCAAAGGGTATAATTCCGTTCAAAGGAAAAATAAATTATTCGAATTCTTATATTTCAAACTGCTTATATTTTCTCTATTAGCATTTCATGAAAAACAGTAAATTTAATTTACTTTTTTTATTATTATTGAATCAATAACATAACACTGAAATCCTTCCGATGTGAATTTAAAATTCAAATAAAAAATTTAAGCTTAGTTGAAACTTAATCTTGCAACCTTATTAATCCAACGCAGTAGATAGATGTTTCTTTTTTTAAATTTCAGTTTAAACTATTGATTTTTCCATTGAAGAATATATAAATCGAGAAGAGTTCAAGAGTGAACTATTGTGTACCCGGTTCTCGAAGCATCACCGAAGTTAAACAAGGAAGAAATTATGGTATTTTTATTTTTGTGTTAATAAAATCAAAGAATACAAAAATAAAAATACCAGAATTCCTTTCTTTCTCCTTATCTCATTCTTTGATGAAGTTTTAATAAAAGTGAAAAGTTGCATTGATTAACATTCCTATTTACATTATTCGGACTATGTTTAACAACACGCCCACGTGTGTCGAATGTGGCACAAGGCCGGTTTAATGTGGGCTTTCCGAGCCCGTAGGCACGGGCAAAAATTTCCCGTAGAACCCGTATAAACGGGATCGGGGTGGTCAACCACCTCGAACGAGGCTCTGCCCTTCGGCGGAGCCTCGTCCGAGTTCCTCTCTGCCCAAAGGCAGAGAGTTCCCCTCTGCCTCAGAGGCAGAGAGTTCGACCGAAAAGCTGAGACGTCCAAAAGGGACTGAACTCGCACTGTTCTTCTTCGGGTGGTTGGAATGTCGAACTGAACCCTTTATTTCGACATTCCGACCGCCTGAAAAAAACGGCCGAAACGTTGTGACAAATATGGCAACAAAGATGAGGACAATAGTCCGAATAATGTAAATAGTGTACATAATACCTCATCTCAGAAATATAGACAGATAAACGTTTCCTATTTGTTCTTTATTTTATCATTCTGTTGGATTCGGATCCATGTTTGATCTGTATTTGATTCCAATACATACATAGTTACATATATGTATTTGGATGAATATGACAGACAAGGAAATTCTAATTAATTTTTTTATTTAGTTTTCCAGCATTCTTACAGTTTTCCGTTTGGTAAGAGTAAAAAAAAATATCCGTATTGTCCATTGTCCCAAGCATTTTCAGTCACTTCTTTATCCATTTTCAAGAGTGTTTGTTTTAGGTGTTCTTAATTTTTTTTTTTAGTTTTGACTGTTTTATGAGAAATAAGATATGATTATCTGCCCTTGGCAGTTTAAGGTTAGCCAATCAGCTTAAAGTTTCTGCTTGGCGCGCTTTTCTACCTCTTTTTGAAAAACACTCACTCTTGGTAAGACCTACGAAACGAACACTTGCGGAACCAGCTGCTATCAGCACAGAGTCAGTACATGGCGAAAACATCGACTCTTCTTCAGCAGATAAGTATGGTCGCAGGCACCATTAAGTTTGCAAGGAGTTATTTGTAATATAGTTTAATGCAACTTGTGTAAATCAGAGGTCAGTTGCTTTCTATTCTGTATTTATTACAGCGTCTGCTCCACCACGTGGGAATCTTATATAGTGCCCACTTCAATTCCCCATAGTTTAAGATGTATTTTTTGAGTTTTCAATACAATACATACATTTTTGTGTTGTTTTGAATTTTTTTACTCCCTTACTCCGACCAATCGGAAAAATGTCAGAATGTTTGAAAAACTAAATAAAAATGAATTAAATTTTCCTTGTCTTTTTTTTTTTTTAAGCATTTCACCCCAAGCAAGTTTGGTGAGAGGATAAAGAGAAAGACGAGGAACAAGATCAATGTATCAGAAGATGTCAATTGACATTACATTTGAGTATTTGAAGATTATAATTATCAGGGAAGCAAGTAAGAGGAAGAGAATTCCACAGACATGAAGTGCGAGAGAAGAAGCTGTTTGAGTAGAAGAGACGGTTGCATTTAACCGTTTCGACAGTGAAAGGGTGGAACCGATATGGCAACCTAGTAGCTCGCTTAAATTCTAGAAACCAGCGAAAGCAATTCGTCTGAACAGCTGTCGTGAAAATAATTATAGAAGAGACAGAGAGAAGTCACGGCACGTCTGTGAGAAAGCGACTGTAGACTAGATGCCAGATCAGGACCTATCACATTGCATATCCGTCTCTGGATTTTGTCGAGGATCTCGTGACTTACAGCGGGGGCGCCAGACCATATATAACAGCAATATTGTCTGTCATATTCAACGGAACATGTTTAAAAGAAAGGTTGCTACCCGAATATACATTATATATATAATTTTATTTATTTATTATTTTTTACGGTTTATCAAATTTGCAGGTTATTTAAAACCAGGAAATACTTTTCAGATGGGAAGAATTTGATTTACTGATATATGTCCTACTAATTAACCCCTTTGCTTGGGGGAGAAAGGTGTGGATTCATACCTTTCACAAGGATATTTACGCGTAAGTGAATATAACTAATCCGACTGGGATTGGAACGCTCACTCCGATTTTCAATTCCGAACTGTTATATATTACACCAACCGCACAACCAAAATTTACAGCACCTGGTATTCCCCAGCGGTCACCCATCTATGTACAGACCCGGCTTGACATTGTTTAACTTCTTTGATGAAGCATTAATAAAAGTGAAAAATGTTAGATTGGTAAACGTTTCCTATTTGTTTTTCATCCTGTCATTCATCTATATATATATATATATATATATATATATATATATATATATATATATATATATATATATATATATATATATATGGTGGGTGTATGCGTGTGCATGTATGTATATATTTGTGTTTGTATGTATATAAGAAATGTTCAAACCTGACAATATTTCGGCGACATATAGATTTTATTTTTTACACCAATCATTCTAAACCAATCCTAATTTGCAAGTATTCCTTGCTTTTCTTTGCAAATTCTTAGGTCGACAATCTACGGCGAAACGGTTACACAACGCGGATGCAAAATAAAACATAAACTCTCGAAGAGACTTGAACTTCTTTTGCAGGTGAAACCATACGCGTTTCTTGTAACTCGAACATCGATCCCTTGCAATGATTATGGCCACGGTGACAATTCAGAAATCTTATCTACTTAAATTGGTTAATATATAATTAGACGCTTCGCTTTATTCATCGGGTAACATTTGAGAGTATATTGAAAACTAATAGGTTTAAAAAGTTTAAAGTTCTAAGAATTCACTACATATATAATATTTGGGCTCTAATCTCCTTCATTGGGAATCCTGGGGGTACACTGAGAATATTAGTGGCTCATAGAAAACAAAAATAGTAAAAATAAATAAATTCAAATTCCATATCTCATTCTCTGATGAAGAGTCGTTAGAGGTACTATTTGGGCAAAGGTCTCCTTCATTGGGAAGATGTGCGGGTGGTGTAATAGATAGTGGCTTGGAATGAGAAATCGGAGAGCCGAGATCGAATTCCAATCGGTTTCGTTACATATACATGCACGCAAATACTCTTGGGAAAGGTACGAATAGATATTGTCCTCCCAGCTATGGGTTAAATAGTAGGAATTGTATCTGGAAAAAAATATTTGTTATTTTTTTTTAAATTGTTAAAATAATATTCAATCGCAAAAAATGAATTATTCGTACAATTTTAAATACTTTTCGATTTTATATAACCAACAAAGTGTTGATAATATGTAAAAAAAAAATCAATCAATGAATCTTTCATTGGGAATATGAGAGGCACACCGGGAATATTAAAGATATTGAAAGCGAAGTCAAAATTTTAAATTTAAAAGGGTTCTAAGGACTCACCTGGAATTGTATTTGGGCCCTGGTCTCCTTCATTGGGAAAAGTAATAGTCGTGTTGGGCAGCCAGCCTTTTCTTACGGTGATGTTTAGTATCTTGTCTCTCACACTTGACGTGTGACCATCTTCGTTCATTACCTGGAAGTTGGTTAACACTTAATTGTCATTTAATCAAGTCATCATCTACATAAATCCAATTAGCAACAATCAATCGAGAGAATTAAGTTCAAATAACATCCATTTATAATCTTTGTACTTATGCACAAGATCCTTTTTGCAGTTGCTCATATCACCATCAAACATTTTAGCCAGCTAGTCACACGTACTATGACTACAACAGCGAGCCCGATTCTCACTAGGTGCTTAATAATTTTAGCCTTGGGCCAGACTCTGTTAAATATGAATATCGATAAAATATCGACACATCATTGTGAAGCAGAATAAGCAAAATCGCACTATGAACATAAGCCCTAAAACCTGACTCTAACTTTTAATATTCGAATACAGGTAGACTTGTATATGCTGATATTTAAAATAGGTAAACTGCTTCCCCTTATGCAGAGAAGGATATCATAAAGAGCAATACAAATGCAAAAGGATATATACCTATGTTTCATAGGATATTACTATTATTATTAATTATTATTATTATAAATAAATAAATAAAAATAAAATATAAAATAATAATAATAATGAAAATTATAAATAAAATAAAATGAAACAATAGCATAAAACGTTGTATAAAATAAATTAAATAAAAATTAAAAATAATAAAAAATACTCCCAGCATGCAGCAAAAACGCTACCTACCGGAAATACGAGCATCACACGAAAAGATGTTAAAATTCAATCTCTTCGCCACGAACCTTGGTACAAGCAACATGTGTGTAACGTCTCTCTGTGATATGGCTTGTAATACCACGAAGTAAATTCTCCCTTTTATCACATGTACCATAAAACAATTGTAACCGAAAAAGTACACACACTAATACACCCAAAAAATATAAATAAGTTGTATGAAATTAACATACAATTCATCATGTTTTTCCTGTTTTTGTGTACGTTTTAGTTCCTGTCAAGTATGCTTCTCTCTCTGTGAACACGAGTTTAATTTCTGTTGCTATGATATGAGTGAATCCCAACACATTATACAAAATCATTTTAAGAACGATTTGAACTGCTAGGTAAACTTGATTCATTTGGGAAATATATTAGAATAATAATCTAGAACTTATACTGTGATCAAACCGCCTGCATTATTACTGTAATGTACCAAAATAGCACATCCATATTCGAAAATCTTTTACAGAATCATCATCATGAAACAGAAGACCTTAATATAAAAATATCACATCACTTTATATCTCTTTTTTTCGGTACGTTTATAGGGACATTATTATTAATAATAATAATTAAAAAATAAAAATATAAAATAATAATAATAAATATAATAAATAAAATAAAATAAAACAAACAACATTACAACTTTGTTTAAAATAAAATAAGTAAAACCAAAATAATAAAAGTTCTCCCGGCATAAACAGAAAACTTTTTCCTGGATGAAAAAAGGATAATTCGCGCCAAAAAAACGCCGAACTCGCTTTCTTCTCATCTCCTCAGCACCTTGCTTGTCGTAAGGCTAAATGACACTCTTTCTCTATTACATGCAACATTAAAACACATATAATAAAATACACACACACCAGTATAAAAAAATAAATAAAATTATATTATTTTAATTTACCATGCTTTTAATGTTATTTCCTAGTAAGTTTTTATTCCTGTGAACATGAGGCTATCCCGGCTGGTATGATGTGAACAACCCCACACGTTACACTCAATAAGCGATGTCTAACATCGTATTTCACCTTAGAAAAAACGTTCAGCTAATTATCTTGAACAACTTTTAACTCGACTACCATTTGATTGTGGTTGGCTTTGATTCAGTTTAATGTACTTACACGACGCGAGATCCGCATTTTCTTTATACAGCCGTGGTATAATTCTTCCAGTGTCAAACAGAGGTTCCTTTCGATGGGTGGGTCTTTCTTCTTTCGGCTTCTGCCTTCAAGGCCCCCAAAACTCATACTCAGGTCGCCATCAATGCGATCAAAATAATCTGAGAGGGAAAATAAACAAAAGGATTGAAATTGGGACACAATCAACTAGTTAATAATAAAACTGAACCGATAAGACTTTTATTCAACTGACCCCTAATTCCACAACATCTGGTAAAGAGGTTGATCGCTCTATTCATCGCTAACCGTGCTTGAGGTAAGACGTTAATTTTGGTACTTTTACAAATTAGGACAGCGTTGATTTTATATATATATATATATATATATATATATATATATATATATATATATATATATATATATATATATATATATAATTAAGTAATTCATTGAGTCTGAAAGAAACCTCAACAGAATGCAGAAAGCACTGGACGGCCGTTTCGTCCTATATTTGGGACTCATCAGCAGTGCGCATCCACTACCGAGAATTGAAACCCGAACTGTCCTAACTGTCCGGGTTTCAATTCTCGGTAGTGGATGCGCACTGCTGATGAGTCCCAAATATAGGACGAAACGGCCGTCCAGTGCTTTCTGCATTCTGTTGAGGTTTCTTTCAGACTCAATGAATTACTTAATTATAATTATCAAATTCTCCTAACAATTACAATCAATATATATATATATATATATTCCAAACTCAGTTATTAGCTGAGGGACTGTTGTTATTCCTTCAGCTTACTCCTTTTATACAAAACCTCAAAACTAACAGGTCAAAATACTTTTAGAACTTTCGTTTTCGAAATTTTTTCACAAATAAAACAAGCACGCAGTTGGAAACAACTTGCTTCTATATTTAAGACATTTTTGTACTCACCGAACACACATATAACATTGCAAACGGATTGTTTAAACGAGAGCTAAACAGACCGAAATGCATATCAGATGCTTAATAGAAAGCAGAAAACAAAGGGTGTCTCACCTTGAAATGGGTTATCCCCGCCGAAAAAATCCCTAAATATTTTCTGCGCATCTCCATGAAAGACGTAACCTTTTGTCCAAGCTTCACCGTCCTCTTCACATTTCAAGGGGACGCCACATTTCAGCCCTTCTTCACCAAACTGGTCGTACACGGCTTTTCTTTTCTCTGAAACCATAAGTAATCGATATAAAAAGAAAAATATCCAGATAAACATGATATACAAATATATCATTCATTCATTAGTTTAATTTACACGTTAATAGACAGGACGCCTCTCCTACAACGATATGTGTTCTTTATCGTCGCTCTGTGCGAAATAAAGGCATTTTAGAATATATATATATATATATATATATATATATATATATATATATATATATATATATGTATGTATGTATGTATGTGGAGGGGGGAGAGAGAGAGACATAAAAATTATATAAATCACTAGCTACTCGAATTTCTCCTCTACGTTTCAGAGTCTCCAGACAAGGTTATATTTTTATAATTATATTTTGCACCTAAATGATTCATATATACAAAAAATAAATATATTGGAAAATATGGCACATGGATACGGGTCCGGATAGATAGATAGATAGATAGATAGATAGATAGATAGATAGATAGATAGATAGATAGATAGATAGATAGATAAAATATGAATAGACATAGATAGATAGATAGATAGATAGATAGATAGATAGATAGATAGATAGATAGATAGATAAAATATGAACAGACATAGATAGATAGATAGATAGATAGATAGATAGATAGATAAAATATGAATAGACATAGATAGATAGATAGATAGATAGATAGATAGATAGATAGATAGATAGATAGATAGATAGATAAAATATGAATAGACATAGATAGATAGATAGATAGATAGATAGATAGATAGATAGATAGATAGATAGATAGATAGATAGATAAAATATGAACAGACATAGATAGATAGATAGATAGATAGATAGATAGATAGATAGATAGATAGATAAAATATGAATAGACATAGATAGATAGATAGATAGATAGATAGATAGATAGATAGATAGATAGATAGATAGATAAAATATGAATAGACATAGATAGATAGATAGATAGATAGATAGATAGATAGATAGATAGATAGATAGATAGAATTGGGGTTCACACTTAATTTTGCTATTCACTGCATATTTAAACGTGGAGGCTGCGAGTACAATTAATAATCTACAATTATAACCCTGCCTGTCAATCCCTGACCACTGATTGTTTTTTTTTTTTTTTTTGTTTTTTGTTGGGTTATTTTTTTGGGGGGGTGCGGTTTATCAACGATTTGCAAGTTATTTAAAGCAAAAAAATATTTTTAGATTCCAACTTTTTTTTCTCTAAATAATAATAATTTACTGATACAAGTCCAACTAATAAATCCATGGCTGAGAGAAGAGATTGATTCATACCTTTCTCAAGGTTATATGTTCGTAAGTGAATATAACGAACCTGAAATTAGAACTCGGCTCTCCGATTTCCAATTCCGTTCTGTTATCTATTCATCATCCACATATCCAAGCTTACAGCACCTTCTGTTCCCAAGCGGTCACCCATCTAGGAACTGTCCAAGCTAGACGTTGCTTAACTTCGGTGATCTTACCAGAACTGGTAGTCCAACGTGATATGGCCGTAAGCTACTTAGTATAAAGTTGCATACATTGGGCACTGGATCAGCAGTGGCGACTCGCATGTATCTCACCTATTTCCTACTGATGTTAGCATTCTCTATTCAATTCCAGATAAAAATCCGACATTTCCAAGAAGTAACCTTCAGTGAATTCCCGCATGATAAATAGGCATGAAGAAAAAGGCTAGTGAAACATTCTGAAAATGTTGTATTTTATTTTTCAGATGAGGAATTGTCAGTATATTTTTTAATCGGTATTAACTCATGCAAAACAGTAAAGCCACTAAGACACAAAGCTTACTGGATGTGAAAAGATTTGGAACAGAAACATTAATAGTGACCGGGAAAAAGAATAGAATAATCAGAGGGACAGTAGATAGTGATTGACATTGAATTTAAATTTTTGCAGATTAAAGTTGGCTGGAAAGCATGAAACAGGAAAGGAGTTCCACAAGCTAGAAGTGTGAGAAAAGAAACTGTTAGCATAGAACTTACAGCTACATCTAGCCAACTCAAATATAAATTGATGAGATGTTGACGCCAGTCTAGAACTGCGCTTAATTTTTTTTTTAAAGTCTATGTACCATAGCGAAGAGTTCATCTGAATAATTACCAGGAAAGTATTTATAGAAAAGACACAGAGAAGCAACCTTACGGCAGTGGGAAAGTAACTGAAGCCGAGCTGCTAGATCAGGACCAATAATATTGCTGACACTTCTTTGAATCTTATCAAGGAGCTCAATAAAATGCATTGTGGGTAATTCTACTATAAAATTGTATTGTTGATCACATTGCTTTAAAATTGTAATATTGATATTTTTTTATATGAAAATGTGTTGCTGGTAATTTTGCTATAAAAATGTATCTTTATACTTTGATAGTGTTTTGTATTTTGTTTGGGGGTTCACTATTTCCCCAGAGCTAGGACCCTAACAGGTGCTAACACCCCGAGTTACAGTGGACCTGGGAACAACATCAATTAAGAGTTGGTTCCACGGTCCTGAAAACCTCCAATCTCCCAACCATAGGCCTTGCTTCCGAATGTAGCTTATCATCATATCCAGTTGTTGTAAAAAGAGTTTGAGAGGAAGTGAAACAAGGCTGAGTCCATATAGCTTGAGTGAAGCTTTATTCCACTAGAAATCTACTCCGGTAGCGAACCGTAAGAAGAAAATGGCCGACTACCTCGTAAAGAGAGAAAGACGAAAACAAGGGGAAATCAATCAGTCCTGGAAAGTCAGGGAAAGATTAGAGAGTTCCTTTATTTTCACCACACCAGTACTTAGGTATATAAATATTTTAAACCCTCTTGCATCAAGATCAGTGTAACTTACACATGGAAGAATAAAGCAATTTCGTAAAAATCAAGGTGTTCCCAAAAACTGTTTACTTACTGTCGCTGAGGACATCGTACGCTTCGGCGAGTTGGAAAAATTTAACTTCAGCCTGCAGATCATCATTATTTTTGTCCGGGTGATAAAACAAAGACCACTTCCGGTAACTGAAAAAGGAAATCCTTACATTTCTAATAGAAATTTAGACGTATGGGATTTAAGCAGAATCATTGGGAACTTTGGAAGACATGCGCTAATTTATCAAAATTTGAGATTTAATTGCAACTCTCGCAAAAAATTTCTTAGAAGCCAATAAATGTTATTATCAATTTTATTTCTAAAGACAAATTGCGATACTACATTTTCCTCCGAGGTAAATAGTGTGAGAATATAGATAAAAGCATAATGTTGTATCTGCTTGGATTGGCATAAAAAGGGCCATAAAAATGCTCTTTTATTCTCAAAGAAGCTGCAGATAAAATTAGCGAGCGAAGCGATACTTAGGGCTTAAAGGGAATTTTTTTTAATAAAAATCTTTCTTGCAGCTCTTATTTTAGTTTTAATAAAGCTAATAGAATAAATCTAGGTACCTCCGTTTTTTTTCGCTGGAAAACTGCGTAATGAAAAAGGCCACAAACTTAACGAAAATAAAATTTTATCGTCAAAATGTTGATGTTATTATTAAGATAAAAGACTAAAGTATTTGTTAATTATTTTTTGAATTTTTTTAATCCTTTCTAACACGTTTTATGTATGTATGTGTGTGGGTATGTACTTATGTTGTTGTGTATGTGTGTCTACGTATGTATTTTTGAACATAGGAATTGAGGTCCTCGCTAGGTTAGATAATCGTTATTTTTATATTTTTATGTCTATATTAGATTTGTAACCTGTTGTCGATATTACCTTTGTCAAATTTTCTTGTTTACGCAGTGGCCCTTTTATAAACGCCATTCGCTTTTTGTTCACCCACCCCACCTCCTCCCACCCTCTTTTCTCCTTCTTTTCTTCTATTTCACTCATCTTCTGAGCTTTAAGATTATATCGTCTTGTGTGTTTGTATGTCACCAAGAAAGGTATACACTTTTCCGGTGTATCTTTGGACATTTGAAAATATGCATATTTTTCTCACTTAAACCGTCTTTCACCCCGCCTCTTTAAAACTTCTCTCTGTTAAATCTTAACCCCCCTTCATCTTTAGACCTTCCTGTTCTTCTCTCGTCTGTTACCCCTTTCTATATTCTAGCATTCGTCCCACAATTTCATACATACACTCTCATTAATTTTTTTTTTTTTTTTTCCCCCGGAGTTGTTTCTTCTGTTTTCTTTTTGAATATGTAGGTCTGATGAATTGGATCGTATTCACGATTCCAATGGAATAAATTATGACCATGGAATATTAGTGTTTAAGTCTTTTTATTATATCCTTACTCTGTCCTGGACATTGAGTTCTACTTGGATTCTATCCTCTTGGAATTATTTTTTATACACATATGTATGTGTATGTATGTATATTTATTTATATATTTTAGATATATGATTGCATATGTATGTGTATATTTTCCACTAATATTATATATATATATATATATATATATATATATATATATATATATATATATATATATATATATATATGTATATATATATATATATGTCATTCACAGACAGTACTGTTTCGCTGTATCACAGCTCCTCAGTGCGACTAGACCTCCGAACGCCTCAAGCCAGGATTGAAACACAACTAATTTGGTGTCAGCCAGAGCTATCTTCACTCGGTAGAGTTACACAACTAAATCTAGTGTATTGTTTTTACAAATGTAAACAAATGCCAATCAGCGAAAGTGCTCCATTCATTTTACTGAAGAGCTTTGCATTAGTGCAGGTGGCTGTTGTTTATAGAAATAGCTTATCACTCAACAGTGCTCAATTGAAATGTATTTTCAAGAGCTAAATTATATATATATATATATATATATATATATATATATATATATATATATATATATATATATATATATATATATTCTCATTCCTGGAGGCATACCTAAATAATTGAAACATTCAAGTCGTGACAAATGACAGATGCTTGAATATTATTTATTACACTCTCCGCTCGAATGCTTCAGTTATTTAATATCGCCCTTGAATTGAGTGAACGGGTGTTCACTTCTTTTCAGTTCGAGTTCTTCAGTCAAATTAGCCGGTTGTTCACTGTTGCGTTGTAATATAAGACGTTAGTCAACAGTTCTCAAAAAGTAATGTCTTTGAAATTCCGCTAAACACAGATAAGAGCATTTTTTTACCAAGTTGCTTAACTTTAGGTTGAAATGTTGAAGGATGTTCTGAATTTAGACAGAATTTTCATTGTTTTGATTAAACTGAGTAGTGAGTTCGATTCCCACTGGGTGTTCCA
Source organism: Acanthosepion esculentum (assembly GCA_964036315.1). Classification (NCBI taxonomy): domain Eukaryota; kingdom Metazoa; phylum Mollusca; class Cephalopoda; order Sepiida; family Sepiidae; genus Acanthosepion; species Acanthosepion esculentum. Next base: position 42,139,840 of record OZ038495.1, on the reverse strand, counting down.
CACTTTCGGCCTTGTGCCACGTCTAAACTACGCTTAAAAGATCATATGGGCTCCTCCGCGTGTTTTAATGGTTAACAAATTTGTCTCACTAGATCTATGGGAGTCCACTCACATCATAGAAGTAGAAATTAGCCTTGACTTCACGAAGATAAATACAAAACGTACACAAATAACAGGAAAAGCGTGGTAAATTGTATGTTAATTATATTTTTTGTGTGTGTATTTTTAGGTTACAATTGTTTTATCGTACATGTGATAAAAGGGAGAATTTACTCCGTGGTATTACAAGCCATATCACAGAGAGGTTACACGCGTATTGCCCGTAACAAGGTTTCTTGGCGAAGAAATTGCAGTTAACGTCTTTTGGCGGGATGTTTATATTTCCGGTAGGTACAGTACATGCAACAAAGCATGTTGGGAGTGTTTTTATTATTTTTCATTTTATTTATTTTATACAATGTTTTTATGTTATTGTTTTATTTTATTTATAATTTTCATCATCATTATTATTATTATTATTATTTTATATTTTATTTTTATTTATTTATAATAATAATAATAAAATCCCCACAGATCCATTAAGACTGACTAGTGATCTCGATCCTCACTGAGTGCTGCTTACTTTTGGTCTCGTATCCCAACTAAGCTCCGCTTAGTAAATCTCTATATGTGCGTGTTACGGTTAAATTAATTACAAGTGAATTGTCTTTGTTATATTTTATTTTAGCTTTTCTTTCCAATAATCTGTTTAGTATAACTTAATTTTTTCCAGTAGCAATGAAAAGAGATTTGTAAGAAAAAAAACGATACCTTAATGATTCTTCTCGAACCTATCAACAAGAATTCATTTGGTGTTGATCAGATTTCCCATCTCTGCTTCTTGTGTCGTTCTAATCTAAAATTCTAATCCGTTCCTTGACACGTGCAAAACCAGTCATTTTTTATTAAATTCTTCTTAATTCCATTGGAAATTATTATTTTCGTTCTTATTTTTCTTTGTTTCTCCTCCTCAGTGAACGAACTTATTCATATATTCAAACGTTATTTTGACGGATACCTGTGCTTGAAATAGACGCCCCCGTTTTTATTTTAAACAATATGTGTTACGTCTATCGGCCAACGCACTCGAAAAATCTTAAAGAAAATGCGCTCTCCGGCAGGGTTCGACACCGCGTCCTCCTTTGTAGGAGAAACCACAGGTTGATCAGGTATGCTTTCGACAGCTGGGTCACAGAGAGCGTAACGGTTCAGCAAAGTTTTAATATTTCCTTTTAAGGAATGTTCGCACCTTTGTTTAGACAAAATAACTAAAATAACGTTTGAAGTAATAAAAAAAATATTGGATTAAAAATAAATCCATTAATTCTTTAGCTAGATAGACATGAACAGGCTGAAATACATAGATAGATAGATAGATAGATAGATAGATAGATAGATAGATAGATAGATAGATAGATATGCGTGGCTTTCTGTGTGTGTGTGTGTGTGTGTGTGTGTGTGTGTGTGTGTGTGTGTGTGTGTGTGTGTGTGTGTAACACAGAATACCTAAAAAAAAACACGTAATCCAGTAATGTTGTTTTGTTTAACGCATTTAAGGGCGAGTAGATTTTTGAAAAGTAAAAAGTATAACAATACTTAATAGGGTAAAGTTCAAAATACTTATTTGTCCAACTTGCAAGTTTCGCAGATATACCGCCCATTAGTGTCAGATATAACTGCTAAATTCAACACCTCTTAACATCTTACCCTTCAGTTCAGGAATATAAAAAGAAGGGGCATAACACACACACACACACACACACACACACACACACACACTCTCTCTCTCTCTCTCTCTCTCTCCCCTCTCTCACTATCACATACACACACACACACAAAGACGCACACATTTTAGGTAGGTACGAGACGTTGTCTCTAGTCGTCCTCGGAGTCTTCTCAGTTATCGTGTCTCTCCTATCAGGAAACTCAATGAAAGTCGTTATTAATGTCTAGTTCTCCGAGAAGATAAATACCGGCGTCCCTCTCATTGGTCCTACCTACTGCTTTGTGTCAATGATCTGCTTACGGGCATTCACAGAACCTGTAGTGGGTTAGCCAATCTGTATCGGTGACAAATACAAATTAAACTGACCCTCTACTATTTTTACTAAATCAAATGCAACAAAGACAACACAAGAGAAATAATCAAATAGGCAGATATCTGTTTTAACAGAAAATATCTTTTATAACAACAAGTACACACGATATAATAAAGTTGTTTAAAAATGTTCTTGGTTGTGTGATCAAGGGTAATATAAAAGGTGTTATGCTATAGATCTGGTAAAGAATTAAACAGTTTATGTTGATGGTGAAATTGAATGAAATAGATTGCTTGACTTCCTGTACAGTTGTCACGCTTCGATTGATATAGTTACGATTTCCTTTATGTTGTTAAGACATTGAGTGAGTTGGTTTCTGAATTTCGTCTTGGTTGAATTAAGTGAGTTGATTTCGAAAAGAATGTAGCGACAGCTTACGTCAGGGGAAGTTATCGGACGGAAGGACAGAAGTGACAATATCTTCGAAATTTAAGTGAACCAGATTATTTAACTATACAGTAATTTTTAAAAATTAAATACTTTCAAAAGTTTAATGTTTTATTGATTTTTTAGGTACTATTTTTAACGAACATATGTCCAAAGTCTGCACTTTTCCGTACCTAAAATTAAAACTAAAGAAGAAAATAAGTAATAATTGCAATATGTCTCTCACAGAAAAACAAAAAATTAATTATATTTAAAAAATTAAATTTATTTATTTAGTGAAATAGGACGTAAAAAAATTGAAAATTTGAAAATGCGACTGCGACAGTCAAACAAAGAAAGTTAGTCAGTCAGAGAATTCAACACATGCTCGCCGAACGAAAACGCAAAATTTTCTGAGGTCGGGTTCTTGCTGTCAGGGTAAACAACTCTTAAAATACGTGACATTATGTCAAGAAGTACGTACATCCATATATTTGTAAAAAAGCTTTTATGCAGACTCAAAAGTAGTGTAAATTTATTTTTAAAATACATATGTGTCGCAGATTGTAATAAGCTTTAAAATTTATGATCTGTAAAGATAGATCTACTTAATAACATTATTCCCTAAAGGGCACAGATTGAAATTTAATTTTAAAATATTTAACAACTTTATCACATTTTGTATTTAAAATTGAAAAAAAAAAAAGAAAAAATTCTTGTAAAACTTTATTTTTTATCAGAAAAAATATTTTGGCTTCAGACTAGTGTCCTTAACATGTGTTATTCATAAAAGCCATTTAAAAAAAAAGCTTTTCTAATTAAATAATTAGTTTTATTGGGTTTTGTATGTTACAATTCAGAATTGAATTTTTGGTAGATCTGTATTTCGATTTTACAAAAAAATTGATGATTTATATTCCTCTAAGTCTTCTTCTTTTAACTAATATAATTACTAAAACAAGGGCACGATGGCGAATTTCTTGAGTTTTCATAAGGAGTGGGGTAACAGATGTAAAAAAAATATTTACCATCATTTTTCTAATAAAAAAAAAACATGTCTAAAATAGTTTCAATCATTTGTGAACAAGTTCTGAATGTTTCATTAATTATCTGATTTTGCAAGAATTTCCAAATCAATGTGTTTGTCACCTGAAAAAAGGGTTAAAAACTCTAATTGTAAATTAAACATTACGTAGACGTCGGTAAAAATAAAAAAAAAGATTCTTCTTTAAACCAAAATTTTTAACGTGCTAGAAAGGATGAAGAAATTTAATAAAAATAAAATAATCAAAAATACTGTTGTCTTTCCTCTTAATAATAATATAAGCATTTTGACGATAAAACTTTGTTTTTATCAAGTTTGGGGCCTTTTTTCATCGTGCTATGCTGTTTTGTTTTTAGTGAAGACTGGAGGGAGATACATGCGTCCGACGTATCCAACTGAAAGAGAATGACGCAACACTATCTTCCAACCTCATTTCTGATGTTCACCAGGCTTTCTGGTAGACAAAGCTAAGAATATTAAATAATCCGGCATGAGGAATAGAAAGAAAAAATTCACAAGAAAATAAAATAAAATAAACAGCCGTCGTATTCGTTACGGTTGTTTTTACGTAGTTTATAAATTTTAACTCTAAATTAAAATCTTTTAGTTTTATTATATTTTTTGAATACTTACTTTTTCTTTATATCACAATCTGTAGCATTTCGCCCAAGTCCGAGTAGTTCATAATAATCTACTCCCATTGTCAACTGTTGAGCCTAAAAACAAAAAACGAAACAAAAAAACTGGAAACGATATTCACACCAAACTGTAGTTAAGAAAAACAAAAACAATGTCGTCAACAGCAACAGAAAGCTGAGCTGGCTTCTACATTAGCGACCATTTGTGCCTGTTTTTATTTTACTTAAGACTTTAAAAACATCTATTTCTGTTTAAATGCTGAAAAGTTATAAAAATATAATTTAAGTTTAAGTTTTAACTAAACAACCGTATGCCACGATTTGTGAGGAACACAGCAACCGGTCGATTTTTGAGCAGACGTTCTATACTACGGATGAACAGCGGTGTCAAAATCACAAATGTTATTATTTCTAGTTTTACATGTTTAACGGTCAATATGTAATGAATTCGCTGCCTACTTTATAAATTATTCATAAAATTAAGTAACAGCAATAATTTATACTTTTTAAAAAATATTTATTTATTTACTTATTTTAGACTAGACACTTCAAGTTCAATTCAATAGCTTTGTCAGAGACAGACCAAAAAAACATTTAGTTTTCTGTGTAGTTCTCAAATACAGAAAAACGTGAAAGAGACTGGGTTAAAGCCCCTAACAGCGCCGTGGATGTATACGTATATTGCTCTTACAGTTAAATAACTATTTAACAAACACTAGAAAAAGTTAGATACGAAACTACAGCTACGAAAAAACTTCTCGCATAGCAACAAGATTTGTAAACAAAACAAGTTTTTAAACAGTAGTCAAAACAAAAAAAAGGTCCTGGGGTTTGTACCCAGGCGATTTGTATACGAAGAAGATGGTCGAAAGCCAAGAGGCAAAATATGGCCTTAGAATTACTCCGGCCGTGGTAGAATTTACGGAAAACAAGGAGAGAGAAGTGACGGTCGTCGTCAGAAATATCGCTGTCAGTAGTACAACTGTGCGCTTTCATCCACCGTCAAATGAGGTAAGACCTTAAGAAGAAGAAGGCAATATTTGCGCTCTCTCTCTCTCTCTGTGTGTGTGTGTGTGTGTGTGTGTGTGTGTGTGTGTGTGTGTGTGTGCGCGCGCACGCGCGTGATCGCAGGGTGTTTTCCCAAAAAGTAACTCACTCTTTAAAATAAATGACAATATAATTGCATTGTTTATTGACTTGCGAACAAGATTAATGGTTAAAATTAATGTTTTGTTTATTGACTTACAAGGAATGTTACAGCTTATTTAATTACTCTATGAATAAAGACAAAAAGAAAACATCTTCAACGATATGTTTCGTCATCTGATGGTCTTTATCAAGGCGAATGTCTTGACTTGCTTTGATAAAGTCCACCAGAGGACGAAACGCATCAGATAAGTTTTCCTTTTGCCTGCATTCATATTGTTCTTTTACAGATATATTTTTAATTATATCTGAAATGTTATGTATATATAGCGAGAGAGAGATTTACTATTATCTTTTATATATATATATATATATATAGATATATATATATATATATATATGATATATAAACAGAAAACATATTAATATGGATATATATATATATATATATATATATATATATATATATATATATATATATATATATATAAGAAGAAGAGTAATACATTTCAGATGCAACAAGGAAGGTCTTCAGTGATGCACTGTCTTCATAGCCGATTTCGGGTTTTGCATCATATCGGCTCCAACAGCAACCCCGACCTAATTCCACAAGATTCAGGCCGCCTCCTTGATAGCGTTTTGCTACGCACTTCGACATTGCAAAAAAGATAAATAAGATATGGCTAGGATTCCGACCGTTCTTATTGACATACGTCAGTCAACATCAGCCAATGAAATAAGGACTTTCCCCCCTTCCCTCCTATATAGTCTTGTATTTTGCTACATCCGGTTTTGTTTTGCGCTATTTCCTGGAATTCGTAACGAGGTAAGCTGGACTCGTTCTTGCAAGGTTCAATCCAATGTTTTACATTTCATTAAATACTAATTCAATAACTTAACTCTACCACTTACATTACCCCCCGCCAAAAAAAAAAAAACCCTCAATAATTCTTACTATTCTATAACAATCTTTAAGTCTAACCCTATATGAAACCGTTCATTACAAAGTTATCTTGTACTATTAATTTTAAAATTTCTTACTAGTTTTGTAACCTATCAATTAAAACAGAACAATGGCCTAATCTAAGCAAGGAAAAATAATAATAAAAATATTACTTTAAAACCTAAAAAGCTAAAGTAATATAGACTAATTTACGAAACAGTTCATTGCAAACTTGTCTCGTCGTACTATCTATTGAGATTTCTTACTAGTTTGTAATCTATGAATTAAAATAATACGATGACCTAATCTAAGCAAGGAAAAATAATAATTAAATATACTTAAATTATTAAAAAGATCTAAGAAAAGCTAAACTACTCAAATAAGTAACATATTCGCTTTTAATTATAAATATTATTCGACATGAATCTAGTAAATTAATACTAGTATTACCACTAACTTTTAAACTATGAACACTATGATCTAATTTTACATACATAAGAATTGAAATTGATAAAAAAAAAAAAACTCCTATGACCCTCCCCCAACGTGCGCTAACACTTCTCAACACCCTCCATGCTGGATTAACTACCTTAAATTAAAATTCCTCAATATTACCTTATAGATTGACCCTCCTCCATTTCCCTAAGCATGTTTGGAACATTTAATTCTTCCATGGCTCTGATCTCTTAAGCCAAATCCACTTTGAAGCATTTAAAACTGCATTGGTAATGTCCTTCAACGCTCTCCCCCTCTCTGTACCCACTATGCCTATTTTTGCAAGAGCTCTACACAGTGACTGACCTGCAAAGCCCCTGCAACCAACTTCTATCGGATCATAGTGTATTCTCCATGACTTGTGACGACATTGTTCGACAAGTTCTTCGTATTTGGACCTCTTCCTCTCATTGGCCAGTGTGATAAACTCCTCCCACGACACCGACAGTTCCCAAATTATACACCGCTTCGTGTTGTCGGAGTGTAATATCAGATCTGGCCTGAGTGATGTTTCGGCTATGTGTTTGGGGAATTTCAGCTGGGTCTTTAGGTCCACTATCAACTGCCAATCATTTGCGGTAGTTAACAGGCTCGTTCTCTCTCTCTTCTGTTTCTGAACCTTTACTCCAGTTTTGAGGAAGTTAATTCGGTTTAGCGTCTTCCCGGGTTGATGTTTATTAGCCCTTATTGCTTTGGTCACCTCCTCTGCAATCACTTTAAGGGCTTGGTCGTGGCGCCACCGGTACCGACCATCACCCAAAGCTTTTGAGCAACTACTCAAGACATGTTGAAGTGACCCTTTCCTTGCACACAGTTGATGGTCTTTATCAAGGCGAATGTCTTGA
>OZ038495.1:42124724-42129724 GCA_964036315.1 Acanthosepion esculentum | reverse complement strand
AACAAGGCAAGTGTAGGGAGAGCGTCTCCTAGTGAGCAATTTGGACAATTAAAGAGGAGTTAACTCCGATATATATATATATGCATGTGTGTGTATATATATATATATATATATATATATATATATAATTTTTATACGTATTATTTATAGATTATATATGCGTGGTATTTATAGGAAAACGCTCAATATCAGTGATAGAGCTAACATATTTAGTTGGAATGATGTGAGTTTGTGACCCTGGGTTCCACCCCTTTGTGATTGCCAAACAAACCCTGTTCGATGATCACAAAGGCGTACAACCCAGGGTCACAAACTCACATCAATCCAACTATCTTTCATTCCTATCTGCTCTCGCTCCAAATCTTCTGTAACCCCCCTGCCTTGATCGATCCACTATCTTTCTCCACATCCTCTCCTTTACCACTCCTATCTGCTCTTCCTCCAAACCTTCTGTAACCCCTTGCATGCTAGTGGCTTTCAGCCTTGCTTGGGGTGATAAGCTTAAAAAAACAAAAAAAAAATATATATATATATATATATATGTAATTATAAAATCAAATAAAAATAGACATTACTTTAAATAAAATATGGGAAAATTAGAAACTCTCTATATGAGTCATAACAGAGGAACAAAAGACCAGACATTGAATAGTTTAAAAAGCATTCTTTTATATAAGTAATACATTATACAACGAAAATGAGAAGAGAGAATTGCTAAATATATTCCTTTAGCAGTTGATGTCATGGCATCGGAGACAAAGTCCAAAAACATATATCTGTTTGAAATTGATTGAAACACTTATCTGCATTTGATCATATCTCTTCTTCTGATGACTGCCTGTCGAAGCATTATTCTTGGTTGCACAGAGATAGCCACGCCTGTCCTTTGGAGTAGACAAAAATGCATCGTTTCACCTCAGTGGTCTTCAAGCCTCTCGTGTGGTGTCTCAAATCCATTTGGTACCTAAATTTGGGTCTTACCCCATTATTACCAAATACACGGACTCATCTCTTCCTTACCAGGTATCTTATCAACCAAGAGGAGATAATCTATATTTTTCATATTCTCCCAACACACAGAAAAACATGCAATACAGTGTCCCATTGCATGTTGCCAATTCATAACATAAAAATACAATATTTGGTATATAACCATAAAATCAATTCTTTTATTAATACAATAAGAATTTCCACAAATTCAACAGATCAATATAAAAAAGGGGAAATTCTTATCCTCGGTATGTTAGTGCAAACAGGATAGTTTGGTGTTTACTTAACAATTAACTTTTTTGAATTATTCACTAAGAATAACTTCACAGGGTGTGAAATATCAATAATAGGACTATCATGTCCTTCAACATTATTATGGCCAATTACTAGTGAAGGCACGTATAAGTGTCTTCCCCAACCTTTTTAAGACACTTGTAAATTTGTTAAATCAATTCAAATTATGCACCTTTTAGTTGTTAGGTTTACATTATTAGCTGATTATTCAATATCAGCAAGCCAGTTATTGACACTGCCCCGAAAACCAAAACCGTTTCTTTGTTCAGTCAAAAAAACCCTTTCCTTTAAATCCAGGTTGTCTTTGAGACAAATCTCCTGGATTTTACCATCCAAAGATCAAATTTCTCCCTGAAGATTATTGGTGATGGCTTCTTCCTCTTTAAAAAAATCTCTTTGAAATTCTTATCTTGCTCCAACAAATCCAAATTTAAATTAACAATATTTTTTTTAAATGTTCTTTGAGTCAATAAGGGCTTTAACTCCTTTTAACTCCTTGTAATTATCCATCTTGAGGTGGACAATAAACTGAAATTATTCATTTTTAATTATATCTTGGACACCACGTGTCCGGATTTTTTTCATTGAAGAGGTAAGAAAGGAAAAACATTTTAAAAATATATTTTGAAGGCCACGTGTCAGGATTAATTTCATTTAAATGTGAAGGAAAATATTATTTATAATAAAAAGACTATAAGATATTTTCTCTCAATGCCTTAAGTTTTCAAATCTGTCCTTTGAAAAAAAAAATCCTTCTGCTATCATGCCAATCATACTATCATTGTATTCTGGAAAAGGAGACTACCCAAAAGCTGGATGGATGGTCAGTTTTTCAAAGGACTCTACTTTTATGATTATCGAAAATCATTAACAAAATTTTATGTTTAACAATTCAAAGGTGGGCTGGAGACAGTGTTCCTGAAAACACTAGTCATTAAGTTGACTCAAAATTTCCTAAGAAACTCTAGTAATTAAGTTGACTTAAAAGTAAAAAAGAATCTATTTGTCTCCTAAGTATATGTGAGAAATTGTATTGTTACACATATATATTTAGCAAATTGCTTATTTGTTTATTGAAATTGCAAATCCGTTTAGCAAAATATGGGAAAATTGGTGACTCTTCATATAAGTTGTAACAGAGAAACAAAGGACGAGACAATTGAATAGTTAAAAAGCATTTTGTTTATACAAGTTTCATCTGTGGGAATGGCTGTAGTATGAAAAATAGTTCATCACCCACAAGGACGCTTTTGAACTCTATCGAGACAGGAAAGTGAAGACTGGGTAGCTCCTGTCCATGTATGACAGCAGTAATTCATTTTTAGTCTGATCTGGCTCTTGTAAAGGTAAAGGATAAGAGGAGGGGGTTGTTACTGGAACAGTAAAGGGAACAGACCCTTTTTCCAGTATCTTGTACTTGGTGCTGATGGAATGTCACAAGTTTCATAGAACATAGTTCCAACCTAACCTGAAAAATAACTTCAAGAGCTGCAAGAAAATGCAATAAAAATCTAAAAGAATTGTTACCACACACCTTTATTAGACAAAAGTTAAATGCACTTTAAGTTAAGATCAATTTGGTAATATTACTTCTGGATACAAAAAAAACATGTTGAAAATTACAATTCCAAATTCATCAAGATTTCATACACAGTTATATTTGATTAATGGGTAATTTCATCAAACTAATAAAAGGTTGCTAAGCAAGAAAGAATATTCCTAGTTTTTCATTTCCCCATTATACGCATTATTATATCCAGGATACACATGGATTGAACAGAACAGCTGAAAGAAAGGAATGACAAACATACATTATTCTTGAGATTTTATACACCGCTATACATACTTTTTTTTTTTTTTTTTTAAGCATATCACCCCAAGCAAGGCTGGAAGCCACTAGCACGCAAGGGGTTACAGAAGGTTTGGAGGAAGAGCAGATAGGAGTGGTAAAGGAGAGGATGTGGAGAAAGATAGTGGATCGATCAAGGCAAGGGGGTTACAGAATATTTGGAGCGAGAGCCGATAGGAAGGAAAGGTGAAAGGATGTGGAGAAGGGAAGTGGATAGATCAAGGCAACTGGAGATGTCGATTGACGTTACACTTAAATAGTTAAAGATTATATTTGTCAGGGAAACAGAAATAAGGAAGGGAGTTCCACAGGCGAGATGTGCGAGACATGAAGCTATTGGAGTAGAAGAGACGTCTACATCTAACAGTTTCAACGGTGAAGGGGTGGGAACAGGATGCCAGCCTTGTAGGACGTTTAAATTCATGAGGCCTGGGAACCAGCGAAAGCAGCTCATCGGAGCAATTACCGTGAAAGTATTTGTAAAAAAGACAGAGTGAGGCAACGGCGCATCTGTGAGAGAGCGACTGCAGACGAGATGACAGATCAGGGCCAATTACATTGCATATCCGTCTCTGGATCTTATGAAGAACCCTGAGGCAAACAGCAGGGGCTCCAGACCATATATGGCAGCAATACTCCATGCAAGGGTGAATGGTTGATTCATAGAAAAATTATAATAAATATATACATCAAGTAGTGTGAAAAAGGGCAAAAAGAGAGAGAGAGAGGGCCTTATTTGTGATATTTCCTAGGTCGATGGTGTCCTCTATGTGCCAGGTGAATTCATGTGGTTTTCTCTATATGGCCTGCCACTGTGAGTTTGAAAAGTCTATTTTTTCTACAGCCTACATAGTAACCGGTGTTTGTCACTCTATGAACTGGTGTTACTCGCAGGTCATCCCATAACCTTCGTGCCTTCATCAAAACCAAAAGGAAATAATCACCTTTTGCATCCCTGTACTAATAACTCTACACATGCATTGTCTAGAAATAATTATCATGACTGATACTATTTAAATAATTAACTTTTTTTTTTCTTTTGGGCAGAGTGACTTCTTTTGTCGTTATGTCACTAATAAACATTCAATAATCGAACTAAAAATATTATTAATTTTTCCTTCTATTTTTTTAGTATATATTTTTTTTATAAATTGTCTGCATATTTTGAATACATGCAATGATAGGAAATAATATGTAAATGGTAGACACGAAAAGAAACACAAAAATTGGGAGGCAATACTAAGTTACATTTTTTATTAATTTTTGACTTGTATTTCTTATAAAGTTATGTTTTTCCCTTCTTTTCTTGCATTCTATTATGTCTTGCAGCCAGAAGCAATTTTTTTTTGGTTTTCAATGCTTGCTGATTCCTTAGTCATGGCAGAATAAGAAACTGTGTCTTGTAATAAATAAACAATAGAAAAAAATCGAAACAAATTGAAAGCTAAAAATTAATAATGATGACAGTGCTTCATTGAAGAATATTCAAAGATTGGATCATTATTACTCAGAATAAGAGCATAAATTTATGCAGAGTGTGTAAATTTTTGATAGATTTCTTGCTAGAAAACAGAAATATGGAAAATGCAGTTATTAGTATTCTGTTTTGAGTACTAGTTCAACCATGATGAGGTATATTAGATTAATTTGTTTTTTAGGACTTATCACTTTTTTGCAGGTTATTTAAAACCAGAAAATACTTTTAGATTCTAAGAATTTTTTGTAAATAATAATGATTTATTGATACAAGTCCTACTAATTAATCCATAGCTGGGGGAAAGAGATGGATTCATACATTTTCCAAAGATATTTGCGCATAAGTGAATATAATGAACCCAACTGGAATTTGAACTCTACTCTCCGATTT
>OZ038495.1:42052224-42119724 GCA_964036315.1 Acanthosepion esculentum | reverse complement strand
CTTCATTCAAGCACGACTTCTGCCATCAATTAAAGACAGGCACACAAAAATATCAAGAAAGTACAAAAAGAAATTGGGCCTCAAAATAATGTGCAGTGTTGTGAATAAGGGGCTTTTTGCTTTGAAAGCAACAGCCTTTCGACAGAATTTTTTTTTAACTCAAGTTGTGAAGAATTGGTGAAAGCTGAATATTTATCTTTGTGCATGAAAAGAAAATAATGACCAATGAAAAAAGAAATTTCTTATCTTGTGGAGGCATTCACCAGTGAAGGAGGGAAAAGAAAATCTTATTGGATTTTTAAAGTTTTGGCATATAGGCCTTTTTTTTTTATGAGAATGTCAAGTGGTAAGTTAACTCAATATTATTGCTTATATTTTTTATATTTTTTGTATAATTATTTCTTTTAGCTTGTAATTATATAGTCAAACTTTTACAGATTCATTATTTGTATTTAAACAATACTTTAAAAGTCTCCTTTATTTTAACATTTTTTTAATTATTTCACCCCAAACAAAGTAATGCCTTTTTTTTATATCAATGCCTCTAAAACTGATTCCATAAACTTCAACCAATAAGGCCCCAACTAGACTACATGTGACTCGTTGGGTCACTGACAGTTCAGTTTATGAAACTTCAATGTTGATTTCAACATTAAAATATTGTCTGTTTGAAGAAAGTTAAAATGAAAAAATACTTACTATATAAACAACTTGTATTTTTAAATCTTATTCACTTAAAATATTTTTTAAATCACATTAACATAAAAATACATTTTTAATATGCCAAAAACTATTTTAAAATTACACTTGAAAATATTTTTAAATATGGCAAAAAATATTTTTAAAATATTTAAAATATTTTTTTTTTAAAGAAAGCTGAAATATAAATAGGCGTACACGAAATCTCAGAGGTGGAAAGAGAGAAGTGAAAAGAGAGAAAGAGGTGGAAAGAGAGAAAGAGGTGGAAAGAGTGAAAGAGATGAAAAGCAGACGTAAATCTAAACATTTATGTCCACAATCTGGATGTTAAATTAGGTCACCATCTGAGACAAGCACACACCATTTCCTTCTCTCCCCACTTCCTACACAATAATAAATTTACATCTTTCTTTCACCCACTCTTTATATATGGCTTCTGGCAAACACACAAGCAAGCAAAGTTCACAGAGTTTTATAATAATAAAGATACAAACTGTCTTAAGTGAATCAATAAAATTTGTTGAATCTTTTACATACACAGGAAGCTAAATAAATTCAACTGAAATGGATGTAAAAATTTGCATAGCTATAACATGGGCCACTCTGAATAAAATGGATATAATCTAGAAATCTGATCTACCAGACAACCTCAAGCAGTTATTCTTTCGAGCCACTGTAGAGGGGGTTTTAATGTCTGATGCCACTGTAGGACATTAACTAAAACGCTAAGATATAAGCTTAATGGAATGTAATCGGATGCTCCCTGATACTTAACATCTCTTGGGGACAACATCCAAATAAATCACAGCTTTATGGACCCGTTCTTATTACCTCTACACACTTACATTAATGCAGAATTGGCATTACAGGACACTGCTGGCAAGTAAAACAATATGTAGACGTCTCTTCTACTCCAATAGCTTCATGTCTCGCACATCTCGCCTACGTAACTCCCTTCCGTATTACTGTTTCCCTGACAAATACAATCTCCAACGGTTTAAGTGTAGCGTCAATCGACATCTCCAGTTGCCTTGATCTATCCACTTCCCTTCTCCACATCCTTCCATTTTTCATTCCTATCTGCTCTCGCTCCAAATCTTCTGTAACCCCCTTGCCTTGATCGACCCACTGTCTTTCTCTTTCACCACATCCTCTCCTTTACCACTCCTATCTGCTCTTCCTCCAACCCTTCTTTAACCCCTTGCGTGATAGTGGCCTCCAGCCTTGCTTGGGGTGATACGCTTAAAAAAAAAAAAAAAAAAAAAAAATAAGTGATGTACTGCTCTGGACACCTAGACATGGAGCAAGACAGGTTTGGTCCCCCAGCAACCACATACATTAACCAGCTATGTTATGACACAAAATGCCACGATAATGACCTTCCAATCTTGTGCAGGACGGTGTTCGCTGGTGTGATGGACTTATGAATGTCTTAGTGAGCTCCACCAAATAAATATAGTAATGCCACTAAGTGATTACTGGGACTGAAAGAGAATGAGAACGCTTGTTGGGATCTGTCTACCAAGGCATTTGGTTTTATCTGAGTGTTCAAACATTTAACAACAACTACAACACATCTTCTAAATGAAACATAAAATGTTTATTCTTTGAAGGAAAACTAGAAGCAGAACATCAGTTAAAATAACATTTATATATTCTTTTCATAAATGTACAATACCAATAAAATTTTCAATTTTCCTTGCAGTGAAATTTGTTTTATCAAGTAATTAAGTGTTCATCGTGTGATACGAAATGTGAGGACAAAATTACTTTATGACAGTCAGCCTAATTTGTCCATGAGTGTGTAGACATAGCCTTAGTTGGCAGCTGCTCTTTCATTGTGTGCATGTGTGTATGCAGTGTAGATCAAACTGGCCTCCAAAATTGTTTTGAACCTTGAGAAGCAGTATGACCCTTTTTTTTTTTCAGTAGTTTGAAAACAGTTTCACACTGGCTTGCAAAAACCTTTTTCTTAAATTGGAGGTGGGGTGAAGGGGGGGTTATTATTGTTATTTTCTACATGGTGCAAAAATAACACAAGTATTTTGGCAGTATTTATAAATATTATTTATCAAACAAATCTGATGGGATTTTATTGGTTAAAAAAATATATATAGGATTTAATTCCTATAGACTTTAGAGATGAGAAAGGACAATAGAAGAACAGGATTCAGGAAGATAAAAGATGACAGTTGTTGTTGCATTTAAATTTATTTCCAAATATTTAAATTCTTCTGAACTTTAAATTGATAATTCAATGGTATTATTCATTTTTAATGAGGTACTGTCTGGCTTGTAAAATATTTTTATATAACAAAATCAGAAAACCATTTCTGATACATCTTTCATGTATAGTGAGACTAGAATCTTATTTTATGGAAAAACAAAATATCTCTATGCTTTTTATAAAATGTTTCACTGAACTAGGGATCAAAATATGCACAAATATATACAGTGACCATTATTTGAATGAAAATCAAATTATTACAATTATTATTGCCATGTTTGTTCACGGAAACCTCACAAGAGATTATTTTATAAAAATGAAATGAGTAAATATCTTAATTAAAGGAAAACAAAACACGGTACACATTTTCTTCTTTGGTAATCAGCTATTTTTTGATATTTTGGGTATTTTCATCTCTGATAAAAGAAGTGATTATGTGCCCTTGGGACAGTTGGACCATACCAGAAAAGATGGATGCTGTGCATTGAATGAAGACTAACTCGACACTTGGACAACATTGATTCAATAAATAAAGCCTTTCTTCAAGTCTTTTCTTTATATCAGAACAACCTGAAATATAAAAAGGATTTATTAGGAGAAAAGAGAAGAGAGGATGTCAAATCTCTTATCCCAAAGAGTTTCAGTGGTGCAAACAACAAAATATAAAACTCTCACTCTGGTATGAGAGTCGTTTACAATTTTCTTATAGTCAAACAGTTCATATAAATCATTTTCTTAGCAACAAAAGGAATTTTCTTATTTCGAAAAATTTACAATTCAAAATGATGCTGATTCCAAGGTTGGCAGTTTCAGTTCAAAGTTGGGTGAGTAAAGATTGACCTACCTGTGTATGAATCTGCTTTTCTGGAGTGTTTTTGAGGAATATGCAAATTTTTGGAACAGGTAACTTCAAGTTTGAAAGAAACACTCATGGGTTTATGGCATTCATATTATGAGAATTTAGAAGATTCTTCTTCTATTTTCTTTATTAACAGTAACAACTGAAATAGTCTTTTATCATGCAAATTTTCCACATGATCTATTTCTCTTTTCAACAGTAGACTTATCACTTTCTCTGCAGCCTGAGTCAGTTCAACTCTTTCTGGTCTATTCTTTTCTGCTATTGCAGTCAAAATTTCCCGCTTATATAGCAAACACATAGATCAAGACACACTCATAAACAAATTCATTAGAGGTACAATACTTTTTATCCCCATTGGTTAAAAAATTAAGTCTCCATTGAAATAAACTGTGCCTGTTTTCAAATTTGACTAGTTTTGAAAACACCAAAGCCAGGCCCATTCTGTAAAGTTTTGCAGTGAAAAGTTTAAATTTGGAGTTAATTAAATTAAAACACACACACACGCATATTTTACATAGATAAAGCCCTTTGTAAGGTGTGTTTTTGTATTTCTTTAAGGCATGGACTTCCAGGAATACCTTCAATGAGTCTCCTGGAATCTTTTCCAACCAATCCAAGGGCTCCAACTACAACAGGAATTGTTGATGCTCCTATGTGCCACATTTTTGAGATTTCGATTTCAAGGTCCTTGTATTTTGATAGCTTTTTAAAGATCTTCAAAAACACATTGCAGTCTGCAAGGACTTGCCATATTACTAAGGAGGCACTTTTTTGTTTCTCTATTGTTATTATTATTTCTGTTGTATACACATTTCCTCCTGGATCCCAACCAGAGACCTAAGATCAGAAATGGCTTCATGAAATATTTCACTGATCATCTTTTCTAAAAAAAAAACAAACCTAAGATCACATACATTTTACATAGATAAAGCTCTTTGTAATGTGTGAACTGTATTTGTGAGTACAATTTTTTGTATTTCTTTGAAGCATGGGCTAAGAGGAATCCCTTCAATGAGTCTATCAGAACTTTTTCCAATCAATCTGAGGGCTCCAACTACATTATTGATGTCCTCATGTGCCACAATTTTGAGATTTCCACTCCTTCTACTTTGATAGTCTTCCTATGGTTTGCCTGATGAGAATCTGTGACTTCATAGGGTCCCTATCATAAAACTACCTGTGACTCTGCAATGACTTCACAATCATTCTCTAAAAGAGGTGTAGCAGCTCAGATTATCCCCTACCAGAATATATCCAGGTATAGTTTAGCCTAGTCCAGAATAAATACTAGGGTTATTACATAAGTAATGACAAGAAAAAATTATTTATTTTACATAATAGATATATATTTTTAAATAAAGTCTACTTCCATGTCAATGCACTTAATTCAGTGGTAAATATTAAGCATAATGGACATTATACAATGAAGATTCCAGCTTAAAATTCAGTTAAGGACTTCATGTCTGGCTATGAACTTACTGAGCCATCTTCATTTTTAAATATTAATTGTAATTGATTTGAAAATTTTAAAAGCACTTGCCCACTGCATGAATTTAAGCATACTATTAGGTTGACATCTCGGTTCCACCTTTTCACTGTCAAAGCAGTTAAATGTCACTTCCTCTTCTACCGCAACAGATTCTTCTCTTGCACTTCCCCACAGTGAAACTTCCTCCCTCTTACTTGCTTCTCTGATAACTATAATCTTCAAAAATTGAAATGTAATGTTAACTGACATCTTCTGATGTCTTGATCTTGATCTCCTTCCTTCTCTTTCTCCTTTCCTTAAACATCTCTCTATACTCTTACTTTCACTCTCTGTGACCCTTTCATATTAGTGGCACTCTCACCTTGCTTGGGGTGAAATGCTTAAAAAAAAAATTAATTTTATTGAGATACTTAAATGTAACAAATTTTCTTGCTTTTGTCAACAGAACTTCAAAATGAAAGTGAAATCAACAGAAAAAGTACTTGCACCTGGACTGTCGACACAACTAACTTTCGTATATGCGAAAGAAAAAGTCGATTCCTATGAAGAAGATAAATTCTTAGTATCTTGTGAAAGTGGTTCCATTGAAGTGCAGCTGATTGCGTAAGTATCCCAGTTTGTGTGCATATAAGACAATGGCCAACAAACAACAATGTTTACAATATTTCCTTTACTTATCATGGAAGTCTACAGATTTCTTTATATTCCAATGCATCAATTATATTTTTGTTGATAGGGTTATGAATTATGTAGGTGGAATATGATGAATTTGAAGCAATATTAATGTTAATAGCAATATTAGTCATTTCCTTATTAGGAAACATTTGGCATTCATTGACCAATGCTACTTTCGGTTGTAATTTATAAAATTTCTATTAAAACAGATTTTCAGGAAAATAGGTGTCCATAGCTGTTATTGCTCTTTCCAGTGCTGAAGGGAGCTTCCTTCCTAATCTTTTCTTTGAATTAATGTCAGATGTCAACATCTTGATTATGTTATTATCTTCTCTTCGAGTTACCAAAATTATCCATTCTAGTTGTTGCTACTGCTGTTGAAATTCCTCAAGTGTTTCATTCGCACAAAGCCATTTTAATCATTGATCTGAGGAAGCAAATTTATACAGCTGACTACTTAGATATTTCTGAACACGTTTGGGGCCATGCATGGCATCCATATGAAAGTCTCAATCACACAAGGCTATTTTTTTATCATTTCACCCCAAGCAAGGCAATAAAGATACTAGAATTCAAGTGGTTACTGGGTGTTATAGAATATAAGAAAAACTACTATTAAGGAGAGAGGACAATGAATGAGAATTAAGAAGAAAGAAAATTGACATTGAAGAAGATAATGATTGACATTGCATCTAAATTTTTGAAGATCAAAATTGACTGGGAAGCAAGAAACCAAAAGAGAGTTCCACAAGTGAGAATTACAAGGGAAGAAACTGTTATCATAGAACTTACAGTTATATCTAACCATTTCTACCGTAAATTGATGAGACCTTGCTGCCAATCTAGTACTGCACTTAAATTCATAAAGTCTAAGTACCATAGAGGAAAGTTAATCAGAACAATTACCATGAACGTATTTAGAGATCATGACTCGGGTTTTAGGTTAATGTTTTAGTTTTGTAGCAATTTGTAGTATTGGGCAAAACTACTACTAGTGTAGCCTATTGTGTGTTCACTTACCTTATCTGCACTCAATAATATCTCCAAACTATCAGCTAAGCTCTAGCACTACAAGAAACCTGAAAATAGATTTTTCAAATTCGGTAGCTGTTATGACTCTTTCCAGTATTGATGGAGGTTTCCTTCCTAACCTTTTTAATGAAGTAGTGTAGAATGTCAATATCATATGACATTATTTTCTCTTCAAGTTACCTATGACATCCAATTTTGTTGCTGTTGTTGAAAGTTCTCAAGTGATCTGGTTTCTGTCATTTGGTACTTTGGTTCTTGTTTGAAATTCTATTGTGCCAGATCATAAGGTTTGGAGAAGTTTGCCCTTAACAAGATCCATACGCTTCACTCGTTCAAAACCATTTTTAAGCATTGATCTTAAAATGCAGTTTTATACAACAGAAACTTTAGAACTTTCTGAATGCATTTGACACCATGCATGACTTGAGGTTTTATGTTAATGCTTTGCTCCAAGGAGCTGCTTTCGCTGGTTCCTAGGCCTCATGAATTTAAATGTCCTACGAGGCTGGCATCCCGTTCCCACCCCTTCACCGTTGAAACTGTTAGATGTAGACATCTCTTCTACTCCAATAGCTTCATGTCTCGCACATCTCGCCTGTGGAACTCCCTTCCTTATTCCTGTTTCCCTAACAAATACAATCTCCAACTATTTAAGTGTAATATCAATCGACATCTCCAGTTGCCTTGATCTATCCACTTCCCTTCTCCACATCCTTTCACCTTTCATTCCTATCGGCTCTTGCTCCAAATCTTCTGTAATCCCCTTGCCTTGATCAATCCACTATCTTTCTCCACATCCTCTCCTTTACCACTCCTATCTGCTCTTCCTCCAAACCTTCTGTAACCCCTTGCGTGCTAGTGGCTTCCAGCCTTGCTTGGGGTGATAAGCTTAAAAAAAAAAAAAATATTCAATTTCCTTTTCTCCTATACTAAATTTGTTATAACTGATTCGTATACTGACATATTAGAAATGTTTCGTATTTACTAATTCCATATCCTCTTGATTATATCATTATCTTCTCTTTGAGTTGCATGTGATGCCCATTTTAGTTGTTGTTGAAAGTCTTCAATTTATGTCATTTCTCTTATCTGGTATAATTCTTTGTAATTCTGTAATGCCAGCCTACAAGGTTTGTGGAAGGATGGTCCTTGCTAAGACCGACAGGTTTCATTCACCCAAAGCCATTTTTAAGCATTGATCTGAGAAAGAAGTTACATATATCTGACAGTTTAGATATTTCTGAAGTAGTTTGGCACCATGCATAACATCCACATGAAACACGTAGTCTAACAAGGCTATTTAAAAACATGACTTGAGTTTTTAGGTTAATATTTTAGTTTTGTAGCAATTTGTGGTGTTGGGAAAAACTACTCCTGGTGTAGCCTATTCTGTGTTCATTTACCTTTTTTATCATTTCACCCCAAGCAAACCAATAAAGCCACTAGGATTCAAGAGGTTACTGAGTGTTATAGAATATGAGAAAAAACTACTACTAAGGAGGGAGGACAATAAAAGAATGAGAATTGAGAAGTCAGAAGATAACAATTGACGTTGCATATAAATTTTTGAAGATCAAAATTGACTGGGAAGCAAGAAACCGAAAGAGTTCCCCAAGTGAGAAGTACAATGAAAGAAACTGTTAGTATAGAACTTATGGTTATATCTAAACATTTCTACTGTAAATTGATGAGACCTTGCTGCTAACCTAATACTGCACTTAAATTTATAAAGTCTAGGTACCATAGAGGAAAGTTAATTAGAGCAATTACTAGGAACGTATTTAGAACTGTTAATGTTTTGGTTTTGTAGCAATTTATGGTTTGGGGCAAAACTACGCCTAGTGTAGCCTATTGTGTGTTCACTTACCTTATCTGCACTCAATAATATCTCCAAATTATCAGCTAAGCTTTAGCACTACAAGAAACTATGAAAGCAACCAATAAACTAAAATGTTGCAGGCCTGAAGAAAAGATTTCAAGAGATCTGGAAGCATGTAAGTCAAGCTCTGCATTCTAAACTCTGGGAACGGATTAAACAACATTAAACACACAGAAATCATTAGACTATGCAAAAACAAAGGAGAAAATTCAGACAGCTCTAAGTAAAATGCAAATTACAACTCTTTAGTGTTGGAAAACTCTTAGAATTCTGTTATGGATCACCTCCTTGGAAGTCAGGGTGGTTTCTGAGAAAACCTTTTCACAAATTTAGAGTTAGAAGACAAGTAGCTTACTGACAGTGGGATAAAGAAATGGTTAATTAAGTTATTTAAAAGCTGCTAAATGCCATTGATACACTCTATGTTAAGCTACTTTTATTCATAAAACTTATATTGTAACTATTTGCAAATAAATAAATAAGTAACAAAACTTGAACTACACTTAAAATTTAAAGTGTACTCCTACTTGTTCGTAATCAATTTAAATTTGTAATGAAATGTGGAAATATTTTCAGCGAAAAAGAAAAGGAAATTAAAAGATTAATAAGATAATGATTTTCTTTTCTAAAAAATATGTTTCTGTATAAAAATATGTAATGAAAATATTTTTATCAAAATAAAGGCATCCTTTTTTCATGGGTAGCATTATTTTATAAAGACATTAGTAGTCTTTTTCCTTTTCCTCTTTCAATATTGATAGGATTTTCTTTTCAGCTTTTGTAAGAAATACAAAAATCAGATTAATTTTATTATCATGGTGAGTGTGGATGAAGACCCCACATTATTAGTAATCTTTTCATTTCTTTCCTCTTTCAATACAGAAAGTAGGAAAGCAAGAAGAAAGGACTAAACATAAATTGCAAGAAGAGAGAATGCATGGTTGTTAGCAAAAGTAACATTACCCATCATGCAAATTGCAAAATGGAGATAACAAAATCAAACAAATACTACAATTTAAATATTTAGGAACTTTTTTAACAGAGAGCAGAAAGTGAAACCCTGATATCTGGACGTGCTTTGAGAGAGCGAAAGATGCCTTCCAAAATTTGTTACATAATATGTCACTCCACTTATAATGCAGTGAATGCTGGATAAAGAAGGAACTACAGAAGCATGTTGAGAATACAGAATGGGAGCAACAACAAAGTTTTAGAGAAAATGGAAACTAATAGGACACTTATACTTAACATCAGAAAGAAAGGGTTGGAATTTATAGACCACATAATGAGGAAGGGGAGCATGGCTGATTAGATACTTACTCACAGGACAGATTGAAGGCAAAAGGGGACAGAGGAGCACAATGCAGAGCCTACCTAACTAGCTTGAGTAAATGGATGACAGAACAAGGTTTCGGAGAGATAACAAAAGGTAAAATTTAAAAAGACCTACAACAAAGAGAAAATTATGGAGAGCCATGATCATCAATGTGCTGAAGGAATATAGCACATGGATAACAAACAAAAAAAGAAAAGTTTAACAAATAACGAAAAGCACATCTCTTGAAGACTTCCAATAGCAGCAACAACAAAAAAGGATTGCACATATAACTAGAAGGGAAAATAATGATATAATCAAGCTGTTAACTTTACACACTACCAAAAAGCAAAAGTTTTGGAAGGAAACCTCTATTCTATAGAAGGAATGATAGCATTTAGCAAACTTGAGAAGTCTAACTTTTTCTAAAGGAATGTTGATCGTGGATATAAAAATATCATATTCATTTATCCAAACAGAAAACGTCAATTACGAAGGTCATTCAATAAATAAGATGAATTTTTCAGGATAAGGACTTCTAATACAGATAGAAGCTTACTTTTTTTTTTTCAACATAATCTCTCAGCACTGTCACACACTTTTCCCATCTGTGCACAAGCTTCCGTATTCCCTTAGCGTAAAAATATTTGGACTGATGTCTCAGCCAGTCGCTCACAACACTTTTGACTTCATCGTCACTTTTAAACTTTGTGCCTCTCGTGAATGCTTTCAAGGGACCAAACAGGTGAAAGTCTGAATTGGCAGGGTCTGGGCTGTAAGGGGGATGAGGGAACAGTTCCCAGCCCAGCTCGTTGATGGTCTGAACCGTTTGGGCTGCCGTATGAGGCCTTGCGTTGTCATGATGCAAGATGACTCCTTCTGACTGATGACCCCTGCGTTTGTCCCAACAGATAATGCAATGCAATGTCATCCACTGTCACCCTTCTGTCAGACTGAATGAGGTCATTGACTGATTCAATCACTTCAGGAGACCTCACTTCTGTAGGCCTCCCAGGCCTGTCTTCATCCTCAACACTGCTCCGTCCTTCTTTAAACAATTTAGCCCATTTGTAGATATTTGTTTGGCTGAAACATGTGGCACCATACACAGCTGACATTCTCCTATGAATTTCAACTGGTTTGCACCCTTCAGCAACCAAAAACTTGATAACTGACCGCTGTTCAATCCTGGAACATGCTTCTTGATCGGCCATCTTTGTTAATCACCAAAACTCTCAAAGTTTTTTTTTTTAATCTGCAAAAGAAATTAAATCCATGTGAAAAAGAAGTAAAAAAAAATAAAAAAGAGTAAGCTTCTATCTGTATTAGAAGTCCTTATACCGAAAAATTCAACTTATTTATTGAATGACCCTCGTATAAGTATAGGCACAGAATAAATTAATTGTCCATATTTCCCCCGTTCTTCAGCTGATGTCTGATGCTGAGAACTTTGACAAAATGATGATTTGACTGTCGTTTTATAACTTTCTTTTTAAATATTGTTAATTTATATATAGGAGATAAGGAAATTAAACACAGAAATGGCTGTGCTAACAATAGTTTTGCCCAATTTCACGAGATGCTACAAATCTGTTATATTAACCTAAAAACTCAGGCGATATTCTTAAAATAGCCTTGTCATATTGAGACTTTCATGTAGATGTCATGCATGGGGTCGAATCCATTCAAAAAATATCTAAACTGCCAGAGCTGTATACAACTGATTTCTAAAATTAAAGATTAAGGTTGTTTCAAGCAAAGGAAGTCTGTCAGTTTTAGTGAAGACAATGCTTCTTTGAAGCTTGTGAACTGCTGATACAAAATCACAAAGATCTGCACTGAATAAAAGAAACCACATCAGTTGAGGACTTTCAACAACACCGACAACTAAAATGGATATCACATATAATTTTAAAAGAAAATAATAACGTAATGAAGATGTTGACATTCCACATTATTTCAAATAAAAGGTTAGGAAAGAAGCCGCCATCAATACTAGAAAGAACAATAACAGCTAATGGATTTGAGAAACCTATTTTTGAAAAAAAAAATTGTTTTAATAGAAAGATTGTATAAATAACTTTAGTTAGTATAAGAATATGAACATACAATAGGTAGCTTCTTCCAACACTGTAAATTACTACAAAACACTGACCTAAAAACTACTCATGTTCTTAAATAGCATTGTCAGACTGAGACTTTTCTATGGATGTCATACATGGTGCCAAACACGTCCAGAAATGTCTAAACTGTCAGCTGTATGCAATGGCTTTCTAATGGTTAAAAATGGCTTCTAGCGAATTAACTTTTCTATTTAATGTTAATGTTTACCCAATACAAGACCCAAGAGCTATTCAAAGCAGAGGGTTACTATTTGGTGTTGTATGAGCATAAGGAAAGGCAAGAAGTGAAGTTCATGAGCTTATGTAGGAAAAACAACTGTAAATCCTAGACATGAATAGGTCAGGATTGTAGTGACTGAGAAAACATCATGACAGGAGTTTGTTCCATAAAGCAGTAGTCCTTGGGAAGAAGCTGTCCAAGTGGAACTTGCTTCTTATTAATGAAATGTGAAGGGAATGCACGGTGAGGAGGCATGGGTGGAGTAATAGATAGTGGCTCAGATTGAGGAATTGGAGAGCCGAGTTCAAATTTCATTTGAATCCATTACATTCACTTACATGCTAATACCCTTGGGAAAGGTATGAATTGTCTTATTCTCCCCCCAGCTATGGGTAAATAGCAGGACAGACCGGGTTCTATAGCCTTGGATGACAACTGGTCTACTGCAAAAAGAAATGGCAACTTACTGTGGGAAAAAAACTGCCTCATCAGTCATGTATCGAAAGATACATGATCGCCAAAGCGTGAATCATGCATAGCACATAACTGACTGACTGAAGGGAATGAGGATGATTCAACCGTGCATATCTGGCACAGAAGGTGTCAGTTGTAAATGTCAGGGCTGGACGAACCAAGGAATATAGCTTGTCAGAATATATACCATGGAAATAGTAATAGAGTAGCAAGTTTTATCTATTGGAAAGGGGTGCTAGGGTAAATATTCGTCACCCACAAGACTATGAACACTATCAATACAGGCCAGGGAGGACTGGACTGCTTCGGCTCAGATACTGCAGCAATACTCCATTTTTGGTCTTATCTGACTCTTGTAAAGATAGTGTATGGCAGGGTTGTCAGATATTTACAGTAGTAGTGTCCATTTTACCAGAATCTTTAGCAACAGATTAGATATATGAGTTCTACTTGAGGTCTCTGGTGAACTTGAGTCCCAATAGATGATCAAGGCAAGTAGCATCCTGGAGAGAACATCCATCTGTCATGATGTGTAAGTTCAGTGTCTGCTCGATAATAGTAGAATATTACTCATTCGGTTTTTGACATATTGAATTTTACAAGCCAGTCCTTCCTCCATTGAGCTGGGTGGGCTAGGTCACATGAGAGATGGGCTGCTAGGATCTGGTCATACATATTTCTAGAGGTGTACATATAAACTGCTGTATCATCTGTATAGATATTCAATAAGAATATGTACTGTGCAGGTCTTAGAGAGGATTAAACTCATTAAATCTCGTGGACTGTTGCTATAGAATCACAAAGAACTGTATCAAATAAAAAAAAACACATCACTTGGAGACTTTCAACAGCAGCAACAGCTAAAATGATTTGGTTTGGTTTGTTTTACAGCATATCAACTTTAATGAGTTATTTAATGCCGACAAAATTTTTATTACTGGTAATATTTTGTTTCGTCAAAAATCTATTTCTGGTAATATTTTTCCTTCAAAAATGTATTGCTGGTAATATTTTTTTTCAAAAATGTATTACCAGTAATATTTATTTTTTAAAAACATTGTTGGTAATATTTTTTCAAAAATGTATTGCTGGTAATAGTTTTTTTTCTTCAAAAATTTATAGCTGGTAATAAATCTATTTTTACACTTTCATAGAGTTTTTACCCCAGTTTAGGAGTTAACTATTTGCCCATAGCTGGGACCCTAACAGGTGCTACCACCCCGGGTTAGGGTAGACCTGGGAACATCAGCAATTAAGAGGTGGTTCCACACTCCTCAAAGCCTCCTGATCAGAGGCCTTGCTGCTGGACATAGTTTATTGTCTCACCCAGGATATGGATGTAGTTTATCGTCATACCCAGGACAAAGCTAAAATGAATAGCCTATGGAACTCGAAGAGAAAATAATGATATAATCAAACTGTTGACTTTCCACACAACTTCAAACAAAAGCTTCCATCTAGAAAGAGTGGTAATGGTGAACCTGGGCAACCTATTTTCCTGAAAAATATATAAGAGAAAGTTTTTATAAATATCAACTAACAGTAGCTCTGTTTGGTCAATGTAAAAACCAATAGTTTTCTTTTAAGGAAGTGACTAATCTCACCATTACCCTTCTGTTGCTATAACTGCTAAACATTTCATTGGTTTTATTTACAGTTTTTCTTTCTTTCGTCTCACAGGTCTCCTCCTAAATGCATTCTCTCAGTCTCCAAACAGGTTGATTTTGGTTGTCTGATTGCTGATAATCGAGTGGTGAGTCGAAACATCAAAGTGACAAATGAAGGCGACGATGAAGGAGAATTTGAAGTGAAATACACTGGCACTAATTCATTGACCATTCACCCAAAACAGGGCATCGTTCCTTCACTTTCATCTCAGACAATCAAGGTCAGTTTGCGTTCATTCATTCACAGCAACCCAAGCACAGATAGATAGATAGATAGATAGATAGATAAGAGACTGGAATAGATAGATAGATAGATAGATAGATAGATAGATAAGAGACTGGAATAGATAGATAGATAGATAGATAGATAGATGAGAGACTGGGATAGATAGATAGATGAGAGACTGGGATAGATAGATAGATGAGAGACTGGGATAGATAGATAGATGAGAGACTGGGATAGATAGATAGATGAGAGACTGGGATAGATAGATAGATAGATAGATGAGAGACTGGGATAGATAGATAGATAGATAGATAGATAGATAGATAGATAGATAGATGAGAGACTGGGATAGATAGATAGATAGATAGATAAGAGACTGGGATAGATAGATAGATAGATAAGAGACTGGGATAGATAGATAGATAGATAAGAGACTGGGATAGATAGATAGATAGATAAGAGACTGGGATAGATAGATAGATAGATAGATGAGAGACTGGGATAGATAGATAGATAGATAGATGAGAGACTGGGATAGATAGATAGATAGATGAGAGACTGGGATAGATAGATAGATAGATAGATAAGAGACTGGGATAGCTAGATAGATAGATAGATAGATAGATAACAAAGAGACAGATAGATATGAAAATGTATAAGAGGTAGGGGGAAAAGAAGTATAATGCTCATGTTAAACAGTACACACGCACACAACCATATATATTACAGAGCTGTTGTACTTGCCATCCTTTTGTACAGCTCAGAGTTGTGGACTCCATACAGGTACCATATACGCTAGTAGCTGGATGTTTTCCATAAAAGCTCTCTGCATGCAATCTGTGGAGTTAATTTCAAGATAGGACATCTAACATAGACCTGTTTAACGATTGGAGGAATCGGGACTTTTCTCATACAGTCTCAGTTACTGTGGACTGGTCATGTCTTGAGAATGTCTGATGACAGATACCCAAAATCCTAATGTACAGCCAGTTAGATCAGGGCTACAGGAATGTAGGACACCCATGGCTAAGATTAAAGACAAGCTGAAAAGCAACTTGTCAGCTGTCAGTATACCACATAACACCCTTGAGCACTTAGCCTTGGAGCGGGTAGAATGGAGATTAATGTCTTTTAGTGGACTCAGCAGTTTTCAATCTGCTTGTCTGAATTATCTTCAAGAAGTGAGAGCAAGAACTAAAAGGTCAGCCAATCTAACAGTGATCTTATCTCACAATCCTCTCTCTTGTTCCATATGTGGCCTCTTTGTAAATCCCTAGCGGGTCTTAAATGCCACTTAAGATTATCGCACACAATTTCATAACTGAATCAACTAAGCTGTCAGATCCTCATACATCAAAACCAACGGGAGAGAGAGGAGAGTCCATTATTATATATATATATATATATATATATATATATATATATGAAATGCATGTATTTCAGCAGCATGTTTTCATTCAGGCAGGTTTCATTAAATAATTTAGACATGTTCTGTCTACTTATTTTCAATAAGATCCTTTCATATTCGCAAATAAGCTTTTCTATGCAGTTGTTAAAAGACGAGAGGAAAACACTGTAATTTATTCCAAATATTTTCAACACAACATAGCAGTTGGTTGTATAAAATTTACTATAGTATATAATTAGTTTTATTTTTTTATTGTGATCAGTGGGGGATAGATTAGTTCTTATGAGTTTTTTAGGATTTTTTCATCTTGTTTGTAGTTAGAGAGTATTTAATTGTGGTATAATAGGTTGATATATTATTGTTAATATTTCTAATATCTAATCTAATTTGTTCATCAATGATGTAATTAGGAAAGTTGTTAATGAGAGTTTGTTTAATGTTTTTTAATTTAGTGTACAATTTTTTTGTGTGGGAGAGTTAACTTTTGGAAATATTGTATAATTGCTGTTTTGTAATAGTTAGGACATTCACTTTTATAGTTGAGAATGTAGTGAGTATGTTTATGCTAGTTAGATTTTTATATGGGGATGTAATAAAATTATTATTATTGGTATCTATTGTAATTCTTTAAAAAATTTTACAAATATAAATTAAGTTACCTCCCTTAATAACATTAATTTATGCATCAACAGAATGCATTTCATGCATATTTACAAAAAATTCTCAAGTATCTATAACATTAGTTTTAATCTTAGCAATTCACCCCTGAAGATGATCTTGGATAAGATTGAAAGTACTTAGGAAAATAAAAGGAATGAGAAAAACTACAGAGCCTGAAAACATGAAAAACTGCACATCATTAAGTTTCTAAATAATGAAAAGTTATTAAACCATAGACAGGAGTTAACGGTTTTTTGCCGACATCAACAAATTTTCGCATTAAATAATTAATTAAAAAAAAAAATATATAAACAAATAAATTCTATAGTTTAATAAAAGCCTTAAAAGCTCAGCCCAATCATTAAATAGAAAAACCCTTTGTGGAGTCGCAAAAAAAACAAAAAAAAAATTCTAATACATTTCAACACGTTTGTAAAAAAAAAAATTAAAAAAATAGCCATTTGAATAAACAAATAAATAAACAGATTAATAGACAGATAATAATGAAACAGAATCCTCTCGATACTTAACGACCTGCCGCAAGGCCAACAAAATTGGCTTTTTGACCAACTAGACGTCGACTGCTACTATCGGACTTGAAATAGGCACCCCAATATAACCTGACATAAACTTTTCAAAGGGGATTGGTCTGCAGATAAAAATTAATTCTTAACTCTTAGACCACCTATCCAATATATCTGATCCCAGCCGTTTCCATAGTAACTAATGTTGCAAGAGACCATACTTATAAACACGCGCTAACCACAAGATAGCTTATTCCCAAATTCTCACCTGAGGAAGAAGCGTGACCAGACACCTTAATTCAACTTAATTTCAAAAATTATATTAGGGGTCTTGGCTCTCGCTTTTGAAACATGAGAACTCTTATGTAGTGAAGGAATCATATTTTTTTTAAAAATATTATAATATAAGCTCTACTTCTGTAGCACTCTCTTTTTAAAAATAAAAGCAAAAATACTAAAGAACTTCGGATTATTTACCTAACGTGTTCTTTCCTATTTTTCTGCATACCTGTACACATATATATATATATATATATATATATATATATATATATATATGAGAGAGAGAGAAAGAGAGAGAGAGATACATAAATGGATGAGAAAATAGCTATAATTACCTTCCAAGACCAACAAAAACTATTGAATAATCAATCAGAACTTATCAAAATGCAAACACAAAAACAAATTTTTACTACATTAAGGAATTAATGGATCATCAAATTTATAAAATTCATTAATTCCTTAGAAATTGCTGTTTTATGTTTCAGGTAAATAAAACTAGCACATATGGGCTTTAGCGCAGGTATAGGCTTTTGATAAGATCTGAACATGAAGATGTGCATTCTTCAAAAGGGTTACTGAACCTTGCTGGGGTAACATATATGTATTTTCCATCCAATGGCAATTTTATTGAATAAATTTACTGTTTAGTATTTCTACATATTTTTGTGTAATTTTGGTAAATATATGTTATTTTTATTTTTGCATAATTCAGATGACAATTTATCCATCGCACCCTGTATGTGTTTGTGTGTGTGTATATATATATATATATATATATATATATATATATATTTCTTATTTAAATTTTTCTTTTTTTCTATTCTTTTTACTATACAGATAAACTTTTGTGCCACTTCACCAGGTAAAATACATGAATTTCTAAGGTAAGAATCTACTGAGAATAGTTTTCATTTTTGAAAATAAGTTATTTTTTTCTCAGACATCTTAAATGGCCAGTTATTTTTTAATATTGTTATATCTGAGATTTTTATTTAAGTTCATGAATATATTCAGTCATCTTAATCAGATAAATTTTCTACAAGATTGATATAAATGTTTCCAGTAATATCTTTTGTACAATACTAGGAAAATCTTAGAAGTACCTTTAAAATTTACTGAAGACATTATTTCTTCTGCAATTACTCACTTGTCAAATATTATACCCAATTCTTTAGAAGAATTCCAGTGTAAGAAAAACAAGTTTTTTTCATTAACTCATTAATGTAGAATCTTTTCTCTTGGAACGGTCACCAGATATCTTTGCCTTCAGTGAAACAAATTTAAATTCTTCCATTGATATTAATTAATTCTTGGTTCCAGGCTATCTTCCCCTCTCACATGCATAACCTTGGTGTTTACATCTGGGATAATCTTCTGATGGCCAGGGAATAGTCTCTCAAAGCCCCAGATTACTCTTTCATTAGTAAACTCTGTTAGCTATCGCTTTTTCTTTATCACTCCACCTCTTCTCAGGACTGCAGTATATTGCACATAGTAGCTGACAGTATAGAAAAGGCACTTTCTCTCCATCCACCTGCAAACATCTTTGTCTTTGGTAACTTTAATGCTCACCACGACACATGGCTTAAACATTCTAAAGGTAATGATGTTGCCAATATTCAGACATTAAATTTTTTAATTGCCAATCCCTTACTCAAATCATGAACTTCCCTACTCATTTCCCTAGCAAAGCCAAGCAAAAGGCTCCTCTACTTGATTTATTTCTTACCTCCTCTCCCTATTATTGCCAACCCTGTTCTCTTGGTAACGACAACCACTCTGTGATATCTATTGATATTTCATTCCAATCATCTATTAAACAGAACCCCCCCATATTCATAAGAAATCTTTCTGTTAAAAACATGCTTATTGGGACACACTCTGTGATTTTCTTCATGACACCGCTTGGACTGACATCTTTAAGTTCAAGTTGAGAAATTGCAGCACTGAGATTTCTTCTTGGACATTTTCATCTATTCTCGGAAATACCAGGTAAAACCTCAGTCCTCTCCATGGTTCACGCCCACATGCTCAGCAAATATAGCACAGAGGAACCACTATTTTCAGCTATACCAGCATGATAGTTTTTGTCACAACAGGCACCTATTCATTGCTGCTCATAATAAATGTAAGTGAATCCTCGAAGGAGCTAAATCACTGTTTACCAAGAGAATGAGGCACTGCATAGCCATTGACAAGTATGGCATTCATGTGGCTCTGTAACAAAGCATTAAATAAGTGCAAGGTCTCTGTTCCTCCCCTCTTTAATCAATTTGAGGTGTTATCATTATCTTCTGATGAAGCTGAATGCTGTGCCCGTAAATTCTCCTCTTGACACATCTGGAGTATTCCTGCCTAACTTCCCACTTGTGAGACTACCCACCTCTGCAACTCCTTGCACAAAGATATAGACCCCACGTCGTAGAATTTCTGTGCGGCGGATCGAGCGAGAGGCAGGCTCACAGGTAAAAGAAAAACACAACTACAAACTTGGGTAGGACGAAAAGAGGAGGGAAGGCGTATGACCTTTTTGTGGACGACCAACTCCGGGCTGACTCTTGGCTGGCAAAAAATATATATATCTTAGCTAACAATGTCCGGCTGCTAATGGGTCGCTCTTCGTCGTTACTTGCTCCGGCCTAAATCAACCTTCCTCGAACCTAAACTAAGTCTAACTAACTCGTGGCCCAAAGCGCTCCCGTATATATGCAGAATCCTCTTTCATCATTTCCGGCCAAGGGACACCCACGAATAAACCCATAACTTTTTCATGACCATTTCTCTCTTTGAAGAAAGTGGACATAAAAATATTTCTTAGCCTAGCTGACTCCGATTCAGGGACATTAAATTCAAACCCTTTTAAGTTTTGACCAGAGCCGGTCTTTTTCCTATCTTCGTATTTTGACAAGTACTTAACACTTATCTACCCTTTTCGCCATATGTCCAAAACATGTTTTTTTCTAGATTCCTAATCTAATCATTTGGTCTTGAAGTTTGATACCCAGGTAAAATCTAACTAATCTTCTCGCACATATGTGTGTGTGCGCACGCACACACAGATGTGGGGGTGTATATATATGTTGCGGACCACGATAGCGGTGCAGCGCTGGCTTACGAAAATAAGGCCTTGTGCCAGATGCCACACACACCACTACCGAATCCACAATCAAAGTAAGAATAAAGAAAATATAAAGACGTGCTCTTTCCACCGTACAAACGTACAAAGTGAAAAGAAGTAGACAGGCAAAACAACAAAAGGTTAAGAACAAACATAAATTTTTATTAAGAGTTTAACAAGTAGTGCCTTCCGTGAAGACCTTCAGTAAATGTACTGGAAATGTAGTTGAAGAGTTCAAGTAGATTAGTAAGTTGTCTTCTGTGAAGACCTTCAGTAAAATGTACTGGAAATGTAGTTGAAGAAGAGGCCAAGTAGATTAGTAAATTGTCTTCTGTGAAGACCTTCAGTAAATGTACTGGAAATGTTGTAGTGAATGAGAATAGATCCCGCGCCAAAATTCAAATCTATGATGACTATGGCGGGAAGGAATTCTTCGAGAAGAAATGTTCAGAAAGTCAGTTGTAATGCATAGTAACATACGGCAAGGAAAAATACTCACTGCGAGAGTTTATGATTGTGAGTGTATGTAGTTCTTTTTAAAGTAACAGGTTCTGAGAGTATGAGTTCGAAGAATGTGAAAAATGCTCGTTCATCAGGTTGGAAGTTCCTGGGATTGAGATCTCGGTAGACGTTAGCTTCTGTCATGAAGGTGACACGACCGTGTCATATGTATTAAGATACCGAGACGAGCCATGAGGTCTAGGCAAGGTTTTGCCGAATAAAATTCTCTGCCAGTATCTATGGGTTCACCAGCGAGAGGAAAGTGAGCCGACCCGTGCCGATGGTCGGGCGACCACGTGGCGACTAATTTTCAAACGCCAAATTTGCCGTGACGTCAGCGCAAAAGCGCGCGAAAAATAAATTCTTCCTCATCTTAGGCTAAGACAACGGTTTACTACTATGACTGACCGAACGTGAGAGGAAGGGGTGAAAATGTCGCGTGTGCGTCACAATGAAGGTGTGGGTAGCGTGAATCCCACATATACACACACACAGATGTGCGGGCGCACACACAGACATGCGTGCGTATATATCCAACTCATAGTGTCACACACTTAGAACCGAGTGATATGCATATAACCCTTTCTGTGGTTTCTGCTATCATCAATAACCTAGATCCCCACAAAACATGTGGACCTGATGGTATCCCTGTAATATTCATTAAAAAATGTGCTGCTGAACTGGCTCCTGTTCTCTCTAAACTGTATAATAAATGCCTCCTGCTTTCCTGCTTTCCTGCCTGCAGGAAGTCATCATCTGTTCCAGTTTTTAAGAACTCTCATAAATCGCTGTCTGGCCTTTCCAACTATCAGCCTTCTACTTCTTTTTAGGAAAACCTAGAGGCCCTAAGCAATTATCATCTCTTATGATAGGGCCTTTTTTCCGACAAACAATGCGGCTTGCATTTCTCCAGGTGAACTGCTGATGTACTGATGATAACTGTGGAAAGAGTCTATGATGCTCTAGATAAAAACGGTGAAGCCCGGGCTGCAGCATTGGACATCTAAAAAAAACCTTTGACAGGTTTGGCACTCAGGTCTTCTCTACAAACAGAATACAGTGTCTCTGGACATTTTTTTAACTGATCGAGTCTTTCCTATCAAATTGTGAATGACCACACATCTAAATCCTTTCGCACCAATGTGGGTGTCCCCCAGGTCTCCATCCTTGGTCCTACTATGTTTGTAATTTTCATTAATTACCTTCTTGATGACACCAGCTCTCAACTTGGCATCTACACTGACGACACAACAATTTACTCCTGCCTCGATAGCAAGGCTTATCAGTCTGACAAGAGATCAAAATGGCAGCTGATGTTCAAAATGACCTCAAGTCAGTTGTTAACAGGGGCAAAAGATGGCTTGTTAATTTTAACACCTCTAAAACTAAACCTTTCTCCATTAATCATTTGAAAGACTCTTTGCTGCCTTCCATCAGCATGGCTAATGCTTTCCTCCAGGGATCACTTTCTCAGCTGATATGAAGTGAAAAGACTATATTGAATCTATTGCTAGGTCATCTGCTAAGAAAATCATGTGAGACAACTTTTCTTTCCAGAATCTATCTTACCATTCATCCATGCTTAAAATATTGCTGCTACATATGGTCCCGTGTCCTTGCTATTTACCTTGAGCTCCTTGATAAGTTCCAAAGAAGAATCAGCAATATTATTAGTCCTAATTTGGCAGCTCAGCTTCAGTCAATTTTCCACCACTATAAGTTTGCCTCGATTTGTCTTTTCTATAAATACTTTCATGGTAATTGCTTGACTGAGCTCCCATTATGGCACCTACACGTTTTGAATTTAAGCATCGTACAAGACTGGTGTTGAGATCTCATCAATTTACAGTTAAGCTAGCTAAGATGTAACCTTAAATTCTATGTTAACAGTTTCTTTTCTCACACTTCTCACTCATGGGACTCCTTTCCAGCTCCATGTTTTCCAGCCAACTTTAATCTGCAAAAATTCAAATGCAATGTCAATCACTATTGTTACGTTGACCCAATAGTTGTACGGTCACCTCAGATTTTATAGGCATGTTTTTAGTACATTGTATATTTGCGACGAAACATATGACCCTTGATAACCTTATTTCTTGAGTACGCAGATTGTGGGTTATATATTATTTTTATGTCCAGATAAGTCAGGGCCAGTTCCCGGAAAGGAACCTTACCTCCTCCTCCTATTTCCTATCCAGTCTCTGACCATAGACCAGACAAACGCTTTTTGGCAGATAGGGGCGAGTGGCATTAGGGTCCGCGAAAGACACCCACACACCTTTTTTTGTGTGGGCCAACACGTGACCCAACTGATAGCAGTTTTCGTTTCGCATGTGTTGAGGTGGCAACAATCTCACTTAGTTGCTGACCCTCGGAGGAAGCGGACGTCACCAAACCCCATCTTAGCTATCCGCCGCTAGAAGAATTAGATGCCACCAAACCCAAAGGAACGACGAGAGACCCTTGAACGACATCGTCAACCAAAGCCGGCTACATTCCTGTGATTTTTCTGTGTGTTCTTCTCGCCATCAACACGGATTGGACATCGCCAAACAAAGAACTCATAACTTGAACTTTGTAAATCCCACCCTTTTATCATCGGTAATAGTCCATCGACGTCGATTCCGACCATATGTAAGTTTCTTTATTTTTTTTCTATATCTTGTGATCTGCTGTCTCTGTAGTCATATGTATTTCGCCGCATTAGTATTTGTTTAGGTAATTTATCTCCCCATCCCTTATATTATTTAGTTTTCTTTTTCTTTTTCTTACTGTCTGTATATTTTATAAATAAAACTTTTGTATCATATATTCTCGTGTTGTCTTCTATCGTTCTATGTCTGCATATAGTTCATTTACTCTCTGCGTTTACCGACGTCCGGAATTGGAGAATTCCCTTCCCAACGTTCTTTTTTTTAATTTTTATATCGAACCTTGGGGTCTATTTATTTATTTTTTTTTTATTTTCTCGTTGCGTCCCGGCTATCGTAGTCCCAACGAAACTCCGGGCGTAACAGAATCTACTGTCCTCCTGATTAGTCTTTTATCCTTCTGTTCATTATTAATGTTTCTGTTCCTAATTCTTCCATAACCTGTAACCCCTTGTGTTTTAGTGGCTTTATTGCCTTGTATGAGGTGATACCGATTAAAAAGCAGAAATGAAAACATGAATTCTGTTTCCAGAATAATTGTTTATTCAGTGATTCACATGTGCAATTTGGTTGGTTAGGTAGGTAGGTAGGTATGTATGTAGTTAGATAGGTTAGGTATGCGACACTTGGGACAACATGTGTCACTCCTAGCATCTTAGACACTCCTGTGTCACTCCTAACATATCAGTTTTACCTTTCAACCAGGAAGAGTTCTGACTCTCCTGCCACTCCTCTACTCACCTCAACATTATGACACGCATCTGACAACTCACAAGCAGCATCAGAATTATATTGTCCAGATCTGCTAGCTGTTTGCCGAACATAACTATTAATATATGCCTCTGACTACAAATATTCAAAATCTAGTTTGTTATCACTTGAACCCGAAAGTTTTCCTTTTGGTCATGTGGGTGACTGCTTCTGAAATTAGGTATATAGGTCTATATACCTATCTTTTTTATTCTCATATGAACAAGATCCATGTCTACCTTTTGGACTCTTAACTTACGTTTATCTTTCTGATTCCAGTGTAAACTGAACATACATCTACCTATTTAACTCTAGAGTAAACCGGACTTATGTTTACTTTTATGATTTTAATGTAAACTGAACCTATATCTACCTTTCTGGTCCTTGTACAACCAAGCCTATATCTACATTTTTGACTAGTACAACTGAACCTATGTCTATCTTTTTTAATCTAATGTAAACAGCACCTTTGTTTACCTTTTTGATTCCAGCTTATAATGAAGATATGTCTAGCTTTTAGACACTTGTGTAACCGAATATATGTCTACCTTTTTGGATCGAGTCTAAACTAGACTTGTTTCTACCTATCTATTAATTTATTGTTTTTTTTGTTCTATAAGGATATTTTTCAACATTAATAAACCCAACAAGAACTGATATACTGCTAAATTAACCAACATGTCCTAACCTAACAAGGTAATGTATTTAATCTCTTGACCTTTCTTTTCAGTGTGAAATTGGACAAAAGTGGAATAGAGCATGTGATTCTGATAGCAAACGTGGTTGAACAGCGTCTTGCACTGTTGCATCCTGAAACGACTGAGCCGATACAGAAAGTGATGTTTGGAAGCTGCTACTATGGCTGTGATCTTATACAAGTCAGAATGCTTCATAATCAAGGCCCAACTTCAGTCAAGTTTGTAGCGGTCATGGAAGAAGACACAGTAGGCCAAGAAATAGTGAGTACAATTTTCTTTAGGAAACTTTGTTTAAAAAAAAAAGGATGTTTACATCTAAAATTTCTGTTGGTTATTCCTTGCACTTTCCAAACAAAAAGGATGTGTGGATGGTGTAATGGATGACAGCTCAGAATGAGAAATTAAAGAGCCAAGTTTAAATTGCAGTAACGTTCACTTGATATGCGCAAAAGGAATCAAAGCTCAATACAAATACAGAAAATGAACGATGAAACATTAAAAGAACATAAGGAAAATTTATTCCTTTAAAAATTGATTCCTTTTATTTGCCTGAAGAAGGTCACGAGACCCAAAACACGTGTAGCAAAAATATGGAGAATAAAATATAATACACTAAAACAAATCCATATTATAACCAAAAACATTTGCAGTTTCTCTCTTTTTTAAATATATATATACAAGGGTCATTCAATAAATAAGGTGAATTTTTCAGGATAAGTACTTCTAATACAGATAGAAGCTTACTTTTTTTTAATTTTTCAACGTAGTCTCCCAGCACTGTCACACACTTTTCCCATCTGTGCACAAGCTTCCGTATTCCCTCAGCATAAAAATCTTTGGACTGATGTCTCAGCCAGTCGCTCACAACACTTTTGACTTCATCGTCACTTTTAAACTTTCTGCCTCTCGTGAACGCTTTCAAGGGACCAAACAGGTGAAAGTCTGAAGAGGCAAGGTCTGGGCTGTAAGGGGGATGAGGGAGCAGTTCCCAGCCCAGCTCATTGATGGTCTGCACTGTTTGGGCTGCTGTGTGAGGCCTTGCGTTATCATGATGCAAGATGAGTCCTTCTGACTGATGACCCGTGCATTTGTCCCAACAGATAAGCTCAAAGTCCTGGCAATGTCATCCACTGTCAACCATTGTGTCAGACTGAATGAGGTCATTGACTGATTCGATCACCTCAGGAGACCTCACTTCTGTAGGCCTCCCAGGCCTGTCTTCATCCTCAACACTGCTCCGTCCTTCTTTAAACAATTTAGCCCACTTGTAGACATTTTTTTGGCTGAAGCATGTGGGACCATACACAGTTGACATTCTCCTATGAATTTCAACTGGTTTGCACCCTTCAGCAACCAAAAACTTGATAACTGACTGCTGTTCAATCCTGGAGCATGCTTCTTGGTCAGCCATCTTTGTTAATCGCCAAAACTCTCAAAGTTTTTTTTAATCTGCAAAAGAAATTAAATCCATGTGAAAAAGAATTAAAACAAAAAAAAATAAAAAAGAGTAAGCTTCTATCTGTATTAGAAGTCCTTATACTGAAAACTCACCTTATTTATTGAATGACCCTCGTATATATATATATATATATATATATATATATATATATATATATATATATATATATACATATATCTCTGCCATTGATTAGTAAATAGCAAGTTAATGAATCTAAACATTCTAACCATAGAATTCTTGATCATCACTTGGTGCTCCATACTTGTAGACTAAACTCAGTTTAATAACATTTATTCATATCGAGAAATACTTGATGCACATAATCATTTGGTATTTCATTTTCCTAAGGATAATGTTTGACTACTTATGATAACTGGACTTCAGCATGAATTTAGGCAGAAATGAATTTCTGATTGGCTTAATATATTTTATTTACTAACCGGCCATGCCATTTGCAAATAGTTCAAGTGAACCTTTGGTTGAACAAATTAAACCAAATATGGATGTATGTGCATATCGTCACTCTTTCTAGCCTTGGGCTATTAGATTACACCATTGAAAGTACATACTGGCTGTTTTGTATATATGTATTTAAGATGATGAGCATTGTGAAGGTAGATGGGCAAAACCATTGGCTTTACAAGTGATAGTGAAATGTGGGCACAATTGAGAGATTGGCGGTTTGCCCTTCATTGGCTGAAGATCAGAGAATTTCATGAGAAAGGAAAAAAAACCTTTGGGATTGTAAATATACCTATGGGGATGTTGGCTAGCAAATTGGAAACAAGTGCAGGAGAACAAAAGGAAAAGCCTTCTTCAGATATTTGTCAATCCATGTAACCTTTAAGGAATTTTTTAACTGAATTCTATAATGAATCAACAGGGGTAGATTGAACTCTTTCAACTGTTCATATCTTGTTTTGTTCTTTTTTTTTTAGTACTGATCAGTATTGCTCGCCCTTGTTTCCACTGATTCTAAGTTTGTACTACTTGACCCAGGAATTGAACTCACAGTTAATATGATACCAAATTCCCAAACCAAAATTCAATCCTCTTGGTTATTCTCCATGGGACAATCTATCTTGTAGGTTTATTAAAGGGTTCAGTTCAAAATTCCCTGATGGTTACTTGGATTGACAAAAACTTCAAGAAGATGTAAAAGCTGAAGTATTATGTTCTCATTATTGTTGTGATATATGTGATTAATTTAATTGTTTGGAAGTAAAAAATAAACTTGACATCCTGAATGTAGTGAGTGCATAAATTTTTTTGTTTTTTTGTACAAATATATGTGTGTGTGTGTGTGTGCGTGAGAGAGAGAAAGAGAGAGCGTAAAATTTCAGATAGAGTATATCTTTAAAAGTCCAATATGAATAAAAAGACAAAAGGAAAAATTATCTAGTGTTTTATTCTCTGATGGAGTTTATCAAGGAAGATGCAACAAGTATTTGCAACAAGATTTTATATACAAGAGCAAAAATGTTATTCATTTTCCAAAATTTTTAAATTTAAGAATGTTCATAAATATTCATCAGGTTAGCTGAAAAGTCAGGCAAGCTATGCAGAATACCAAATGATACGATTGAATGTCGAATAAACGAAAGTGATGTTCTTGATTTTTGTTATACAAATTAGTATTTAAATTATTTTAGTTTGTAATTAGTTTATGTGTTATATATTTTAAATAATATTAGGCTATAAACTTAACTGTTTTCTTTTAATTCTTTAGCATTTTTATAGTTATGTATGTTGACTTGGGAAAGGAGTAATTCTTTTAGGAATGGAGATATTGGAAAAATGCGAGGCATAGATTTATATTTTGATAAAATTCAATCGTGGCACTCTTGAGAATTTTTCTTCTAAGTAAGTTGCTTTCTCTTTTAATAAGTATGGCATTCTTTAGTTGTGGTATAATTTATTTCTCTGAATAACTAATGCATCTGATAAATTGTTGTGTATAAGATCCCTTTTGTGCTCACGGATACATTTTTTTAAATTAATGCAAGTTCCCCCAATGTATAGTGAGGAGCAGTTCCGGCAATTTATGTTATATATACCTACTTCGGAATTATTAGTATTATGGCTATTTGTGGTTCTGACCATATCCATGATACTTTTGAATGTGGTTGTAATTATTTTGATGTGGTTTAGATTGGATAAATTGTTTTGGATAGTGGATGCTGTGAAGATACTAGGTAGTATTACCTGTCTGTTCTTATCTAGTTTATTGCCATTGTTATTGCTGTTAATAATGCTGTTACCTTTTTCCGCAGTTGTATATTTTGTATGCTTTTCTCTTGGCATTGCGGATGAAATATTGGAGTTTTTTCACCTGTTT
Source organism: Acanthosepion esculentum (assembly GCA_964036315.1). Classification (NCBI taxonomy): domain Eukaryota; kingdom Metazoa; phylum Mollusca; class Cephalopoda; order Sepiida; family Sepiidae; genus Acanthosepion; species Acanthosepion esculentum. Next base: position 42,090,447 of record OZ038495.1, on the reverse strand, counting down.
TCTATGTATATATATTTCTTCTTTGGTTAAGTATTGGGACTGCAGATTCTTAGTGATCTGAAATAGAATCTTATAATTTTTCCTATAATTATTCCAACATTATTAACAACAATAACAATGACAATAAACTATATAAAAACAGACATATAATAGTACTTACTAAATCCATGAAATCAACTATCCAAAACAATTTAACCAATCTAAACAATATATATGCGTGTGTATGTGTACATACACACATATATACATAGTCAAAGACGAAATTATTTGTTCATCCATCAATTTTAAATATTTATATCCATTTCTCAGAATCTAATGCCCATATGATGCCAGTTTTTTTATATGTTAATAAGCACAAAAAAAGGGAAAATAAAACTCAATTTTCAGAACAATAGGTTAATTACAACGAATTTGACAGACGAATTATGCAAAATAGGAAAAGACAAAATTATTCATACAGTATGAAAAATTGAACATTTTTCACAATATTAATAGTCAATAGCATGGCCACTCATCTTTATAACTTTCTGCAATTGTTTTCTAAAGTTTTTGACGAAATTTGAACAAGTCTTTTCTGGGATTTTCTTCCATTCTTCAATGGTTATATTTCTATTAGGACATCCCATAAGTTCTGTCCGAATTTTAACTTTTTGTTAAAATGAACAAAATTTAAAGGGTATTTTATAAGGTCTAATGGAGCTGAACATTATTTTTATGTTTAGATGCACTTAAACTGATCAAATTTTATTTCAGAGAACAATAAAATTAAATTTTGTTTGATTAAAACCCTGCTAACATGGAAGTACCGAAGAATCATTTGCGGCACATAATGCTTTATGAGTTCAAGAAAGGAAACTCAGCAGCTGAAGCGGCTAGAAACATTCACTCAGTTTATGGAGAGGAATGTGTGAATGAAAGAACTTGCAGAAGATGGTTTGCAAAATTCAGAGGTGGAGATTTCACCCTTGAAGATGAAGATCGAACCGGACGTCCAATTGAGTTTGATGAAAAGCTTCTTGAAGCAGCTCTTGAAGAAAATCCTGCTTTATCAGTTGAGGAATTGGCAGTGGTTCTCAGTTCAAACCATACAACTGTTCATCGTCATCTTCAACAACTTGGAAAAGTTCCTAAACTTGGAAAATGGGTGCCTCATGAATTGTCTGAAAACAACCTCAAATTCTGATTTGACATCTGCACTTCTCACCATTCTTGCCAACTTGTTTCACCTTTTTTGGATAGACTTGTGACTGGCGACGAAAAATGGATCTTTTATCGAAATGTTAAGCATTGTAGACAGTGACTTGGTAAAGAGGAAGGACCTCAGCCACAGCAGAGAAGGGAACTTCATGAGCAAAAGGTTCTTCTTTCAATCTGTTGGGATTGCCAAGGAATAATCCACTTTGAATTCTTACCACCTAATGCAACAATTAATGCTCAAATATACTGTCAGCAATTAGAGCATTTGAACCAAGCTTTGAGGAAAAAAAAACCTGCTCTAGTGAATCGAAAACAGGTGATGTTTCATCAGGACAATGCGCAACCATGCACAGCAAGAATCACGTCACAAAAGATCGAAGAACTTGGTTGGGAGAAAATTCCTCATCCACCTTATTCTCCCGATCTTGCTCCTTCAGACTACCATTTGTTTTGTAGCATTCAATTTTTTTAAAATTTTTTTTAATTTGCAACTTTTCAGTTGATTTTTCTATATCTTCAGAAATGGCTGTTTTTTTCGGACGCTACTTAATGTAAACAAACTTCTGAAAACAGCCATTTCTGAAGAAAAATCGGGGCCAATCTGAAATATCAAATATATATATATATATATATATATAAAAATATAAATAAATACTTTCACAAAAAAACATTCAATTTTTTTTAATTCGCAACTTTTCAGTTGTTTTTTCTATATTATATATATATATATATATATATATATGTATAAAGTGTTTTAAGCATCTGAAAAACATATCTTTATACAGGGGGATTGAAAGTAACTCCCTATTTTATGTATGATAGACTCTCCTGTTTTGTAAAAATTATAATTACACAGGAGAGTCCATCATATATAAAATAGTCGTAAGTTGCATGGATTCGATCAGCGTTTCTCTGTGTTTGCTGGACTGACTAACTTGGTCAGTTGAAAATCTTCCTTATATAAGGATTTAGGTGTGAAAATCGGCTGAAGTTGATTTTGGTGCAATTTCACTTCTCCACATGAAGTTTCTGAATTATCATGCTGTGAGCCAATAGAATTTACTGTTTAGCACAATAAGGTTTTGATTGGTTATGTTAGTTCGCGTAGGCGTGCAAAATGGAATGTTCTTGTTTCTAGGGGGATAAGGTAAATGGACTCGTCCACAATCTATTGGTTCAGCATATTTACAATTTAACTCTATGCTGTTTCTATTGACTTGACCAATGAAAATATTTGGAAATAATTTGAACTTTTCTTAAACTTTGAATGTTGTCTTCTTTTCCAATAGGATGGTGACCTTACTGAGCCTACTTGCATAACACTGATCAACAAGCTGGAGAATAAACAGAGCCATTCCAATGCGCACACTCAACTTGTTTCCATCATACCAAGCCAAGGAACACTGGGCCCAAATGAGAATGTGCTCGTCACTTTCATTTTTAAACCAAGGTAAAATTAGTCTTTCACATGATTGTAGATATTTCCTCTCTTTTCATATTAGTTTAAAAAAATCTAGACCTGTGTTGCTATTTGATATTTGTTTCATCTTACTTATCTCTGTCAAGTTTGGCAAGATGCAATTAACAGAATTTTGAATCTTCTGTCAAAGTATTTAGGTGAGAGTGGAGTGCCTACAGTATATCAATCACTATGGCATGCCAGTGACAAGGCATTTTGTACTGATATTTAGGGATTGTAAAAAGAGAAGTGGTTCATGCTTTAACAAATTGAATAATGCTGCCTTGGCCAAAATTCAAAATCATTCCTCTGCTTCCCTTTGCTGCAACCATTTGCCTTATACCATTTTGCACATCTATATATTGAGAGACTCAATTGATATTTAATAAAAAATAAAATTAAAAATTTAAATATTTAGAAGCTTACTGCAATCAGTGGGCATGATCCAAAAATGGTTGGAAATTATTAGTTACAAGGTTGTTTTAAATACAACGAACATTATGAAAAAAGACATTGGTTAATGTCTCATTGGGTGTACTCTCAGGTCTGTAATAATCATCAAAAATAAATTCCAACATCCACTTCTCTTATCCCAAACCGACTGCTGACTTATTTCAGTCCAACTCCAGTTTATTTATTTTAATGTGAAATTCTGAGAAAACGTTTAAATTTGAAGAAAAGGCTCATTTAGAATTGTGGAATTGATTTTAAAACTAAATTCAAATTAATTTATGCCATGTACATTGTATTAAACAACCATTCTCTACATATTCCATTGATGAAATCTAGGTTTCAATTGAGCTGCTTCTTCCCACAAACTGTTGCATTGTGGAACTGACTCCCAAGAAAATGCTTCCTCAATCACTATTTACATATATATATATATATTATATTATATATATATATATATATATATATATATATTATATTATATTATATATATATACATATATATATATATACATATGGATACAATATATATTTATACATATGGATATTATATATATTTATATATATGGATATTATATATATTTATATATGTATATTTTATATATATATAAATATATATGTATAGTATATATATATATATATGTATATAAAGACATTTATATTATGTTTAACGTTCTTTTTATAGATACAAGTATTTAAGCAAATGCTCTGTTTTATAATAAATTTGCTTAAATACTTGTATCTATAAAAAGAACGTTAAACATAATATAAATGTCTTTAAATAAATTGTCGGACTATGTCCAATTCTAAAATATATATATGTATGTATATTTTATATATATGTGTATGTATATTTTATATATATATATATGTATATTTTATATACGTATGTATGTATATTTTTATATACATATATGTATATTTTTTATATATGTATATTATATATATGTATATTTTATATATATATAAATATATATGTATAGTATATATATATATATATATATATATATATATGTGTGTGTATGTATATTTTATATATATATATGTGTGTATGTATATTTTATATATATATATGTGTGTATGTATATTTTATATATATATATGTGTGTATGTATATTTTATATATATATATGTGTGTATGTATATTTTATATATATATATGTGTGTATGTATATTTTATATATATATATGTGTGTATGTATATTTTATATATATATATGTGTGTATGTATATTTTATATATATATATGTGTGTATGTATATTTTATATATATATATGTGTGTATGTATATTTTATATATATATATATGTGTGTATGTATATTTTATATATATATATATGTGTGTATGTATATTTTATATATATATATATGTGTGTATGTATATTTTATATATATATATATATGTGTGTATGTATATTTTATATATATATATATATGTGTGTATGTATATTTTATATATATATATATATGTGTGTATGTATATTTTATATATATATATGTGTGTATGTATATTTTATATATATATATGTGTGTATGTATATTTTATATATATATATATGTATATATGTGTGTATGTATATTTTATATATATATATATATATGTATATCTTATATATATATATTTTATATCAATGTATGTATATTTTTATATACACATATGTATATTTTTTATATATGTATATTATATATATATATATATGTATATTTTATATATATATATATATATGTTCAAACATATACTGTTAAATATAACAGACAACAAATGTCTTGTATTTGATCATGAGCTGTTCTAAACTTTGTATAGTAGCCCTAGTCTTGGGAGAAAATAAAGATAGAAATTATCCACCATTTGGATTTTTCTATTGTGCTGTTCCTCAATCTAATCTTTCAGCCCATATGAGCCATCATCAAAGTGGTTATATGGATATTACAACAGAGATGTTCACCATCAAAGATGAGATCCCGTTATGTTTAAATAGAAGTTTGCTATGCAATGATAACGCTCTCAGGATAGCATTGAGGCTTTCATCCCAGATAGAAAATACTAAGTTAAATTGTGCTCATCTCCTTGGTTCTCAGCTGCTTGCTCAGCCACTATTGCTAATAGAAATCACTTCTTCTATCTGTATCGGAGCAACATGTCAGATTGTAACAGATGTCTCTTTGTTTCTGGTTTAATGTGTGCAAGCGTATCCTCAGTGAAGCAAAGATACTGTTTGCTGATAGAATGAAACAATGTATTGCATCTTGCAAGTTTGGTTCTATTAATTATTGGCGGCTCTGCAAGTGTGTGCTGAACTACAGCAAATCCACATTCCTCCCTCTATTCAATTAAAATCCTAACATCCTCAGCTGATAAGGCTGAATGCTTTGCTCGGAAATTCACATCCAACTCAACACTTGATTTGTCCGGAGCACAAACACTTGATTTTCCCCTTAGAACTGAGGCTCTACTGAGTGAGATGAGCATAATCCCATTGATGGTATTGGGCATCAAGTTTAAATTAGACTCTCATAAAGCAAGTGGTGGTTATGGGATACCAGCTGTAGTCCTAAAGCAAGGTGCTCCTGAGCTGGCTCCAGTTCTCTCCATACAATTATTGCCTTGCTGATTCTTGCTTTCCAGCTTGTTGGAAATCCTCTGTTGTCCTTGTTTTCAAAAACCCTGGAGAACCTTCTGACTCATCTAACTACTGTCCCATCAGTCTCCTACCACTCTTTGGCAAAGTCTTCAAGGTTCTAATCAATGCTGAAGTAGTTAAGCATCTCTCTTCCCATGATCTGCTCTCTGACAAACAATATAGTTTCCATTTTGTCCGGTCTTCTGCTGACATGCTTACGCCCATAATTCTGTCTGTATACCAAGGTCTTGATAATCATGGCAAAGCTCAAACTGTGGCTTTAGATAATTCAAAGGTGTTTGGTAGCATTTGGCATGCCAGCCTTCTACATAATCTTCAGGGCTGCAATATTACAGGACAATTATATGATTTAATCCAATCATTTCTATCAAATCAGGAAATGAAGGTTGTCCTGAATGGGCTCTCTTCCTGTTTATTTCATTCAAATGCTGGTGTCCTACACGGTTTCTGATCTTCATCAATGATCTTCCTGTTGGCATCAGTTCTCAAGTAGCCATCAGTGCAGATGACACTACCATTTAATTCTGTCTCAATAGCAAATCCGGCATTGCTGAGAAAGTTAAGCTGGCCATTGATCTTGAAAAGGACTTCCAATCTGTGGTTGACTGGGGCAGGAAATTGCTTGTAAATTTTAATGCCTCCAAAACAAAACTGTTCTCATTTACCCACCATAGAGAAACCTCCTTGCCTCCTATAAACAAGACTGATGCTTAACTTCACAAGAGCATCTCTCTACACCTTGGTTTCATGTTTTCCACTGACCTGATGTAGAAGAACTACATTGAATCAGTAGCTGCATCTACTGCAGGGAAAGTTTGTTCTCTGTGTCACGCCTGAAGGTTTTTCTCGAAAAGAGGGTAAAATAAATTCAATTCAATTAAAAAAGAAACAAAATCTTAGCACCAAGTAAAAAATATACATACTCTTTGGAGAGGGAGAAAGAAAGAAAGAAAGAAAGAAAGAAAGAAAGAAAGAAAGAAAGAAAGAAAATGATTAAAGAATGAAATTCAAAGTGATACATACAGCAAGACAGGCAATGATATTCTTTTTCACATGGCTGCTTAGATGAAAGTTAATCAAGGAGTGACCTTTTCTTTTTCGTTTTTTTGCTGGTAATGGCTATCTAGTAGGTCCAAATTTAAGTCCCTCAGGCTGAAGGAGGGGGAGCAGTGCTAAGTTTGCCATGTACCAACATGAACATCTTGTTGAAGAGGTCACTCCATGACTAAAAATAATGTCCAATACTTGCATGAACCAGAATAATCATCAAAGATATAAAAAAAAAAATCTATATATTCAGTTAAAATTTTTAAAAAAATAATCTTTGATAATGGCTAATAGAATATCTGAAAGTGCTCTCTAATATTCGGCATTTCCCTTTGGTGTATTATTGCAACCAATGTTTGCATTTATATCTTCCCCCTCACACTCCTTCTTTCATTTTATGTGCCATGTCCTTTCAGGATGTAGATAATCATGGCTCTCCACCTTCCTCTATTCTTTGCAGCTCTCAACAAGTTACTTCCCTCTTCTGCCTCCCCCGGACCACATTCTGTAATCCACTTGCTTAAGCCCACTAGGTATGTCATGCATATTGTTTTCCATTGTCTCGCCTTCCCTCTATTCAACTAGTGAGTATCAGATTCTCCAATGCCTCCTTCCTCATTATGAATCTCAGAAACTTCAGCTGCCGGTTTCTGATGTTAAGTATAACCCTCCTCCTTGTTTGCATCGTCTCCAAAACCTCATCATTGCCCACACACTTGATCCACGATATCCTTAGCATCCTTCTGTAGAACCAAATCTCTGTCACCTCAAGTCTCTTCTTCATCTTTGAGTAAATCATCATCCAGCATTCGCTACCAGAAAGAAGGACAGAAGTCACATAACAGCTCAGTATTCTTTTCTTTGTTTCTAAAGAAATCCTCCTGTCTTGCAATACTCTGCCCAGCTTTTGGAATGCATCCTTGGCCATTCCAATATGTCTATGGATCTCAGCGTCACATTTACCGTTCTCTGTCAAAACACTTCCCAGATATTTAAACTTTCATGTCTGCTTGATTCTAGTGTTTCCGACCTGCAAATCACATTTCAGGCTCATCCTTTTACTGATGACCATGCATTCTGTTTTCTTGCAGTTTAGGCTTAGTCCCTTCTTCCCACTCTTTGTCGTTACCCTCTGTAGGAGATTTTGTAATTTCTTTTCCTTGTCTGCTATCAGTACTGTGTCATCTGTGTATCGTATGTTAAGATTGTGGCTGCCAGTGCTAAATTTCAGTAGTGTTTCTGATCCTCTCAGAATTGCCTCGCTCTATAGGTTGAATAGGTCAGGTGAGAAGATGCATCCTTGCCTTATGCCCCTTTCTATTTTTGTATAATCGCTGAACTCATTCCCTATGCACATGCATGCTGTTTGCTCACACTCCAACACATATATAATTCCATCAATAAAACTATTACATTAATCTAGATGATATGACATGTTATATAGAATGTTTCAATTTTGTCATTCAATTACTTAATATATATATACCCAATTTTGTTTCATTTATTTTATCCAGATATATATATATGTGTGTATTCATAGAAATCTACATGGCATCCATTGTACTTGTGATGAACATTCATTATCTTTTAGTCCATTATTACTAAGCTTCAACTAATTTCAGATGGGGAATCCCCCAGAAAGGCTGGAAGTATAAAAAAGAACCACCTCTCCGAAGAGACTTTGTCATTTTTGTCCAGTTCCAAGTTGTAGGCATACATACTTATTCAAATGACGAATGCGGTTTAGTTCCAGATGAAATTAAACGTAAGTAATAATGTACATATTATAATGTTTTAATGATCTGTTGGGCTTTTAATTTGTGATACAATTCGAAATTGGATGTTTAAGCACTCAATCCAGTATCCAGTAAACAGCTGGATCATCTCACCATTAATTATATTAATGAAATACAATGAGAAATTACATCTTTGCCATCATACTCGTCTTTCTATTTTAATCATTTAATCAATTTTCTATCTGTAAAATTGCTGTTTGTTTCCAATACAGTTTATAGATTATTTAAATGTCTTTGTTGTATAGATCAAGCTTTCCTAGCATTTCAGATTATCAAATGCTGTTATGCAATTTATATGACATAAAAACTTTTATGGTCTTGTATTGATTGTATTGCATTTCTTCATGTCATAAACAAGGCCAGACATTTCTTCCTCTGTTTCTAATCAAATTTTACTCTGAACTCTGTTCATTAGAATCCTAATTATTAGATATGCTATATGGTTCATTATTATTAATTATTAGATATGCTATATGGTTCATTAAGCTGATTGTTCAGTTGAGTTTGCATTCATTCACACCTCGTTTCATTGGCAGATTGATTTACTGAGGTTGTCCAGAATTTTGATACTGTGATGTAACACATTTATCATTTTCAGTATCATTATCTGCCTCAAAATTATAAAGGGTTGTTAGTATCTCTATGACAATCACATCTGGTTCTGTGGTTTTGAAGCTCTTCATCATAATTAGGGTTGTTGTTACATCAGATTACAGTCTCATGATTTCTTTCCTGTTTTTGCATATTGTTGAATTTTCTCCTTTATTCTCATGGAAGAGCTTTATGTACCACTTCCAAAGTTTCAATGTTTTGGTTTGGCCTCCTTTCTTCCTCAAATAATGTTTTGCATTAACCACCTTTCTTCCTCACATAACGCTTTGCTTTAACTGCTTTTCTTCCTCACATAACGCTTTGCTTTCACTGCCTTTCTTCTTCACATAGCGTTTTGCTTTAACTGCCTTTCTTCCTCAAATAACGTTTTACATTTAAACACCTTTCTTCCTCACATAACGCTTTGCTTTAACTGCCTTTCTTCCTCACATAACGCTTTGCTTTCACTGCCTTTCTTCTTCACATAGCGTTTTGCTTTAACTGCCTTTCTTCCTCACATAATGTTTTACTTTAAATACCTTTCTTCCTCACATAACGCTTTGCTTTAACTGCCTTTCTTCCTCCCATAACGCTTTGCTTTCACTGCCTTTCTTCTTCACATAGGGTTTTGCTTTAACTGCTTTTCTTCCTCACATAATGTTTTGATTTAACCACCTTTCTACCTCACATAACACTTTGCTTTCACTGCCTTTCTTCCTCACATAACGTTTTACATTTAAACAACTTTCTTCCTCACATAACGCTTTGCTTTAACTGCTTTTCTTCCTCACATAACGCTTTGCTTTCACTGCCTTCTTCACATAGCGTTTTGCTTTAACTGCCTTTCTTCCTCACATAACGTTTTACATTTAAACACCTTTCTTCCTCACATAACGCTTTGCTTTAACTGCCTTTCTTCCTCACATAACGCTTTGCTTTCACTGCCTTTCTTCTTCACATAGCGTTTTGCTTTAAATGCTTTTCATCCTCACATAATGTTTTGATTTAACTACCTTTCTACCTCACATAACACTTTGCTTTCACTTCCTTTCTTCCTCACATAACGTTTTACATTTAAACACCTTTCTTACTCACATAACGCTTTGCTTTAACTGCTTTTCTTCCTCACATAACGCTTTGCTTTCACTGACTTTCTTCTTCACATAGCGTTTTGCTTTAACTGCCTTTCTTCCTCACATAACGTTTTACATTTAAACACCTTTCTTCCTCACATAATGCTTTGCTTTAACTGCCTTTCTTCCTCACATAACGCTTTGCTTTCATTGCCTTTCTTCTTCACATAGCGTTTTGCTTTAACAGCTTTTCTTCCTCACATAACGTTTTACATTTAAACACCTTTCTTCCTCACATAACGCTTTGCTTTAACTGCCTTTCTTCCTCACATAACGCTTTGCTTTCACTGCCTTTCTTCTTCACATAGCGTTTTACTTTAACTGCTTTTCTTCCTCACATAACGTTTTACATTTAAACACCTTTCTTCCTCACATAACGCTTTGTTTTAACTGCCTTTCTTCCTCACATAACGCTTTGCTTTCACTGCCTTTCTTCTTCACATAGCGTTTTGCTTTAACTGCTTTTCATCCTCACATAATGTTTTGATTTAACTACCTTTCTACCTCACATAACACTTTGCTTTCACTTCCTTTCTTCCTCACATAACGTTTTACATTTAAACACCTTTCTTACTCACATAACGCTTTGCTTTAACTGCTTTTCTTCCTCACATAACGCTTTGCTTTCACTGACTTTCTTCTTCACATAGCGTTTTGCTTTAACTGCCTTTCTTCCTCACATAACGTTTTACATTTAAACACCTTTCTTCCTCACATAATGCTTTGCTTTAACTGCCTTTCTTCCTCACATAACGCTTTGCTTTCACTGCCTTTCTTCTTCACATAGCGTTTTGCTTTAACAGCTTTTCTTCCTCACATAACGTTTTACATTTAAACACCTTTCTTCCTCACATAACGCTTTGCTTTAACTGCCTTTCTTCCTCACATAACGCTTTGCTTTCACTGCCTTTCTTCTTCACATAGCGTTTTGCTTTAACTGCTTTTCATCCTCACATAATGTTTTGATTTAACTACCTTTCTACCTCACATAACACTTTGCTTTCACTTCCTTTCTTCCTCACATAACGTTTTACATTTAAACACCTTTCTTACTCACATAACGCTTTGCTTTAACTGCTTTTCTTCCTCACATAACGCTTTGCTTTCACTGACTTTCTTCTTCACATAGCGTTTTGCTTTAACTGCCTTTCTTCCTCACATAACGTTTTACTTTAAATACCTTTCTTCCTCACATAACTCTTTGCTTTAACTGCCTTTCTTCCTCACATAACGCTTTGCTTTCACTGCCTTTCTTCTTCACATAGCATTTTGCTTTAAATGCTTTTCTTCCTCACATAACGCTTTGCTTTCACTGCCTTTCTTCTTCACATAGCGCTTTGCTTTAACTGCCTTTCTTCCTCACATAACGTTTTACTTTAAATACCTTTCTTCCTCACATAACTCTTTGCTTTAACTGCCTTTCTTCCTCACATAACGCTTTGCTTTCACTGCCTTTCTTCTTCACATAGCATTTTGCTTTAAATGCTTTTCTTCCTCACATAACGCTTTGCTTTCACTGCCTTTCTTCTTCACATAGCGCTTTGCTTTAACTGCCTTTCTTCCTCACATAACGTTTTACATTTAAACACCTTTCTTCCTCACATAACGCTTTGCTTTAACTGCCTTTCTTCCTCACATAACGCTTTGCTTTCACTGCCTTTCTTCTTCACATAGCATTTTGCTTTAAATGCTTTTCTTCCTCACATAACGCTTTGCTTTCACTGCCTTTCTTCTTCACATAGCGTTTTGCTTTAACTGCCTTTCTTCCTCACATAACGTTTTACATTTAAACACCTTTCTTCCTCACATAACGCTTTGCTTTAACTGCCTTTCTTCCTCACATAACGCTTTGCTTTCACTGCCTTTCTTCTTCACATAGCGCTTTGCTTTAACTGCCTTTCTTCCTCACATAACGTTTTACATTTAAACACCTTTCTTCCTCACATAACGCTTTGCTTTCACTGCCTTTCTTCTTTACATAGCGTTTTGCTTTAACTGCCTTTCTTCCTGTTGTGGTGGGATCCACCTAATCTGCATAGGTGACTACCAACTATATAAATAATGGTTGATACCGGAAGACGAAGGGAAGTGGAATCACGAGATCCAACTAGAGACTCTGATCGACTGCGACTAGTCAACACATTCTCCAGGAACGTCTTCCCAGAAATATACAGAAATACTATATGTACTCATTGTGTACACTTTCTTGTTATAATACATTCTTGTTCTAAGTACATTTTGTGTTGCATTATTATTCCATGAAATAGGCGAGATTCAACATTGAGTCAAGACTCAACACTTCCTCAAATAACGTTTTACTTTAAATACCTTTCTTCCTCACATAACGCTTTGCTTTAACTGCCTTTCTTCCTCACATAACGCTTTGCTTTCACTGCCTTTCTTCTTCACATAGGGTTTTGCTTTAACTGCTTTTCTTCCTCACATAATGTTTTGATTTAACCACCTTTCTACCTCACATAACACTTTGCTTTCACTGCCTTTCTTCCTCACATAACGTTTTACATTTAAACACCTTTCTTCCTCACATAACGCTTTGCTTTCACTGCCTTTCTTCTTCACATAGCGTTTTGCTTTAACTGCCTTTCTTCCTCACATAATGTTTCGATTTAACCACCCTTCTTCATCTTTCTTTCCTTGGAATAAATTATTTTGCTGTTTTCACTCATTCTTTCCATCAGGTATTCTATGCTTTATATTTGCTTTTATCTGCAACTGTATATGTTTGTAACAAAATAGTTTTGTTTTTTTAAGTCCAGAAACTGTTATTGTTCTTTCCAGGATTGATGGTACTTACCCTTTTTTAAAGTAATGTGGAATATCAGCATCATTATTTTCTCTTCAAATTACATGTGCTATTCATTTTAGTTGCTGCTGCTGTTGGAAGTCTTCAAGTAATGTCGTGTCTGTTATCTGTGCAGTACTTTTTGATTCTGTAGTGCCAATTTGCAAGGTTCAAAGAATGATGGTCCTCACCAAAACCTACCTGCTTTACTTGCTACTTTTAACTATTGATCTAACAAAGGGTGACATTTTAGATATGTCTGAACAAATTTGGTGCCATGCATGATATCCATGTGAAAGTCTCAATCTGATGAGTCTATTTAAAAACATGAGTTGAGTTTTTATGTTAATGCTTTGGTTTTGTAGTAATTTGCATTGTTAGGTAAAACTATTCCTAGTGTAGCTCATTTTACGTTCAATTTTCTTATCTCCTACACTAAAATTGTCATAACTGATTCATAAATCAAAGTAAAGTCTTATCGATTTACACTACAAAATAATAATGCAGCCTATTCTGTGTTCAATTTCCTTATCTCCTTTACTAAAATTGTTATAACTAATCTATACTCTGAGGCAAGGTCTCATCATTTTATCAAAATACTAGTGCAGCCTATTCTATTTTCATTTTATATATCTCCTATACTAAATTTGTTATAACTGATCTATACACCGAAGTATTTGAAGTAGTTAGTATTTATTAACTCCACATCCTGAATTTTTATGTTGTATTCAAAGTACATTCCATCACTGATTTAATATTTCATCTAATAATATAACTCTTGATAAGGAAAGAAAATACTTTCTTTAATGTAAAATATTATAGTTTTGTTTTATCCCATTAGCTCTGTGTGTAATATAGATAATGAAATGTTTGGAGTAGACATTGAAATTATTGAGTGATTAAATTCAGAAAATAAAACTGGTTTTAATGATTGAGTAATCAAGTGAATTTTTGTCTAAATTTCTAGAATGAGAAGTTATTATTTCCATTATTGACACATAGACTAGTATCCTCATCTTTGTTATTATGTCACCATTTCTACTGTTGTGTCCTCCAGTCTTACTCAAATACCTGTTGATCTATGTACCCTTCATACAATTTCAAACTGAACCCTTTATTTAATCCACGGGTTAGAGTGTTCTCATTCTACTGACAATGTCTAGTAATATCTGGTCCAATTCTTATTTAGTTATTGCTCACCAAAATTTCCACTAAGTCCAAATACAAACAACATGAAATATTGAGGGATAATGATGAGGAAACCCATGTTATATTTAACAAAAAAAATAAGGAATTTATTTAAAAGTTTACACATTTGAAGTTGTCAGTAGCTTGTTTCAAGAAAAGGAACCAAATATGTAAAGTTCTTAGTTTTGATGAATTGTCAAGAAGAGGAAATATTCATATTAAATCATCAAACAAAAAGTAACATTCCAAAATGTTTAAACAAATTGAGAGAGTTCGTTTTTCATATAAAAGTTATATGGTTTTATTCAATATGAATGAAAAGATATATTTTAAGGTCCTTAGCTTGGAGTTGAATAGAGTTCATTGAAATTGCCCTGCTCTCATTAGAGGTTAACAATGTATCATCATGTAATTTGCATTATACAGATATATGGAATACAGCTACTTTCTGCCTCTCTCTTTCTCTCTCTTTGCTTCTTTATCTCTCTCTCTCTCTCTCTCTCTCTCTGCCTCTCTGCTTTGATTCAACTATTTCTGCCTATTTATATCAAAAAGCAATCTGACATCGCCCCATTACTTTTTTCTCAGTTTGTAAGCCACTCCCTTTTCCATTGGTCAAAATAAATTTTCACGTAGCCTAGTTAAGCATTGCCTTGGTCTTTTCTTCAGGCCTGAGACAATCCCTTTTTCTCTTAGTCAAAATAAATTTTTGCACAGGCTCACGAATTTGAAAATAGTGAAGAAAGGAGAGTTATTTCTATTTCATATTCACCCCAAGCCCAGCCCAGGGATTGACCTCACAATTACTATGTCACTCAATTCATGAACGAATGCTTTAATCCACTGACCTATATGAGATATTCCTTAATATGGTTAGTGGCACAAGAACAATCTATCACCCATACATTAAGGGGTCAGTTTGAAATTCCCTGAAGGTTACATGGATTTACAAGAACCTGATGTTGTCCGCAGTGCATAATAGCCAAAATATTGACATCATAATGACAAAGATGAAGGCATCTATAAATGAATGTAAATAATCAAGTGATCTTCTGGAGTGATAATGGAGAGACATCAGATTGTACCAAGAAAAGTCTGAGTCTATAAGGCTAAACAAAACCATAGGTAACAAGAACTGCTGAGCAACAAAAGACAGAAGGCTGGACAATGCCTGCATCCAGATGGAATATAGTACATAAAGACAGGCTTGGTGTAACAAATTCACTATCAGCTGTTTGCAGATGCAAGAACATGCAAAATAACTTGTATTATGATAATTCTTATTGTTGGTTTCAATCCAACTAGGAAGGACTGCAAAATACTTTCCCCTCCCCAATTTTTTGTCAGAAGCACAAAAATGCATGCTGGGATTTTTTCCCAGCCAATAAAATAGATGGTTTTTGTTTTTATATGACTTCCTCCCCGTCTGTCTTGCTTTGAAGTCAGAATACTACATTCACTTGATCTTGTGTGTCAACCCCAATTTTTAGTTTGTGAACTTTTTGTGATATTATTGTTACTTTGCCTTCTGTTAGTTTGCCTTGCATATATTGTTTGCTTGCTTTATATTAATATTTGCTGTGTTCTTTTCTTATTGCTTAATGCAGACTGTCAATTGTTAGTTGGACACTTCTGCCATTTATCTATTTATTTTACATTTAAACATGGCCACTCACTCTACTCTTATGCAGCAGAGAACATGAAACAATGATCTCTTAAAAGAATCAAACTATAATATAATTTTGTTAGCGCACATCTTTCTTCATTTTATAACCAGACAATATTTGTTTATTTACTGACTGCAGACAGCCCAAATGTTGAAGTTGCTATCACGGGAACAGCTCTACCAGTGCTCATCAGTCTTAGCCCCAACCATGATAAAATCAATTTCGGTACCTGTCATGTCGGCGAAAAAATTGATGCAACGTACCTCCTAACCAATCACTCATCAATCCTTCCGGTCAACTACCAGTTCAAACGAAATGCCCACTTCAAAGCAGAACCTGAGAAAGGTAGCTTGCAAGCAAGCACCCAGGAAAAAATCACTTTTAGTTTTGTCCCCAAACAAACAGGTAAGAATTAAATATTAGTCATTTATATATACTCTTGATGCATTATTTGATTTTAATATAGAAATCTAATAGTAATTATTTTACATTAGAAATGGATTGTAACTAATTTTAATGAGATGTTTATTGAAACTGTAACTTTACTACAGAAATCAGTTACATATCCCTTAAATGCTAGCTGTTTGTGACTTTACTATTTAATATAAGGAAAAAAATTTAATAATAACTGCACGTAACTTTTGATTTTACAATAGAAATGCTTTAGAAATTAATTTATGCCACCTGTGATTTTTTGGTTATTATTATTATTAAACTAAATAATTGCTGTAACTTTTTCAATATTTTTCAACACTTAGAGAAGAGTGCAATTTAAGAAATGGAAAAAAACACAGTGTTTGACAATGTTCAACAATATTTTAAGTGTGTCTGTCTTCAAGTTATGTTTAAAAATTGTATGCGAGTATAAAAACATTAAAAATCTACAAAAAATTATTGTCCTGAGAAAACGGCTGTACTGCTAATCAATGTGTCAAAATGAATGAAACACAGTCAGTATGAATTTGCATGCAACTTATTATTATTATTATTATTTTTATTTCCTTTGATATCTGGCGTTTACACATTTCTTTCCAGGTCCCGCCCAGGGACCTAAGGTTAGAAATGGCATCATGACACTTTCCACTGCAAAAAAAAAAAAAAAAATAAAAAATAAAATAAAATAAAAAAATAATTACATAGATAAAGCCCTTCGTAAAGTGTGGGCTGTACTTGTCAGAACAATTTTTTGTATCTCTTTGAGGCATGGACTTCCAGGGATCCCTTCAATCAGCCTACTGGAATCTTTTCCAACCAGTCCAAGGGCTCCAACTACAACAGGAATTGTTGATGTTCCCATGTGCCACATTTTTGAGATTTCTATTTCAAGGTCCTTGTATTTTGATAGTCTTTCGAATATCTTCAAAGATACATTGCAGTCTGCAGGGACTGACATATCAATAAGGAGGCACTTATTTTGTTTGTGGTCTTTAATAACAATGTCTGGGCGGTTGGCTTTGATTGTTCTGTCAGTGTGTATTGTGTAGTCCCATAGAATTGTAACAGGTCCTATCTCCGTAACCACGTCAGTGTGGTGTTCGTACCAGTTTCTTTCAGTTTCCTTCTTTATTATTATTATTATTATTATTATTATTATTATTATTAGTTACTTGTATTCCCGGTGGAGTATAAGTCATCAATATCAATGTTCTATCAAACTTTGTTCTGGGCTCTGCTTATTGTTTTTCTTCAATTACTTCTTCATCTCAGGTTCATGTCTCAAGGTATTTCTTGATCATTCTCTCTTCTTTCTCCCCTCAGGGTTACAGGTCAGAGATTAGCAGATAATACCAATTACTTCTTTCCTGAGAGAGTGCCCTAGCTAATTCAACTTCCTCCACAAGATCTGCTTAGAAATATCATAAGTATCCCACTGCTCTGTCACTTACTTCATGGCAAATGTTATAATAAGATACCTTTCTTAGTTTAAAATTAAAAAAATGATACAGTTTGTCATAATGTGTGATGTCCATGTGGTCTGTTTGAATTTAAGTAGTCAGTTTACTGGGTGTGACTCTATCTAGTGGCCATCCAGGCAAACAATGTAATGTCAGTGAAGGTAACCCCCCCCCCCACAATCTTTTTGATATTTAACTAAAATTATTGCTATTTTTTATTTTATAAATGTTTTAGCTTATTTTCTTGCTTTTTTCTTTATTCATCTGTTCTTATTTTCTCATGACAGGAGAGTTCCACTCAAATAAAATCTTTGAAGTATATGAAAAAGGTGCTATAAAAGAAGAAGAAACCTGGCCTCGGAAGGAAAAACGAAGTGTGTCATCATTAGGCTTTCACTGTGTGACAAAGAAAAAAGTCATTTTAGCCATAGAAATTAATTTACATGGCATTGCAAAATTAAACCCAGTTATGAAACCACCAAAGTTCAATACAGGTAGGAAACAAATCTGTTGCAATATGTAAAAGATGTATTTAATGATTGATTAATTCATTTATATTCTACGGTTTATCAACTCTTTTTAGGTTATTTAAAGCCAGAAAATATTTTAAATTTAAAAAAAAAATTTTATTTTAGAGATAAGGCTTTCACTGTGTGACAAAGAAAAAAGTCATTTTAGCCATAGAAATTAATTTACATGGCATTGCAAAATTAAACCCAGTTATGAAACCACCAAAGTTCAATACAGGTAGGAAACAAATCTGTTGCAATATGTGAAAGATGTATTCATGATTGATTAATTCATTTATATTCTACGGTTTATCAACTCTTTTTAGGTTATTTAAAGCCAGAAAATATTTTAAATTTAAAAAAAAAATTTTATTTTAGAGATAAGGCTTTCACTGTGTGACAAAGAAAAAAGTCATTTTAGCCATAGAAATTAATTTACATGGCATTGCAAAATTAAACCCAGTTATGAAACCACCAAAGTTCAATACAGGTAGGAAACAAATCTGTTGCAATATGTGAAAGATGTATTCATGATTGATTAATTCATTTATATTCTATGGTTTATCAATTCTTTTTAGGTTATTTAAAGCCAGAAAATATTTTAAATTTTTAAAAAGATTTTTATTTTAGAGATAATGATTTAGTGATACAAGTTTTACTAATTAACACATAGCTAGGGGAAGAAGTGGTGGATTTATACCTGGCCAAAGTGTATTTGCATATAAACACAAATGAAATTGGAACTGGGTTCTCAAATTAACAATTCCAAGTCATTATACATTACACCACCCACACATCTAAATTTACAGCACCTGGGATTCCCAAGTGGTGAGCCATCTAGGTACTGACCAGGATTGATGTTGCTTAATATTGATCATACGGGGTGGGGGAGATGTATTTAGTGGTAACCACAAGTCGCTTAATATATCAACTAACATGACATTGTTTACTACATTTTTTATAGTTTTCTTTGGATATGTAAATCAGGTAATCAGTCACATGCCTATGTCATTTCATCTGCCAGAAATGTAGGCAGTTTAAAGCCATGTGTAGATCTTGTAATTCTTTCATTAACCGGGTATTAAACTCACACTGTTTGGGTCCTGTCACTGGATCTAACCAACGCCTTTATCCACTGTGCCATGTGTCCTTGAGCCAGTTAAGGCATTGGAGAACTTGGAGAGGGGAATTAACAGGATAAATCTGATAACTGACATCCATTAAACATGGCACGTGGAACTAGAACAGTCTACCCCAGTGAGAGAAATAAAGGGTTCAGTTCGACATTCCAACCAACTGAAGAAGGCCGGAGTGTACAACGTCCGAAACATTGTGATAAATATGGCGACAAAGATAAGGACAATAGTCTGAATAATGTAAATAATGTACTATGCTTTTGCTATATTTTTGCCACTAACCAAATATCCATCTTGACAAAGAAATGTTGTCTAAGAAGTTCTCTTACCTATGTTGTCTAAGAAGTTCTCTTACCTATGTTGTCTAAGAAGTTCTCTTACCTATGTTGTCTAAGAAGTTCTCTTACCTATGTATAAACAAGATTTGCAACACAACATCACTTTCCTGAAGCCTTTTTTTTGTCATTATGCCAAGTCAACATGAATTTCCTATTAGACATATTTTAATAGAGCTGCCAATGAGTGCTGTGTCCATTAATAAATAAAAATTAATTATAGTATAATAAATAATTATAGTAAAATAATTGTAACAATTATAATTATCATTAATTCTCTCTTTCTAAACCAATGAAATCAACTCCACTTTCATCCTCTACACACACAGACACATGACACTCTCACTATTAGACAAGCAGGCAGCATGGATCGGCCATTAACATGTATGTCAACAAAAATTTCAGCACCTTTTCCTTTTTCAGGCATAATAGTAAGATTCTCTTAGCACTCAACAAAAATTCACAGTAAGACAACCCCAGACATTTCTTGTATTTTTAAAACTAAATTATCTGGACACACCTGCATATCTATAAAAACATACAAGAAGGACTGTATATACTTACTTGTTCTTTATCTTACCTTTCTGTTGCATTCTGATCCATATTTGATCTACATTTGACCCCAAACTCACAATTTTACTCAGTATTACTGTCTCTTGTGTCTCCAACACCATATAATGACTAGATAATAAATAATACTCATTTTATTGTTTCCATGTCTTGCTATTTCACATTTTTATGAGCATTTTTGTATATATAAATGTTAAAGGGTTTATATTATTAAATACATACTACCAAAATTAGGAATTGAACTCACAAGTACTATGTTACCAGATTCATAAACCAACACTAGTATTAAATATGTGAACAGTACAATATTTTATAAACATATATGGTAAATTAAAAACAACAACCACATCACACCAAAAATATTGAAAATAAGGAAAACAGCATTAGCCTACAACAATAAATCCAAAAACTGTAAACTCTGGAGGAGAAAATCTCATTTTTTATGAGTATTTTTGTATATAAAAATCTATTTTTCTCTTGTTGAAATAATTCAATACTTGCTCAGTAAAGTTTTCTGACAATCTAATTAAACAGATTGTTTGGATGCATTTAGATAAATCTGTTAAGAGTTCTTCTGCTTGACTCAACTAATCTTATTACAAAAACTCCAAGTTTTGTAACTCACAACTGAATTTTGGCAAGGTATTTATTTAAATATGCTTATAAAAGTTATTGTGCTAATTAAATATTATGGCTAATACTGTAAACCCCATTAGATAGTAATATATAAAAAAAGGTTGATAGCAATGACTGATATTGTTAATAATTCAGGCTGTTCTACTGATGTAATGTGAGGACACACACTAAATTTAAACTGACACAAATTTATAAAAGCTAATGGTTGTGTTGTTGCCTCTTTGCATGATAAAATTGATAGCCAATAATAGTCATAGACATATAAGACCCCAGTCTTATTATGTCACCCCCAGTATTTTAGCCAGAAATATCAAAAAATATTACTGAGTGCTATATCAAATGTTATTGGAATTTTATCAATCTTCCCTATTTGACCCAGTCCATATATATATATATATATATATATATATAAAGATATTTTTGAAGGTACAAAGTTTTATCACAGCAATAAACGTATGAAGCATGATATTACTAGACATATTAAAAACGGGCAAAGCAACCAGTTTCGCTCCCGCTCATCAGGCTTTCAATGGGAGATTTAATTTAAATTAAAAACACAGAAAATGTACAATAAAAGAAAATGTGGAGGAGGAGGGGAAAAAATAAAAAATAAAAAAATGAGCAAAAGGAGCTAGAGGCAAATGACAGCGAGCCCCAACAAACACTCACGTTGTTTGCACAAGGGAGGCTTGCGGGACCCGATGTAAAGTGCCTCCAGCACCTTAAGGTGAAATAACGAGTGTGACCGGGACAACACGGTGAACCGGTCAACACTAAAATTAGCTGCACACAATCTGCTTTTTAATAAGTTCTCACAAATGGCGGACCCGTAGGTGTTTTGGACGAGTCCATTCAACGGCAAAGTGTGGTTCCTGATTTTGGTAGGAACGTGCTGTTTAATTCTCATGTCCAAGCGTTGTGTCGTCCTTCCTATGTAGTTAGCCCCGCAACTACAACCATATTATAAATTATAGAATTAGTTTGATGAGGAGGAAGGACGTCTTTACACACTGGACGAACCATGGGCCGGGTTTGAAAAACTATCCGGACTTCAGCAGAGAAAAAACAGTGACGGACCCTTGATGAAATTTGTCTAACCATACTTTCACATTTGGTTCCAATCCAGGGCAATCAGATCAGTTTGGATGTTTTTCAACTTAATTGTGTAATTATTATCAAATTGAGGTGATACTTGAGCTGGATTACCCTGCTCTGACATTTCGAGGAGACATATGGCCACTTTGTCAACTGCTAAATCTATAGGCTTATAGATATCTAAAAATGACTGACACTTCCTCTCAATATCAAGAGGCCTGTCCCAAGAGCAGCAATCTCATAGAATTTGATTAACTCTCATTTTATTTCTAGCCAAATATATTATGAATTTCTTCATGCTTTTCCCTGAGTGTGGATTTCTTATTGGGTTCTTCCTTGAAAAATTAACAATTCAAAACAATGTTTTTCAGATTAAGCAGAATGTTAATGCCATTCCTCCTAAGGATTGAACTCGTTATCCTTGGCTAACAAATATTGTTGAATTACCCTGTCAGTTTAAAATGAGCCTACCCTTTTTTATAAAAGCTTCTAAAAATTTGTTCAAATGATGAAAAGATGAATTTACCTATGGTAGCTCTGCTGGGTAATTTCAAAGCTTAAACACATGATTTAAGGCCCTTGCGTGAGGATTTCATATTAGCTAGATCCTATTTGAACAATTAACAGCTTAACACAAGGTTTTAGATTTAGCTAATGAAACTTTCTTTTAACTTTGTCTATGGACTTCAAATATTTCCTATCAATTCATAGACAGCTATGTGTAATTCTTTTCACAATTCCCTTTATATTAGTTTGAGTCATAAATAATTTATGCTTTTGCTTATCAATTTTAAAGAAATGAAATACAATTAGATTTCATTCAACCTCTTGCTTCTTAGTGGCTTTATTGCCTTGCTTGGAGTGAAATGATTTAAAAAATAGTTATGTAATCGCTGTTATCTGCAATTGCATGTTGCCACTTATCAGACAACTCTTTGATACCTCTTGAGTAAAATTCTGCAGGTGTTGATGTGAAAAACTTTTAACAATCTCCTGAATCTGGTTTTCGTTAGACAAAGTTTTCCCATTCAACATGTTTTTCAGGAATCAAAAATGATAATAATCTGTAGGTACAAGGCCAGATTAATATGTTATGTGAGGTAGAAAAGAAAAACAGTTTAAAAATTTTTTCCGGAGTTATTTTTGCTGTATGAGGCTTTGCACTGTTATGGAGAACATTTTTCCTTTAATCCACGACTGTGCAAAAAGTAAGATATGTGTAAACTATAAATTCATTCTTATCTGCCACATATCATTAGTAACTAAGATGATACATTCATTATTACAAATGGTTCCTGAAAACGGAAATGACTTGAATCGAGCTATTTTGAACAAAAAATATGAAAGTTTAGAAGAAAAACAGTGTTGATGACATTCAAACTTGTAACCAATATCATGGGATTTTTTCATGCCTAGATTTATCAGCATCTTATTCATAAATAACTAAGTACACTAACGCAAAAATTAACTCTTCAAGTTAAACTAAATGTATTTTTTAATATACATAATGTATTGAAAAATATAAAAAAATTTTTTAAAAGTGAAACAGCATCCTGCTTGTTTATTTTTGCTAAATAAATCTTCTTGTTACAGGAATAACACCTTACATCACAAACGAAGTGGGTCTTCTGACTGATATAACGTTTTCTGAAGTTGGAAAAGTGCCACGCAACACTCGGGCATCAGCATGTGCATCCAAATTGCTTCGAACCGGCCGAATAATCCGCTCAGCCGAACTCGATAGATCACTGGTTGCCCTTCCGAATGACAGAGCACAAAGTATACGACCTTCAAAATGCAATGACAATTATCGGTAAGAGGAAGCTTGTGAATTTGTATTCTTGTTTTTGTTTTGGTTTTGCTGTTCTTTTTATCTGTTTTAATTCTATTCCATTTCTATTTTTGTCTCTGGAAAATGACCTGAAGTCTAAACAAGGCCTAAAAAATTTTTATGTTGAATTTTCAGAATATAATTTGAAGTATTAGATATTTATTATGTCATGACTACAATTCATAAAGAAATTATAAACTTCCATTCCTTCTAATAGTCCTTTATTTGACAAACACTTTGATAGTCAAACATGAAATTTTTCAAAATGTTTTTTTTTTTTTTTTTTACCTAGAATTTGTTTTAGTTGATTTCATACTCAACTGTGGAACCAACTCCCAATAGGGTGTTTCCTTGATCACTAGAGTCTTAACCTGTTCAAGGCTGGGGTAAACTTCCACTCCTATACACACAAATGGCCTCCAAATGTAACCCTCTGCCTTGTGTGGCTCCTGGGCCTTGTAAATGGTGAAGCTCACTGTGCTTCTTCAGGATCATTTTTTTATACTGATGTTCATTTAAAACAAGGCCCAAGACTCACTCAAGGTAGGGGGTTACTGTGTGATGTTACATGAGCATAAGTAAAGGCATGCGTTTATACAGGAAAGGTAATGGTTAACCCTAGACATGAAGAGATTACGATTTCAGTGATTAAGAAAACATCCAGCTGGGAGTCTGTTCCACAAAGCAGCAGCTCTTGTGAAGAAGCTGTTTGAATGGAACTTACTTCTTACTGTTGGAATACAAAGGGAATGCGGCTGATTCACACTTGTGTACATGGCATGGTAGATATAAAAAAAAATCATAGTAAAATAAACTCAACAAATTTGCTAAGTCATAAATTAGATATTAGACGCATTGAAAACATAATATTAAAAAATAATGGATTATTTACATATTTATTCTTATCTTATGTCTGAATTTCTGGGATGAGGAGTTATCATTATTTACACTATTTATATTTGGACTATTGTCTTCATCTTTGTTGTTATCACAACATTTTGACTATTGTGTACTAATTAAAAATAGGATCTAGGTTATATCCTTAGACATGGGTGGTGAAATGAGAAAAGTCTTTGTGGATAGATTAAATTAAGGGTTCAGTTCAGAAATCCCTGCATGTTACCCAGATTGATATACACCTGAGGAAAGCCAGAGGGTACAACAGCTGAAATGGGGTAACAATACCAGACATGTGGACCATAGTCCAGATTTCAATAGTGTAAGTTATTCTTATCGATTTATTTATTTTTACTTATTTTAATTATTTCATTTTTTTTTCCTTCTGTATTTAAAAAAAAACCTGTTCTATCCTATAATGATATATTATTTAAACAATTAAAAATAAGATATTAGAAATTTAAAAATTATAAGCCGGCATAGAAGCCATAAAAAAATAATAGTATTATTGACATATGTTTCGGATCTTCTACCAAATATCTTTGAATATGTATAGAAACTGGTTCTAAGATAACATACAAGTTATGCCTATTGTATTATAGGTTCTTTTTTATTGCAAGATGAGTTGCCAAATCTTGCTCTTGAAGTAAGAATGGAAATGTCCAGAATTCATGTTAGATCTTGATAAGTGTTCAAGCATTTTGACTGGTTCTACTAATTATCAAAAAAGAAATAAATAATGTGAAATTCAAAGAACAGAGCCAAATTAATCTCTTCCAAAATAATTTTTACATAGAATTAAGGAACATTAAACAAATATATGTCAATATGCTACACCTTCTTAGACTCACATTTTCCAGTGATGTTAAGTGGAGTAATTATATCAAATTAACTTCTATGTCTACTACAAGGAAAGTTGGTTCAATGTCATGTGCCAGGAAATTTTTCTTGTCAGAATCCATCTTGTACATTTATAAATCTACCATTCATCCGTGCATTGAATACTGCTTCTGATGTACATCTTGAGATTCTTGACAAAATCCAAAGAAGGATCTGTAATGTAATTGATTCTGACCAAGATCAGTCACTTCATGACCAATGTGACATTGCTTCCCTCTGTCTTTTCTACAAATATTTTCATGACAGTTCTGATGAGCTTTTTTCCCTGGTGCCCCAGCTGTATGAATTTGAGCATGCTACTAAACTGGCAACTAGATCTCACTGTTTTACTGTTGAACTAGCTCGATCTAACTGCCACCTCTGTTCTAATAGTTTCTCGCATTTCCTACCTGTGGAACTCCTTCTTGATCTCATGCTTCCTTAATAGCTACAATCTTGAAAAATGTAAATCAATGTCAATCACCATCTTCTGTCTTCCTGGACTCTTTTCCTCCTTCATCCTTTCCTCAATCTTCTCTGTTTTCTCATTCTCTTTCTCTTTCACCCCCTGTAACCCCCTGCATTCTAGTGGCATTATTGCTTTGCTTGGGGTGAAATAATAAAAAAAAAAAAGGTCTTACAGATTATATTGTTGACTAATAAAATTTTATTTAAAGAAAATATGTAACACTTTTAAAGGTGACAAACACAGTCCTCAATTTGTTTTAAAATAATCAGGTGCACTCAAACAAGAAGTAATTATCTTCTCCTCCTGTGTGTGTTTTCCCTTCAAAACTTCCTATCCTTTGTTCACTTTTAGCAGTTTAGCTATCCCTCTCCTTCTCTGTTGTACCCTCCATTTGCACAAGCTTGTTATATAGGTTACTTGCTGCTTCCTCCTGTCCCTTTACCATCAATATGTGTCCTGTAAGTGGCAAATGTTCCAAGCTTTCTATCCTTATTATGCCCTAAAGATTCTATCTCTCTTTTATTCTAAGTAGACATGACATTTTTTTCATTTTTCTTAAAAATCCTCATTGCTGAAATGCTCCATCCATGTTATTCTCAGCATCCTTCTGTAGAACTATGTCTCTTTTGCCTCAGGTTTTCTCTTCATCTGTAAGGAAATTGTCCAACATTCACTGCCATTGGATTGATATTACATAGCCGTTCATCACTCTTTCCTTTGTCTCTAACAACATCATCTTGTTTCTAAATATTGTTTCATAATGCCTCTTTTGCTATTCTAATGCACCTTTGTATTTTAGTGAAACATTTTCCATCATTTGTTAAAATACTTTACAGATATTTACACTTCTGTACTTACAACCAATGGATAATAACAAATATCTATGATACATTATAACAAAAACTTTAAAATTATTGACTTAATAATAACCAATGACACAAAATTAAGTTCAAATCTTGTATAAAACATGTATTAATTACAAATTCATTTGCCAGGTTGGATATAGTATCTATAACAATAACAAAAAAAATGTAGGATATACAACAACAACTCTTTCTCACAGACTCACATGTCATAATTCCCACAAAAATTCTATGCAGCACCACATGATACAGAAATATAAAAGTTAGAATATATGACTGCTTGGTGCGAATAACATATTACTCAACAAAAAAAAAACTTGTGAACAAAGATTGCAAGTAATAGAAGCTATCTATATTAAATCAAGACCAGAAAATCACATATTATTATAGAACAGATATTCTGAAACATATTTAGTCTCATAACTCACACTATGTCATACTCATGCAACATAACAGAATTCCAAATCACAAAAATAACAATGTTCACCTGATAACAAACAACTCAAAATTCAAAATCATTCCAAAGATATAACCTACCACAGAGAGCCTGAACAACAACAACTAGCACAAACTATGGGAAGTTCATTTACATCTTTGTTTTTCCTTGAACCATTTCACTGACTCCAATCATTGTTGCTAATATGGTCCTTTTTATCTTCCATAATTTTTTTATGTTTAACTGTCTCACAGAATCTGGAATATAACTCACACGAACTATAAACAGTACATTTATGAATTCATAACCTAGATAAATTCAACTAAGACAATATTATTAAAAATATAATAATTAACAACAATTGGATTGAATGATCATTTGCTGTGTCAATGCAACTGATGTATAATTGGACATTGAGCAGTGATAGTCTGTTTCCTGCTTGAATGCAATCTTCAGGCCTGAAAATTGCATTCAGGCATGAAACAGTCTGTCATCACTAAGTGTTGATTTCAATATTTGCATAGGCTCTATCCCTGATATTGAGCACTTTTACATATAAATATAGCTAATCTTAAAACTATATCCTTATCCTATACAGGGTACGATGGATAAATTGTTGTCTAAATTATGCAAAAATGAAAATAACACTGACATCTCAATTTAACAGATATACTTAGAAAATTACATGAAAATATCTTGAAATACTAACAAGTAAATTCACATCAATCAAATCACCACTGGCTTCAACTACAGCCTCCAAACAACTTCAGAATCTCCTGCAACTCATCTGGACAGTCTCCTTGTTTAAGTTGGTTAATGCTGTCATAATCCTTGCTTTCAGTTCATCTTTGGTCTTACAATGAGTTTTGTTGGTCTCTCACTCAGCTGCTCCCTGCATACAATAATCAAGGGGGTTGCAGTCTGGAGAGTTAGGTGGCCAGATGTAAGGTGTTGTGGAGTTATTTTGCAGTGAGGGATGTATTTGTATTAGAATCAGTCCTAACATTAGGAACTTGATATAATAGGTATTACGCAGAGTAATCTTGTTGTGGTCGCTGACTACTTTCGTATACAACTAACTATCGACTACTGTTGTTAGACATCGACTGACCCTCGTTCCTCTTACTACTTCTACTTATATTAGGTGGGAGAGTCTAATAACTGTAGAATAGGTGTGTTTCACCATAACATAAGGGTTGATGTGGTTGCAGAAATTGTCTAACAGCCATGACTGGGTTCTCCTGTATGTGTGGCATGGTGCAGAGTCCTGTTGCCTGACATAGGATCTTCCAGCAGCCGCCCTCTTAACCCAGGGCAGCACTATCTCCTCAAGGCACTTGATGTAGGCCTTCGCATTGAGTCTGAGGCCCTCATAAACAAAATTTTGAGTTTTCTTACCAGAATGATCTGAGTGAGTTTTTTTAATTGCTGTACCTTCATAATCGCCATCAGACCCATCCAACTCATTCAGAATCCTCTGCACTATCCTTAGATTGACACACAAACACACAGAAATGTTCATATTGGAGATTCCAGCATGAATGCCAAGAAGCACAGCATGCTGTTTCCAAATTTCTGGTGGAATGAATTGCATTATGGTGCTCTTTTTCTCACAGATGTTGCCCAACTGACCCTATTAAAAATGACAAAATCAAAAACAAGCAACATACATGTGCAATAATGAAAAATATAAAAAGGCAAAAATTTACTCATTGCACCATATATATATATATATATATATATATATATATATATATATATATATATTTGAATTGGACAAAGTCTGACAATTTATTTAAAGACATTTATGATATGTTTAACTTTCTTTTTTTTTTGTTAAATACTTGTATCTATAAAAAGAACGTTAAACATATCATAAATGTCTTTAATATATATATATATATATATATATATATATATATATATATATAGTGATGGCCCTAGGGTTGCCAGCAGTCTGAGCAACCTGAAATTCAGTGCCCTTACAAGTATAATTTTTTTAAAATTTTCACAAGGAGAAAAACTGAAAATATTGAATAACCAGTTTATTAAAATATACATGTTAATACTTAAGCTACAGAAATCATTCATTATCCAAGCTAAAACATTTTTCTAGCCTTTAGATCTGCAATTTTCTTTACAAGATCATTTTGTATTGAAAAATACCAAAGAATTCTATCTGTCTTGAGTCATGGACGACCACAAGTATGTTTTTGTAAGCTTTACTTTTGGAATATAACAAATATATGACATGGCAGCATGATGGCACCCTTGGCCTTGATGACACCCTTCCCCGGGCTATTGCCAGAGTTGCTAGTACTTTGAACCAGCTCTGAGTGTGTATGTGTGTATATATATATACATATATATAAAATAAGACTGAATGACACTAATCAAAATACTTAAAAATTAATAGAATTCAACATTTTTAATGTCAGCAGTTTTTACAAAAATTGCTTAATAGATAACCAGAGTGACAATAGTGTATAAATTAATTAGGAAATCTTCAAAGGACTTAATTGATTGACCAACTCTAACATTGCTCATCAGGCTTAAAATATTTGCTTATTTATTGAGCATGGTATGGAGCACCCAGTGAGTATTGAACTCACAACTCAGTAGTAACAGATCTGAAAGATAAACTTGTTAACCATTACATGATGTAGTGCCCAGTGTCCTAACATTTCATCCAATTTATCAATCCCCTTCAGTTTCATGCCATCATCTACAGTAGCCACTATTGGACATATTTTCTTTGCTGATGCCAAAAAGCCTTGTTTCCTCAACTGAATAATGAAATCTGTTTCAATATCAAACTTGCTTTTTCTATTTTATTTATTTTTTTGCAGTAATTTGTTCAACAAGGACAAACGTTACACGTACACAGACAAGGATTACATGTACACAGACCAGGAAGCTGAAGAGGTGCAGAAGAACCGAGATAATTACAAAATCATGGTGTCAGAAGCCACGAAAAAGAAAAACATGCAATTAGAAAGAATGTAAGTATTTGTGACTTGAAAATATTTTTGTTTGACTTTTAGGTGTTTTGGTTTTTCCCAAAAATCTTTTATTTGCTGTATTTCTTTTCGTTTGGAATAAAGTCCTTCTTCTCTTACATTGGTTACCACCCAGGGCTAGAATGTCCACCATAATCTGCTATTTAAACCATAACTGGGAGGAGAAGAAATGAACTCATACCTTCCCCAAGGGTATTAACTGAAAAGAGTGCAACAGACTAGCTGTGAATCTTACCAATCCCACATTCTATCCTAATAATATTTACGTTACCTACATGGCCGTAAAGGTGAAAATAACTAAGAATCTGTCATTATTAGCAATATTCTAAAAGGATTTGGCATGAAAAAACAAGATATGAAAATCAAAGATATCTTTTTAGCCTTTCAGTTTATATATATATATATATATATATATATATATATATATATATAAATATAAAAGTGAACATAGAAGTCAACACTTAGAGGCGACAGTCTGTTTCATGCTAGTGCAATCGTCAGGCAACTTTATATATATATATATATATATATATAAATAAAAAAGTGAACATAGAAGTCAACATTTAGAGGCGACAGTCTGTTTCATGCTAGATGCAATCGTTAGGCAACTAATGCTGTTATTTTTCTCGGCTATTTATATATACGGGTCAGTGGTGCATTGTGGGTAGTCTATTTTGGCAGTTATTTTTACCGGAAGTCGTTTATTTTTTTATTTATTTATTTGTGTCAAATTATTTTGCTTGTTTTTATTTAATTTTATTTTTATTTTTTATCTTATATATTTATTTATTTATTTTATTTTGATCGGTGTTTTTTATTAACGTAGGAAAAATTTGTTTATACTCGTATATATAAATAGCCGAGAAAAATAACAGCACTAGTTGCCTGACGATTGCATCTAGCATGAAACAGACTGTTGCCTCTAAGTGTTGACTTCTATATTTACACACGCTCTATCGCTGATATTGAGCACTTTATCCGATAAATATATCACACTTTAAGACTATATTTCTTCATATATGTGTGTGTGTGTGTGTGTGTGTGCACAGTGGAGTAGTATAACTCATCCACTGACTGTTATTTTGTAAAAGATCCCTTTTGCGTTCATATAATCTTTTATTTAAATTCCTTGAGTTTTCTCCTATGTATTCCGTGTGTCAATTATTACAGATACTAAATAGTAAATTCCTCCTCCTGGTTTTAGTTTACTTTGTTTTCTATTAAGAGTTTTATATTTTTTTTTAAAGTAGTTGTAACAAATTTTAAAGTTACTTTGTTTTCTATTAAGAGTTTTATATTTTTTTTTAAAGTAGTTGTAACAAATTTTAAAGTTACTTTGTTTTCTATTAAGAGTTTTATATATTTTTTTAAAGTAGTTGTAACAAATTTTAAAGTTACTTTGTTTTCTATTAAGAGTTTTATATTTTTTTTTAAAGTAGTTGTAACAAATTTTATGATAAACTTAGATGAATTCTTTTCAATTGGGAGTTGGTGGGCAGAACAATATATTTTGATTCATTGGCTTTGTCAAAATGGTCTACTGTTCTATCTCGAAGTATTTTACAAGCATTTTTGTTTCACGTTGAATATGAAATGATTAGAGTGTTGGAGGAGCATAAAAATATTTTCAGTGTATTTCGCCTTTCTTGACAGCACTTCCATTATCCCAATGTGAGACCCTTAATAACAAAAGTGATAAAATCATTAGCAAAAAGAGCTAAATAAAATCAGCTAGACAAAATATATATTTAAAAAAGAAAAATTATTGAATTTAAGTTTAAAATTCTCAGTATATCCTCTCTTTTGAGTGCATGCATAGTTGCATCATTGTAAACATCACTTTAGTCAGAAAACCTTTTCCACATTGTCATATATATATATATATATATATGTATATCTCTGTGTATGTGTGTGTGTGTGTGTGTGTGTATATATATATATATATATATATATATATATATATATATATATATATATATATATATTTAGTTTATCTACTGTGATGGCATCAATGAAACAGCTCCTAGCAATATTTTTTTCTAACACTTAAAATTCCCTTGTGATTTTATTTTAGTATTCTGCACAGACTCTAATACAAATTCACTTCTTCCTCATTTATTTTTAGTTATTTTTTCTATTAGTAAATTGTTTTCTAGTGCTATATTAAAATAAATTTTTGGTAAAAACAATGCATAGACTAGTAAAAATAAAAACATTCCAATATTTATTGGATTCTATTGCAGTCAGTATTAAATACAAGATGCTACCAAATAGTTTGTTGTGAAGTCCTAAGTCCTTTGTGTTATTATACAATGCTCATGTGTAGTTGTTCTTCTCCTCCTAATCAGAGTAGTTATATAGCCTGTGTATTCCACCGATGTTAATTGGTCAGTCTACATATCACTACACTTCTCTGTATTGAAGGAGTTCTGTGCCCTTGGATTTTCTTCTGCTTCTTCTATCATTTCGTTTTCAGGGTTTGTTTCTCTTTCCCAAGATTTTTTTAAGGTATTTTCTTCTCTTGGTTTCTGATTAATCTGCATATCATTACATTTTAAAAAGGCAGGCAGATAAGATGTAGTATGGTCTTTTGCTACTACTCTTTGTGAGTAGTGCAATTCCTTTGCCAGTGTGCAAAGAGTAAGCAAGGGGCCATTTAAAAGATGGTGGAAAGTAATTTTTTCAAAGGTCATTTTGGCATCAGTTTCTAAAGTGTTCATTATTTGTGACAAGTTCTGTTATTTTGTTGGTTATCATGATGAATAACTGCTCACCAGTTTATAGAAGTTGAACGTTGAACATTTTCTACTGGGTCTCTTTTGTTCCAATTTTGGAAATCCATTTGAATTGTTTCCATGTTTTTTCTTGTTCTTATCTATGGTACAATCTCTTTGACACATTCTAAGGAGAAAACACTAATACTCCAGATTGCCCTAAACATCTTGTGGTGCCAATACATGTCAAACAAGAAGCTCTATGGCACAATCTATAAGCCATATTATAGTAATTTACAGCAAGAGTGTGTTGAGGTTGGGGTAACACCTAACTCTCCCAGTAATTACAGGGGTAATAGGCAGAGAGAGGAAAGAGATGGAAAGTAACAAAAAATAACACTGCCTTGGAAATCACAGCAACTCTAGGAACAAAAATGCCCATGGGACCGACTTCACAAGACACCATGTCTTACCAACTACTGACTGCTGATTTCCCCACCAGCTTTTATTGTTATGCGGCATCTCAAAAAGACGCAGATATTGACCAGCCACAGAGAGACCCATATCTAGACATGCCAACTCTCTGCTAACAAGAAAAACCCGGATTTAACTGGTGTTGTCAAACATGTCCACATGCAGTCCGAGGCCTCTTTTGCGTCTGTACTGACACGCGTTCACCACACATACGGCAATAGATATTATGATTTGTAGGACACTGCTGTAACTGATGTACATCTGTGACAACCAACACATAGCAAAAGTAGTAGAGGTCAATCAGTAAAAATCATTTGTTAAACAACTACTACAGGATACAGAATGCAACATTGAAGAACTTCAGATCATCAGGAACAACAGAGAAGAGTGGAGGGCACATAACGGTGAATGCCGAGAACTGTGTGGTAGTAATTATCAAATATACTGTTTATATTTTCCGCATGAGTAACCTAGGATTTTTATCTAAACAATTAATTAAACAATAACATGCAAGAAGGAATTCTGCTTTTCATCTTATTAAAAGTAAAAGTATCCAATGAAAGCAAACATGAAACAAAAGAAATATATTAAGAGCCTAATCATCCCTAATACTCAGAAATTCATACCCAGATGTCCTCAAGGACACATGGCACAGTGGATAAAGGCGTTGGTTAGATCCAGTGACAGACCCAAAGAGTGTGAGTTCAATGCCCGGTTCAGGCAGTGGAGAACTTTCAGAGGGAAAATTAGCAGGAGATAACTGATAACTGACATCCATCAAACATGGCTCGTGGAACTAGAACAGTCTACCCCAGTGATCGAAATAAAGGGTTCGGTTCGAAATTCCAACCACCTGAAGCAGGCCGGAGCGTACAACGGCTGAAACGTTGTGACAAATATGGCGACAAAGATGAGGACAATAGTCCGACTAATGTAAATACTAATCATCCCTACTTGCCAATAAAATATTCCAAAATATATTTGCTTATTAACGTCAAGTAATAGTCCCTGTTAACAAAACAATGGTATATCTCATTAAGTAGGTGAGATCAGGCTGCATGAGCAGTAGATGTGTTAAGTCACTTTGTGCTTTCAAATGATGTAAAATTGAACAGTGTTAATACTTTAATTCTTTTCTTCTATTGAAGCAACTTCAATTCAACAAATAACAAATTGGACCTTGGTCTGACACAAACTATTGGTTTAAAGATGGAAACACTGAAAATAAAAGATATCCCAAAAGCAACAATAGCAGGTAAGTTGTTATTTTTAACTCCCATAAAGAACTGATTATAAGGAAATAAACTGTGATTTTAATATATCTAATAAATAAAGCTCTGTGTATTTGTGTATGCTCAAAACTCTGAAAATTAATTTAAATTGGACATCAAAGAAATGTGTTTTGGTTATCTGTATTTACCAACATGTCTTGCCCAAATTAGTAGTTTTTATTAAATAAAAATAATATTTATATTCAGTCTTAAAATCATTAGTAAAAATAACTGCATTTTATTATTCATTTCCTGGGGTAGCCAGTGAGGGCAGTCCAAGGAAAACTCGAATGAAATCAGGAGTGAACTACTTAAATCGACTGCCGTTGCAATGCAGAAGGACAGTCAGGTAGAGATGGCGTTACATGATAAACTATGTATTTGGCCCATGAAGAATAATACACATGTCAATGAACATGGTCTGAGAAATCTATCATTAAATCTGACACTGCTGCTCTCTCTAGTAATGGCGAGCCATAGATGAGTACTAAGCCATTGAATGACAAACATGTCCAAGCTAGCACAGCCAAATAATAATTAATTTCTAATTTTATAATTGCAGGATTGTTTTATTAATGACATTATAATTAAATTGCTGATTTATTCAAATAAAGCCATTTTCTGCTCTGAAAGTGGTAACCAACATTGCATTTCGATCACAACTTGGGAGTAAAGGGAAATAATCAGGTAAAAAGAGAACTAAGCAATGTTGACATTTTAAAATATATTGGGAAATATGGGGAATTTAACGACCTCCCATACAGGGTCCTGGCTTGGTGAACAAAAAGAGAGGCAACTGAACATTGTAAAACATTCTTTATATAAGAAATACAATGTATAACTTGAAAGAGAACAGATCAAAACTGCTAAAACCTTGCTATTCATTTTACTGTCAATACTTAAGGGATGAAATCCAGTTATATATCTGTTTGAAATTAATGACACTTATCTGATTGGTGTTTCATATTCTGCTGTATTCTCTGCATGTCCTTGTATTATTCAGGTCAGCATTCCTGTTCTGAGTGGTCTGGAGACTCGTCTCATCACTCCATATTCTTCTTGGTGTCTCCAGTCTGGAGTCACCTAAAACATGTCTATTAGGTGTTGGATTTGATGTCTGC
This sequence comes from Acanthosepion esculentum, assembly GCA_964036315.1. NCBI lineage: Eukaryota > Metazoa > Mollusca > Cephalopoda > Sepiida > Sepiidae > Acanthosepion > Acanthosepion esculentum. Next base: position 42,054,323 of record OZ038495.1, on the reverse strand, counting down.
CCATTGGTGCTCAAAATCCCATATCATGCCCAATCTTGGGTCCATCTATTATCAGTTTATAATGGTCTCCTCCTATCCTTATCAGCAGGAGCCATCTAAGGGAGGTAACCCAAATATTTTTTATAGAAAATCTGACCAGTATTATAAACTGTAACATGCAATATATGAAATAAATGACTATCAAAGCGTTTAAACCTATCATATGCTTTCATTATGACAATTTTGTTAATGCTATTTTATAGTAGATAGTAGATGTAAATCTTACAAAAGAAATAAGAAATATCTAAGCAGGACTACCAAACAAAGGTACATGGACCATTTAATACTTGGTATCATTGCTAGTGTATTACCATATATATATATATATATATATATATATATATGTAAATCACAACAGAGAAATCCAAAATTACCTCATGGGTATAGTCTTGTTGCAGCGGTGATAAGGATGTGGCCCCCGCAAGCTTTTAGAAGAAAGGTGTGAACAGCCAAGACAATGAGGGGACAAAGGCAGAGGTTTAAAAATAATAAACGTCGATTTTTATTTATCCAAAATGTACAAGAGTGTACTCTCTGGAGAAATATGTTTGTATCAGTACTGGGTCCGGTATGACTGGTTTTCTTCAGGGGAATTTGTTTTGGTTGTATCGGCGAAACGAGTGTAGAGTTGATCAGCGGCGGTAGCTGGTCAACTGCCGGATTGGAAAATTGTCGGCGGCAGTAGCTGGTTGATCGATGACACACGAAGATTCATTGGGCCGGTTAGGACGAGTCCCTAAACAGGGCTGAGTCAGTATAGTGATACGACTTCCAGGGCTGATCAGCCGGGGAGGCGAGATCATGCCAAAAGGTAGCACTTGACGAAGGTGGAAATCCCTAAACAGGGCTGAGTCAGAACAGTGATACGACTTCAAGGGCGGATCAACTGCGGAGATGGGGCTGCACCGAAGTTAGGCACTTGAAAAAGGCAAAGTTCCTAAACAGGGCCAAGTCAGTGTAGCGATATGACTTCCAGGGTGTATCAACCACAGAGATGGGATCACACCGAAGTGTAACACTTGATGAAGCTGGAGTCAGAGAGGCGATACGTCTTCCTGGGCAGATCGACCGCAGAAACATGATCATGCCGAAGAGTATTCTCTCGATGAAGCACCGGAAGCTCACAAAGGTAGCGTACTACACTTTGATCCAGGCCACCAGGCCGAGCTGCCTGGGTTTAACAATATGTGGAAAGATTTGTTCAAGTACTCCCTGGCTAGAGGGAGTAGAAAACCGTAGATATAAAATTACTCCCCATGTTGTTCAATGTTTGGGAAGCGCTGCCTAATCCGATGCTCATGAGGTACGGTTTTGGACTCAACCATATTGGATCAATCGTCCAGTTGCTCACATGCTGCTGGACTTAAATCTGCGAGATCAGGGGTTGTGAAGGTCAAGGTCATTTTTCTAAGGAGCGGCTAATGGCAGCTGGAACAGTCTATTTCAACTGATGCTGAGTACACCCCTATTATTCAACCCAGATGGGTGGACTGTATTCGTGTCAGAACTAGAGATTTATAATTTAAAATTTAACAAAGACAGCAGTTGAAAAATTGATACAGAATGTACCCATATCAAAGCCTCAGCAGGACAGATTGCCTGAGTAGTGGTAAAGGGAGGGCGGAAGTTATTTGTCTTAAAAGAAAGAAGCCTTCACAAATTCAACTTGGATATTAACCTTAAGACCCCAAATTGGGGTTATAAGAAAGATGAAGTGTTAAAATTAAACTAAAGGAAGGCCGAAAAAAAAAGGAGTTTTATAAAACAAAATTTTTAATTATTAGTTATATAATAAAATTCCCACTAAAAAAATACCAAAATATGCTTATAAATAAGATATATAACAAGATTAACAATAAATTGTATTTAGATAGTTTATATTAAGACAGAATATATTAAAAACAATTTATATTATTAAAAAATAAAAATAAAAATAATTTAACGATAAATATATTATCCATCTAAAATTTTAAAGATAAGTTAAATTATTAAGAAAACAAACCATACCCAGTATTATATTAAAAAACAAAAAAAACATTTAAAAAAATATATAGATAAAG
>OZ038495.1:41962224-42044724 GCA_964036315.1 Acanthosepion esculentum | reverse complement strand
CTGTCCCTCTTCTGACGCTGGACTTTTTTGAAAGCAGAACTTTCATTATTCATTAACAAAAAACTACACAAAAGGTAAAAGTTTTGTATTTTATATATTGTTTTTCAACAGAATATTGTTTATTTTTTTTTAATCATTTCACTCCCATGCAAGGTGGGAATGTGAATGCCACTAGTATGCAGGGGGTTACAGGGGATGAAAGTGAGAGGATAGAGTGAGGAAAAGATGAACGAGATTCAAGAAGATAGAAAATGGTAATTGATGTTGCATTTAAATTTTTGAAGATTGTAGTTATTCAGGAAACAAGTAAACGGAATGGAATTCCACAGGTGAGGAAGTGTGAGAAAAGAAACTGTTGGAGTAGAAGTGGTGGTTGCATTTAGTTATTTCAACAGTAGGACCTATATGCCTATCTAGTAGCATGCTTAAATACATGTAGTCAGGGCATCAGGTAAAAAGCCCGTCACAGCAGTAGCCATGAAAATATTTGTATAAAAGACAGAACAAATCCACGTCACATCGGTGAGAAAGTGACTGGAGTCAAGATGCCAAGTCAGGATCAATTACATTACAGATCCTTCTTGGGATTTTTTCAAGACCCTCGAGATAAATAGCAGGAGCATCAGACCAGATATGGCAGCAGTATTCAATGCACAGATGAATGGTAGATTTGTAAATGTGCAAGATGGATTCTTCTGAGAAAAACTTTCCTTGCAGTAGATGCAGCTATTGATTTTTATTCTCTTCTCAAACATATCTGTAATGTTCACTAACATAAATCATTATACACATCATAAGAAGAAACTGAACTAAAGGAAAAAACAAAGAAAAAAACATTTTTATAACTTACCTCAATAACAGTATTTACCTTAGTCAGACTATTGTCCTCATCTTTGTCGCCATATTTGTCACAACGTTTCAGCCGTTGTACACTCCGACCTTCTTCAGGTGGTTGGAATTTCGAACTGAACCCTTTATTTCGATCACTGGGGTAGACTGTTCTAGTTCCATGTGCCATGTTTGATGGATGTCAGTTATCAGTTATCTCCTTCTAATTTTCCCTCTGAAATTTCTCCACTGCATTAACCGGGTATTGAACTCACACTCTTTGGGTCTGTCACTGGATCTAACCAATGCCTTTATCCACTGTGCCATGTGTCCTCAATATTTTCTGGTTAAGATTTTGGATTTACACTTTATCTACTTTCTTCTTTTTATTTACTTTTATTGTTGTTGAATTTAATATTTTTACATGGCCAACTTTTCACCCTTCCCAACTTCTATAGATGCAAGGCTAGAGCCATATTGTTATTTTTAATCACTGCTATTTAGCTAAGGATTGTAGGTTGTGGATAAGCGAGTTGCAATAGAAAATGAAATGAACTTAAAATGGGAGAAACTCTAGTGAAAAATAAATAATAAACTGAAAATATTTCATCTAAGAAATTGAAACATCATAATGTTGATGCCTTGTACTTCTTACCTTTTTATTTCAGGTGGCAAAGAATCATCACTGGCAACGAGACTCTTCAGCACCAAAGACTTAACACAGAACCATATGGATGCAACTTTGATGCCTGTAACTATCAGTAACATTTCTTATATTTTGCATGGATATATTTTCTTTTTTTTCTTTTTCTTTTTTTAATTGGTATCACCCCAAGCAAGGCAATAAAGCCACTAAAACACAAGGAGTTACTGGGCATGGAAGAATTAGGAACAGAAACATTAATAATGAGCAGGTAGAGGAAAGAGTAATCAGTAGAACAGTAGATAGCGATTGAGATTGCATTTAAATTTTTTGCAGATAGAATTCCCTTCCGGCCCCACGCTTTCCAGCCAACTTTAGTTGGCTAGAAAGCATGGGTCCAGAAAGGAATTCCACAAGTGAGAAGGGCTAGAAAAGAAACTGTTAGCATAGAAATTAGCGCTACATCTAGCCAGCTCAACTGTGAATTGATGAGATCTTGATGTCAGTCTAGCACTGCATTTTATTTCATATATTATCATTTAATGTCAAATAGTTTTTTTTTTGTTGGAACTCTTAAAATGATTTCAACTGAGATCTTAAATCACAAGTATATTGAGCTAATCAAGTAGACAGAACTTGCGGTCAGCTAATAGAACCAAGCATCCAAGAAACTGACATGTCATTAAAACCAACAAAAATGACTGTGTAAGGAAACAACTCATGAAAGAAACATGTTATTTTGTTTACTACATTTGTCACAGCATTTCATATAGTGCTTGATCTTGGTTAACGATTCTCACCTTGATCTTGGTTAACGATTCTCACCTGCATGTAGTACATTGAATATATAAAGCTCAACATTTGCATCTATGTCCTCTTGAAACACTGAAAATTAATTAAAGCAGGACATTGTATATATGCAGTTTTTTTTATTCATATGTCCCAGCATATATCATATGTCTTGTCCAGTTTAGCAGTTCTTGCTAAATAGAGATAATTTTCATATTGCATTTAAAAAAATCAAACATTTAAAAATAATTGTCTTATTACTTATTTCCAATCTGCCTTTGTGATCTCAGTAAATAAAAGGATTATTTTGTTGATGGCTTTTATAAATGGATTCAAATATAAAGCAAATTAGCATTTTGAACACAGCTTGGGGTTAAAGGGAAGTAAACAATATATATAGGGAATTGAGCTAAGTTGATATTTTTTACAGTATATTTTGAAAATCTAACAAATGCTATAAATTATCACCCCAGACTTCAAGTGGATCTTGTATACATGATCCCTTTCTAAAAACACTGGAAAAATAATCAGCTCCTTATACCCAACTCCTCCTGGCATGATCTATCTTCACAAGAATCAGCTCTGACCAGAAATGGAGTATTGCTGCCATATCTGGGCTGGAGCTGCCCAACTACCACTGACAGTGTTAAAAATATTTATGTGGCCTTGTTGGTGATGAATTATTTTCCACATTACAATCCGTTTCCCTCAGATGCAAGCCTATAGTTACTCTATCACTATTTCCATGGAAAATGTTATAACAAGTGAGCTTCTCTCGTTCCATCAGTTCAGACTTTCACAGCTAAGACCCAACTATATTATGTACTGTGTTCGTTTTGTCTGGTTTTCTAAGTAAATGTAAACTCCAACTCAGCGCTTCACCACAAAACTCTGATGGCCCACACATCGAGAGCATTTCCCCTCGAATGAGAAAAAGGGGGTGTTATATATTCCTCTCCGTCCCAGACGCATGCTGATTATTGCCTCATACCTGCCCAGTATCGTTCATATGCAAATTTTGTCAGTGCCACCAACTCTAAATAGAATGTCCTCTCTCAACAGCCAATTGTGGAAGAGGACATAACTCTTAATGCTTACTGTCCCACAGACAACTAACTCTGGGTTTCTTGTTTGGTTGACCTGATTCTATGTTACATGTACACATGGTGAAACCACCCTTATTCCCTTTGTGTTTTATTGGTAAGAAGGAAATTCTATTTGGACAGCAGCTTCCCAAGAGCCATAGAGCCAAAAGCACGCAAGAGAATGCATCTCTTTTCAGGTCTACGGACTACCATTATCAATCCTACATATCATCATAATCTGCAATTTTTACATTCATAAAACAACCCTATTCAGTATCCCTCTATCTTGTGAGGATCTGGGGCCTTGTACTGGGTGAACAATACCATAAAAAAGTATAACATACCGGGATATTGCAGTGATTGTGAAGAAAAACTTTTAAACTTCCTTATAAAATTACAATTGTCAAAATGAGTGAATTAGATGCAAGTTACATTGGACATCTTATTAGAAAATATTCTGTTAAATAATCAGCTTTAGACAAAATAAAAACATCTTCTTATAGAACATTATTATGAAGATACAATATTCCTACTGAGTGGATACCAACTTAAAATAAAATGTAATTAAAATTTACAGAGTAAGTTAAAATTTATACAGCATTTAAAACATATATCAAATTATTACTCTGCTAAGATTTCAGTCTTGAGGCATTTATAGCTTCTTTTTTTATTTTTTATTTTGTTTTTTAATCACCCAAAAGAAGACAATAATCTGTCTAGCTAGCTATCTGTAAAATTCTGTGATTCTGTGAGAAAAGAAACTATTAGAATAGATATTATGGCCACATCTATTTATTACAACAGTAAAATGATGAGACCTATTTGCCAATTTAGTAGTATGCTTAAATTTAACAACTGAAATACCCAGGAGGAAAACTCGTTAGAAGAACTGCAATGAAAATACTGATAGAAAAGACAAAGAGAAGACATGTCATGGCAATGGGAAAGTGACTGAAGTTGAAAAGCTAAGTCAGGACTGATAATACTACAGACCCTTCTTTGAATTTTGTTGAGAATTTCAATATATATATATATATATATATATATATATATATATATAACAGGCACATGAGGCCAGATATAGCAGCAATATTCAATTCATGGATGAATGATAGATTTATAAATAGGCAATATGGTGGATACTGACCAGAAAAAACTTTTTAGAACAACACATTGTACTAACTTTCCTAGTAGAAGAGCTAGAATTGATTTAGTACAATTTCTCCACTTCATATCAGTAGAAAACATGAAACTAAGAAGATACAATTAGTTGATCGCCTGGAGGTTAGCATCAGCCATGCTGATAAAGGGTAGAAATGGTTCTCTACGATTATTAAAGTATAGCAGTTTAATTTTGGAGGTGTTAGAATTTACAAGGCATTTCTTACCCCAGTTAACAACTGATTGGAATTCATTTTTGAGAGCAACTACTAGTATTACTTGATTATCAGACTTCTTATTAAGACAAGAATAAATACTTGTCATCAGCATTGTTATTAGAAATCTTATACACTTCAAATAAGACACGATTAAATAAACTGATAATTTTTCTATGAAATATTTGCATGTCTTGTGTTTAATAATCCGTCTTTGCTTCATGTGTAAATAAAAGATAATGTATCAAGTAGGTAGAGGCATGATTTAGAAATCTTCCTTTGTTTAGGTTTTATCTAGTCATATGAAAACTGTATTCAAATGAAGAAAATTGACGTAAAAAAAATTTTTAATAGTGCATCAACAATTTCTTGAATATAACAGAAAAAATGTTCCATTTGCACTTTAACTAGTTTCTTTCCTTTTCTTTTTTTCGTTGTGGACAAATTGAATATTTCGGCATAGTCAAATTTTCACTCCCTCAACCTACCTACATAAATATCTTTTACCCAATCAAACCATTTTAATATAATTTCTCTCATAATATTTCATAGTATAAGCAAATCGCTCAAACAAAGCAATGCCTGTTTAAATAAAAACAAAAAAGGAGCCTGTTCTGTTTAAATGCAGTATAGTGATACAAAAACTGATCAACTCCTTTTGGTGGAGATGAGGTTACTTGAATCAAGTGATGGTTGCTTAATGATGTCACTTCACCCAGTGACAAAAGTAGCAGTCCATCAGTCAGCTTCGTGGAGAAAAGACACTTGAGTTGTTCTTTCTGCTCAGGTTTCTGCCTGGAGCAGCCAGCTGCCACCTAATACAGCTTACCAGCCCATGGCACCATGTCCCTTTGGAAATATATGGCTTCTCCAGAAACACGGAATAACCTCCATATTATATGTGAGGCCCTAACTTTTCCTTCCCTTTACCCTCTGCTTGTCATGTAGATATGCAATAATTCCTCTGTGTGGGATATGCGTGTAAATATGTATTTATAATTCTTTGTATGATGTACCTTTATAAAACTCTTTGAGAACAAAATACATAAAAGCTTATCTACTAATCAGTGCTTTTAATGCTTTTGCAATATTTTAGGTAAGTCGAGGTTTGAATGCCATTCCAACAACTCCGAAAGAAAAACAGGATTGCGCAAAAGAACTATCACCCTCTGAACTGCATCTGCTTAATATTGGTAAGGAAGGATTTCTATTCAGCCATAGTTACATTAAATGAAGATTATAAAAGATATTAATGAATTAATCAGCTAAGAATTTATGTTCAAAAAATAATTTACTTATCAGAGATGGTATATATATATATATGAATATATATATATATATATATATATATATATATATATATAAATAAATATACATATACCTACATTCAAAGTGCTTCAAACATAGGTATATGTTTATTTATTAATATATACTTCTTAGGACTGTCCAACCACATTGAGCACTGTTTTTTTACACCTTATATTAAATAGAGTAAATATTTATTCATTTACCTGTGTATGCACGCTAACGTATGTATATATGGTTGCCAATATCTAGTTATTTGATTTATCCACATTAATACCTATATATATATATATATATATATATATATATATATATATGTATATCTAAAGATCTCTCTCTCTCTCTCTCTATATATATATATATATATATATATATATATATCCAGGTAAGATGAGAATGAATAAAGTACAAATCCAACGTTCGTAACACTGAATTTAAAAGAGTGCTCACTACAAAGTAAAGCAATATTCTTTATTTTAGAATATTACATCGAAAACATGTCAAAATCACTACACAATTGCAGTCATGTTTCAATGCCCATACACACATCTCATCAGGTGATTGTAGATTACTGGCAAGTGAATGATCTAATCAGATTTAAAAGCGAAATATAGCCTCCTTTTATGAAAAAAGAATAAAATACAAGCGGGGGATTATAAGGTTTTCAGGTTTTGCTTAGATTAACCAATCAAATATGAGCTACATTAAATTTAAACTAAGGAAAAGAGCAAAAATGAAGAAATCATTTTCCCATAAATGGTTCATGCCCCATGGTTTGAAATCACTGACAGCAACAGACGTTTAAAATTTTCCATTTCACATTAGGAGTTTTATTATTGTCTTTCAAACTCCAAAAATGTTTAGAAAGTGGTGTATTATTTCCATAAGTATTATTAGTAAAGTTATGTTGATACCACCTAGTCTTGAAATAATTCTTAGTACCACCAATATAGAACTTTCCAACTGTCAGATTTTCCACTGTAGGGATAGAAAAGAGATAAGAAATTTAGCTAAACATTTGTTTGGTAATGGGCATGACAATTTTAACAAAAGTATATATATATATATATATATATATATATATACAACTGATTGAATAAATTACAGACATTATGTCTGCTAATTTTTAACAAAATCCATTCATACTCACGAATAACCTTCCATGTATTGATATTAAAGGATGAGAGAAATGTGCTATAGCTGTTTAAATTTCTTTTATTTTCATTTCCCAAGTACTTTCAGTATTTTAAATTTCTTTTATTTTCATTTCCCAAGTACTTTCAGTACTTTAAATTTCTTTGATTTTCATTTCCCAAGTACTTTCAGTACTTTAAATTTCTTTTATTTTCATTTCCCAAGTACTTTCAGTATTTTAAATTTCTTTTATTTTCATTTCCCAAGTACTGAAAGTACTTGGGAAATGAAAATCAAAGAAATTTAAACAGCTATATCTTTTTCCAAGATCATCTTCAGGGGTGCAAGTGGTACAAAACTATATGTTGTTCATTAATATAAGTATTTATACACTCAGTACATTGTCAACTGTTTTGCATTTAAAAGCATAATGAAAAAATTACAGTAATGGATAACAATGCACCACTTTGTATTTTTGTCTGTAATTTATTCAGTCAGACATGCCTAAAAGAGAATTCGCTGCCTAAATACACACATGCACACACACACATACATACATACATACATATTATATATATATATATATATATATATATATATATATATTAAGAAATATACATAATATTGATTGAACAGCTCAGAGTTTCATATGTTCTGAATTCTTCAGTGCAGTGGCAGTGGAGACTTCAGGGGTTATTGGCCCTCGTTCGATGGTGTTCCTTCGGAGGATTGGCGCGATTGCGTCTCGATTAAGGAACGAGCCTCGCGAAACGGAGTGGCTCTTGCAGCGTGTCTCACTGGCGACGGTTCGAGGTAATGCTTTCTCCATCATAGCGGCTGACAGAGGATAGAAAAAAATGGTTTATAGTTACATTGTCCTGGAATTGTCATCATTGGCCGACTGAACTTGCTTTGTTTCAATTATTGTTTCCCTTAGATTGAACTTACCATTTCTTTTTACACTAACAGTACACCTGCTAAGAGAGGCATTTTCTTGGCAATTGTTTATTAACAATATTTTTCCACTAATTCATACTGAAATCCAGTAAGAAGAGGGAACAGTCAAACATAAAATATTGTTTCATCGTAAGAGAGAAAGAATTATGAACAGAAAATGTGTTATTATAATTATTGGGGTCAACATCACTTCTATTTATCTTCTTTCTGTTTATCACGAGAAATTCTACTGTAGGGTTGGATTATTATAGTTGTTAAAATATCTAAATGAATTGTACTTATTGTAGTTAAATTTTTTATTTGAATTTAGGCCAAGATTAGCATTTAAGATAGAAAATAATGTTGGAAATAAGAATTATAAATTCTAATTTCAAGAGACACTCTTGTAATCAAAAGGGAAAAAAGTTTGAAAATCAAGTGTGTGCAAATTTATTTTTTTCTATGAAAATCATTGAAGTAATTAATAATATTATATTAATAAACTAAATAAGAGCTGTGATATTGATAATAATTAAATATGCCATGATAAAATAAAATAAAAATTTAATGTACTGATAAAAATAATGCATATCAACGAAAATGAAATAATAAAAAATAAAATAGAAATATTTAAATATGTAAATAAAATAGAGCAAATAAATAAATAAATACAAATAATAAATGCAAACAAAAATAAATATGTAAGTAAACGTGTTACTAATAGTAAGAATAAATGTAGGAGAAAATGGCAAAAATAATAATAAAAATTACTTTTTTATTTTTTGCTACCTTTGCTATACAACTATAGTTAATATTAAACTGTAACGCATTTAACTTTTTTGTGCTTATTTACATTAACTCTCTACAACTTTTTTATTATATATATATATATATATATATATGTATATGATACACGTCTCTTCAGAGATATATTAATTATATATATATATATATATATATATTTAAAGACATTTATATATTATGTTTAACGTTCTTATTATAGATACAAGTATTTTGCTTAAATACTTGTATCTATAATAAGAACGTTAAACATAATATATAAATGTCTTTAAATAAATTGTCGGACTATGTCCAATTCTAAAATATATATATATATATATATATATATATATATACCTACGTTTGGGGTGTGACTTAAGTTTCATTGTTTTACCAACTCATCAGGCATGAGATATAACTTATGAATTTAAAAATAATATACTGGGCCTCATGGGAGGAATGCTAAATTACACGCAGATTCACGGCTCAAATTTAATATAAGTCAAATATAACATTGGAGTGTAAATACAGAAAATAGGGTGTAGGTAGGGGAGGCATTAAAAAATAAATAAATAAAAATAAAACTTAAAAAATAAGTTTAAAGTTTAAAAAGGAACGCTGGTTGATACTCAGTGGAATTTATACATTAAAATGGTTAAAGGGGGGTAATCAATATATAACCTAAAATATGGTATGTGAAAATGAAATGTATTTATCAAGAATTAACACATTAAAAAAAACTTCTTTCTATGACTACAGCCTAGCATGAGTTCTTTTCGTTTATTAAGCAGTTTTAAATTATTAATAATTTTGAGGATGAATCTTTTTTCCATCAAACACATTGAGGTCTACGTTACAATCTTTTTTGACATTTATTTATTAGTTTATTGTCTTGTCAATATAATCGTATAGAGATATGATTATATAAATCAAAAATAATTTTGATCAATAATAGATATAAATATGTGCGCATTATTTCTTTATCAATTAATTATTTTTTAATGCATATATAAGGCAATGTCTACAGAAAACCACTATTTCATTTCATGGCCTGACGATTGCATCTAGCATGAAACAGACTGTCGCCTCTAAATGTTGACTTCTATGTTCACTTTTATATATATATATATATATATATATATATATATATATATATATATATATATATATATATATACACACACACACACATATTTATATATATATATATATGTACACCTACCTACCTACCTGTCTGTTTTTCTATCAAGCAGTGATATTGATTAACACAAGTATTGATTTTTCTTTTCTGACTATCATCAATAGAACACTTTGATAATTTAAAGCTAAATAGATTAATTGTCTGGCACAGTTTTCCATTCAGAAGGGACTGGTGCCAGACAGCTGCTTTAATTATTTAGAAATGAAAGCATTCCCAGATTTGCAAATTCAACAAGACTTACTTAATCAACTCACATGCTGATGATTGTATGTGCTTGTATATATATATATATATATATATATTGTCATCCACAGACAGTTTCGCTGTATCACAGCTCATCAGTGTGGTTAGACGTCCAGTTGCCTCTGGCTAGAATCGAAAACCGGCTGAATTCGCGTCAGTCGGAAATTTTACCCTGAAGCCGTTGGCGCACGGCAGAGAAGAAGGTGAACTTAAGCGTATTTATTTTTAGATAAACACACAGTGACTGAGAGAACTTGATTCGATTTACCAAAGAGTCTTGCATTATTAGCCGTAATAGTCATTGTTTACAAACCCACACATCCTCCCCAGAGAGCTCAACCGAAATGAATTTTTCAGGAGTATATATATATATATATATATATAAACCCACACATCCTCCCCAGAGAGCTCAACCGAAATAAATTTTTCAGGAGCATATATATGTGTGTATATATATATATATATATATATATATATATATATATATATACACACACACAGACACACACACAGACATATATGTGTGTGTGTGTGTGTGTGTGTATCAGTTCATGTGGTTGAGTGGCTTTTTGACCATGAGCCACTGGCTCGAATCTTATCATGATCAGTTTTTCAGGTTGGTGATTTCTTGACATTATTGTTCTGAGGGAATGGTCCCAGCATTTGGCAGCTCTGCAAAGTGACAGAAATCTAAACCATGGATTGATTAACTCCTCATCAGTGAAATTGGATAGATGTTTCTGGTGATGGAAACTGTTGATGGTTGTGCTGGCATGATGTTCACCATGACTGAGCGTTTTTGTTCAAACTGGTGATCATGCCAGAATTTCCCCACTCTCTCTCAGAAACTGTAACTAAGATCTGCTTTGGCATAGTTGCAGCATAAACAGTTGGGCTCAATGGATGTCAAACAAACACAAATGTGCCCAAGCATACCTCTGCAACAGGGCTTGGCTAGCTGCCCTACAACCGGATGTTTTTGGAAAATGAGGAGTCAGCCATTTAATATATATATATATATATGATAAAAGGCAGAATGTGTGTTTTCGTTTATATGTTTGATCAGATCTCCTACATTTTTCAACCGATTTCAACCAAATTTGACACAGTTACTGCTAATAGTCCTGCGGAGGTTTTGACAGTGCCAAAAATTGATTTAAGTCAATATTTAAATCAATATTATTAATTTTTCATTTTGGATTGAACTCACGCATGTGTAATTATGTGCGTTCACTGCACACAAGCAGATATGGACACTTTTCATGTCAGAATTAATAGCGGTAGCATAATTAGAAAAAAGTCGGATTTAAGTGCTTATATGGGAATAAGAAAGGCGAAGAATGGCCATATTTTGTTTCGGATGCAAAAGTTATCACAATGAAGGATTTCTGTCGAACTTTGTGCTCCAAAAGCCAATCAGATTAGTGTTATTAGTCACACGTGGCTCTCGCAACACATAATGCTTGCTACTGATTGGTTCATTCACACTCCGAGGTCATGCGTGATCATGTGTGAACAGGGGGTGTCATGTGTGCGCGCATCAAGCATCCCAAATGGGGTAGAGGTTTCAGGTAGCCTACTTTTATTTCAAGATTTAACACTCATACCATGGTTTGTAAAAAGGATCTTTTAATGTTTCAATGCAGGCATGCATTACTTAACATGTATTCTGCATTTGCACAGTAAAGTAAACATCAAGGCTATTTTAAAAGGAATTTACAGAGCTACATGTCAAATTTTACCAGAAAAATCAGTAAAAACAAAGTGAAACTGCTGCTTTTTAGTTGTTAGTAGCCCATTTAGCCTACTAAAACATAGGATTTCATGCCACTTCACACCACCACTTTTAAGCCAAGTGGACAGAATCGGCTCCCCCCAATTGTCCAATTTTTCACATTTGATTGCATTTTTTCATTCGATGGGACACCAGGGGAATGTTATGTCTTTTCATGCCATTTACGTGTAGCAAAAGGCACCTACTCGATATAATTTTACTACTGTGCATCACTGCCCAAAAACATTCTCGCATGTTTTCATCTAAATTTGTGCTACTTAAATGCCTTCATCATCCATCAGTAAACAAAATTAACATTGCTTCAAATTTTGTTTGTAAGAAGTGTAAAACCGCTTGTATTTTTTCAATTTTTGATCAATAAAACTACCTCATATCTCCTGGCTGCTCAAAATTTTCAAAGAAAAATGAAGCTTGGAAATCCCATTTTCTGATTGGCTGACTTTGAGAACAGGCAAAACATTTGTTACCAAATTAGTCCTCACATTTGCAGTCATGTCATCAGAGTTTGCAGCCACTTTACTGCCGGGAGGTAGGACAACACATTTGGTGTTTAGGCTAATGCTTGACATGTCTAGATCAGAAACGCCTCTCTGTAACATAATAAAGAACTCCCCACAGGTAAAAGTTCTGCGGAGATGCAAATTAATAGTTTGTGATGAGTGACGATGGCGCATAAAAGCGCCTCAAGGCACTAAAGCGTACTCTTCAGGAAATCCGTGATTCATCCAACCCTATGGGTGGAGTAACCCTTCTCCTTTCAGGGGAGTTTTTGGCAAACTCTGCCTGTTATTCACAAAGGCACAAGAGCGGAAGCTGTTCGTGCCTGCCTTAAGTCGTCTGTCCTTTGGAGTCATGTAAAGACCCTAAACCTCAGCACAAACATGCAGGCCCATTTGAATGGGGAAACCGGGTCCGCTGAATTTGCACGGGCCCTTCTTGCGCTGGGGGAGGGGAAAATTCCTTCCAATGCAGAGGGATTTGTGGAAATGGATGAGCTTCCCACCATTGTTGACTCACCAACTGACTTAATGAATGCAGGCTTCAGTAATCTGTCCATTAATTTTGCCGATACCGATTGGCTTGCTGGGAGGGCCATACTGGCAGCAAAGAATTGTACAGTCGATGCTATCAATATAAAGCTTTTGCAATCCACCCCCGGGCACTGTCATGTTTACAAGTCCAT
This sequence comes from Acanthosepion esculentum, assembly GCA_964036315.1. Lineage (NCBI taxonomy): Eukaryota > Metazoa > Mollusca > Cephalopoda > Sepiida > Sepiidae > Acanthosepion > Acanthosepion esculentum. The sequence goes on along the minus strand of OZ038495.1, from coordinate 42,031,426 downwards.
CGACAGAATGCCTGATCCTGCTGATCTGGCTGAGTACCTGGTGGAAGTTTTGAACTCCCTTCAGCCTCCTGGACTCCCCCCGCCTCATATTTTTAGGCTCAAAGTTGGTGCTCTAATTATGCTAATTAGGAATTTACTCCCACCAAAGCAATGCAACCGAACTGGCCCCATTGTAAAATCCCTTTCTCCCAATTTGATTGAGGTGACCATTGCAACAGGCTGTGGGAAGAGGATGTTCTAATTCCAAGGATGCATCTTTTTTCATCGGATGCAAACATCCTGATAAACTTCCGCTGGTCTCAGTTTCCAATAATGTTTTGCTTCGCAATGCCATTCAACAAATCGCAAGGACAGACACTCAGTGTCACAGGTCTGCACTTTTATTTTAAGCAATTTTAAATCTACTAGTTTGCATATTTGATAAATCTTATTTGAAATGTGTTTTCCAGCACAAATCAAAACTGTTTGCCCATTTGTAGAGGAAAGCAATTGATTCAGCATGCTCCAGGTTGGTGAAGAACAGAATTTTTTTAATGTTTCTTGAATGTGCAAACTGATGGACACAATACACACTGTTTAGAAGAAAAATGGGGTATCTGTTTCAACTACATGTGTCCACTATCATAAACATTTGAAGTAATAAATATATATATATATAGTCTAATATATAGTCTTACAGTCCTAATAACCACTTTGATGATGGCTCATGTGAGCTGAAAGCTTAGATCAATGAACAACACAATAAAGAAATATCTAAACTTTGGACAGTTTTTTCTTTATATTCTCATGAAATTAAAGCCAATATACTAAGCTTGGAATGGCTCCTGCTAAAACATAATAGACATTCGTTGTCTATCATATTTAACAATACATGTCTGAATATATATATATATATATATATATATATGTTGACTTCAATGTTCACCTTTATATATATATATATATATATATATATATATATATACAGGGTGTCCATAATATATATATACAGGGTGTCCATAAAGTTTGTGTGCACTTTAAAAATTTATAACTTTGTATTTGCGATAGAAATAATCTGTAAAAAATGTTATAAAGTGTAATGTATCTAGTTTTAAGCATAGCTAAAATAACTAATGTGATTTCAGGCATTACTGGAAATCAGTTGGCAAATGTTTTCCATGAACTGCAAAATCATATTACCCTTTGTAATGCTAATGATGGAGGACATGTGGAAACTTAAATAAAATTTCAATAAAACCTTAAAATATAGATTTACTTCTTTCTAATCCTTTTTACAAATTATTTCTATCGCAAATACAAATAAAGTTATAAATGTTTTAAAGTGCATACAAGCTCTATGGACACCCTGTATATATTATATATATATATATATATATATATATATATATATATATATATAAAGGTGAACATTAAAGTCAACACTCAGAGACGATAGGTTGTTTCATGCTAGACGCAATTGTCAGGGCAGCCTGAGGATTGAGTCTAGCATGAAACAGCCTGTCGCCTCTGAGTGTTGACTTCAATGTTCACTTTTATATATATATATATATATATATATATATATATATATTCAGACATGTATTGTTAAATATGATAGGTTTTGATTTTTATCTTAAAAAAATTTTTGTGTTGAAAAGCCTCAGTAAAGAATTTTTCCTTGGGAGGTGAAATGCACATCCATTGGGGTATTGAGTTTCATTAAATGTAAGTTATTTATATCTTTATATATATATATCTATCTATATATATATATATATTGTCATCCACAGACAGACTGTTTCGCTGTATCACAGCTCATCCGTGTGACTAGACGTCCGTTTGCCTCTAGCTAGGATCGAAACCCAACTGAATTAGTGTCAGTCGGGGATTCTACCACTAAGCAGTTGACGCACGGCAGGGATGAAGGAGAATTTAAGCGTATTTATTTTTAGATAAACACACAGTGACAGAGAGAACTCGATTCTATTTACCGAAGAGTCTTGCATTATGAGCCGTAATAGTCACTGTTTACAAACCCACACTTCCTCCCCAGAGAGCTCAACCGAAATAAATTTTCAGGAGCCTATATATATATATATATTGGTTGGTTTCTCTTTTTCCAAATACATAAGCCTACTAGGGCAGCTAGTTTGAAGTAATGAATATTTTGTATTAAAAATAAATCCATTAATTCCTGTAAAACTTATACGGGATGGGGCAAAAACATGTCCCATATAAAGCTACAACATTAGCTAGATGACCACACCATTGTAGCAGGTATTTCTGGGTGGTATTTTGTGGTAACACATGTTTCAGTAGCCATCCCTGTTATTTTAAACAATGAAATTAATGGCAACTGGCAAAGAGATCAAGAACACCTACTTTCTCAAGTAAATCTTATGTTTGTAATGTTGGGAAACATACTTTGTTTAAGAAGACTTCTCAATTTTGTGACTATTTAAAATTAATTTCATTTTTTAAATTAACAGGGATTTCAACTAAAATATGTAACCCACTATGTGTAACATTTATATTAATAAGAAATAATGTCATATTAACACTTCCACTGCTAACTACAGAGATCTTCGTTTTTCTTATCTTGCTCCAGCTGGCTAAGTACGGAAACCTACGTTTTTTGCATACCGCTGGTATGAGTGTCCCGTTGCACCATCTATCGTAAAATACGGGAAATTCTAACTGTTCTATCATGCAAATTATTAGTCAGCCTCGATTTTTCTCTACATCATGGTAGTTTTGTATCTAATTTGAAAATATTCCTGACGAAAATGCGGCTAGCATGACGATGACTCTGAAAATGGCTGGCCGGATGGGGGGCCAGCACTGGGCAAATGAGTAGCAGTGAAAGTGTTAAAAAATCTGTTAATTTCTTAAAAACTTATTTTGTTTTAAGTTTGAAAATAATGCTAGCAGATATTGACTTCAAAATGTCTCAATGAGAGATGTTCATTTCTTAAGTACATCATTGAAATTTACTTCATCATATTAGTTTCACATAGGTTAATTGGTTGGGTTTCTGATAGGAAATATACATTCACTTCCTGTCTGGAAGCTCACTTCCTTTAGTAGGGCATCTCAATAATTTAATTACTTAAAATAACAGGATTATCAACTAAATCACTTATACCCACTACATATAACATTTGTAGTAATATATATGTTCATACAGGGCCAGTAAGTACTACTGACTGTGGTGGGCCCATAGCTGACTGAGGGTCCCAGCAGTGTTTTGTTACCCTCACTATCCTATCAACACTTGCTTTTTGCTACCTACATTTATAGATATTCAAATTAAACTAAGCACAGCTGACTATTAAAAATGAAAATTTTCATGGATTTTGGCTTCATTCTGGAGTTATTTTTTTTTGTCCAAATCTGTGAATTTGTTTTGCTCAAGTCCCTCAAAAAATACTATATAAAGTTCCCCATATCTTTGTATGTATAATGTTGGATGTGTTAAAATTCTTCAACTATTTAACAAGAAAAATCTGAAACTAATGTTACAAATTGCTGCAAAACATTGTCGGTTTATTTAAGATAGAATAATCTATTAGGACATGTCTCTAATTTTTATTTCGATACATTGTATTAATGTTCAGTTTTTCTAGTTGAATTGTTCACATATACTACATATGATTCATCATTGTACATAATCAGTTTAAAATAAAATTTGTATTTTATATGAATACTACCCTATGAAAATTAAATTATGTAGTAGTGTAGGTTGGTGGCCATATCATAGATTCAGTAGTGGGGCACAAAACCTTTGCACCAGGCATGTAAATATATATATATATATATATATGTATATATATATATATATATATATATATATATAAATAAATGACAATAGGAAAACAGTAATTGCTGACGCATTTCATCCAATGTGGACTTTTTCAAAGCAAGAAACAAAATGAATTTAATTAAACAAAGAAAATTAATAAAAACAAAAAACAGAGTGTTCTTAGCAACTGGAATGTAGGAAACGCTATTTTCATTGTTACTGTTTTCTTATTGTCATTTATTTATAAATATTGTCTTCTCTAAAAGTTAACTTTGAGAAATTTTCTTATATATATATATATATATAATGTCTGACTTCTCTGGTTTTCCAGACATACCCATCTGTAAGGGTGATTACACAATCCTTGTCCCAGACACTTGTTCAAGCACATTTGTGATTGTTCAGCACCCACAGAGCAGGGCAGATCTTAGTTACAGCTTTTGGGAGAGTTTGCATAATCTGGCATGATCAGCAGTTTAAACAATGCCAATAGGCTCAAACCATTGATCATGATGTAATTCTTTTGCCAATTCTTGAGAAAAATGAGAATGCATGAATTCAGATTCATATGTTTGTCTTTTATTAAAATTCTAAAAATACCTTTCTTTTTAAAACAATAAATATTTCTCAGGAAGTATAAAGTAACAGAAAATCAAAAGAAAAACTTTTAACACACCGTTTTTTTTTTCTTCTTTTTTTGTGGGTACATTTGTTAAACTTTACCAAAGAACATCTCCATTATGAATGTAGACTCTTCTTATCATTCTGTTTTTTGGAGATTCACAGACACGAAATTTAGAAGAATCACTGGCCTGAAGTAACCACAAATATGCTGAATGTCAGCAAAATGTTTGGGCAGTGTTGATGGTTATCATGTCTTTTTCATAATCTACTGTTAAACAAAGTTTTATATCTTCTCAATTCTTTCTTTGCTTTCTTTTTCTTTTTATAATTTTCTCCTTTTCTTTTTTAATGATTTTTATTTAATTTTCAGAAATTCTCAATTAGATTATTTAGCAAAACTCTTTGTCCCATTTTTATCATTGATCTTCTTGGGTTCTGATGCGCCTAACTAGATTATTTTTATTTTCTTCTGCATAAGAACACAATTTACTGTCTTCATCAGCTTGACACAACTAAACCCCAGGCAGATTGGCAAATAACTAAAACCTCTTTGTTCTTTTTAATTTCTGATCCAGTTTCACAATATCAGTTTGCGTCTGGTAGTTTATTGACAAGATAAAATAAGTAACAAAGGCGGAAGATCTGAAAACCACATCACATGTGGAAGAACCTTGCATCCCATCTCTGTGATCATTTGATGCGTCATACAACATGGAAATAAGTATCATCAAGCAACATAATCATAGGTTGTCTCTCTTGTTCAATAAAATCACTTTTCTATTCCAATGTATGATTCAAATTGGAAAAATTCAAGGATTAATTAGACTAATCCACTTGTAAAAAAAAAAATAGGGATCATTTTTCCCGAGAATAAATATTGTAGATTAGGATTCACTGGAACTCAATTGCCAACATTTGTTGGAATTTTTTTTATTTAAAAGTCGGGGGGGGGGTCTTCTTCATAATATCGATATTGTATCAAATCAATTCCTAACTTTTACAGAGTTATCTATTTTTATTTACGAATACTGTGCCTTGATATCTGCATATTTTTAAAATACTTTTGTTAATTTATACAAATGTTTGTACTTTAATTAAAAATGTATATACCTGTTTATTCTTTAATTAAAAGGAATCTATCTTATAAAAATGTAAACAAAGAAAAGTTTTCGTTGACAAAGAATTGCTTGTTTGAAATATTTATATATCTACTTGTTGTTTAATGACTAAAAATCTTTTTGTGCAAAAATTTTCTATAAATTTTATTTTACCAAACAATTGCTAATTGCACAGTAAGTCTTTTTGTAGAATCAAGATTTGAATTAATGTATTCTTGAGTCCCACTGAATTTTGAGTCCCACTGAATTTTGAGTCCCACTGAATTAAGCTGTGCAGGATCTAGACACAATTCTCTTTCTGTCTGAATGTCTCAGAGAAGGATTTATTATTATTTATAGTCAGTTAAGGTCCTCATCTTTGATGTTAGTTTTACATTTTGGCCATTGTGCCCTCTGCCCTTCTTCAAGTGTCTCTTGATCAAGGTAGACTTTAGAGAATTCCAAACAGAATCCTTTACATAGTCTTGGGGATAGATTGTTCTTGTTCCACTGCATACAGACACTTGAGGAATGCCAAAATAGAGTGATAATAACAACAATGATGAGGATATCACTGCAACTCTAAATAATGTAAATAACTATTTTATTTATTCTGAAGTTTGATAATAAATGGTAATAAATTGACTGTCTTGTCCACAAAATATCCTTTTTTATTTGATGAGAAAAAAGGGAGACAAATGTTTAAACACTGACTGATGCCTTATCATAATTTCATTTTTTTTATAAGGCTTGTAAACAATACTATTAATATTTTGTGATCACACATTACAAGTTTTTTGTGTATACTATGTATTTCATCACATATGCCAAGAGTTGAATTCTGTGAATGTATTTCTGGTTGAGGTAATATCATTTGTGGGCATTTGTGTAGGCACTCACAATATACTAGTCTCTTGACACATTGCAGTCAGACAACCGGTTTTTCCATATAGTCCATTGATCTGTTATGTTCTATAATCAAAATTTTCACTGAGAGTCTAAATATCTGAAATTTTTCTAAAGACATTGTTTAAAATGATCTTTTGTTTATTTCAATATTCACTTTTGGATTTGATCAAGAATCTCTAAATACATAGCAGAAGTAGCGAACCAGCAAAATGCAATGCATAGATGAATGGTAGACTTGTAAAGGTGTAAAATAGATTTGGTGAGAAAAAATTGTCTAGAATGACATAGTGAACCAAATTTTCTAGCAGCAAACATAGAATTTAATTCAATATAATTGTTCCAATTCATAGCAGTAGACATTATTGATAAGATATGAAAGCTCTCTTGTAGTAGGTAAGAGAGAGAGAGAAAGATTAATTTTATTTCACAGCTATATACACATGTAAACAAAGTGTATGCAAGACATTACACACTTTTTTAAGCTGTTTTTCTTTTTTTCTTTATTCTTTTCTCAAAGTCCATGATTATATTGCTAAGCCTACAATATAAGTTAACCAAGTTAAGTAAGAAATGAATCTACTATTCCAATGTCTTATTTTAAAGTCAGTTGTGTGTGTGTGTGTGTGTGTGTGTGTGTGTATTAAATGGCACAAGCCTTCACACATAATACATAGGTATATATATTTACATATGTGCATGAAAAGGCATACACAGACAGAGAAACAGCTCTTTTATAACATAGATTTGTGGCAATTTTTACTTATTTGTTTATATTACCGTACTCATTTTTTTATTTTTGTATGCTGTGCATTGAAAATCAAAAAGGAAAGCTTGCTTCAAAAAGACAATCTTATTGTTATATTAGTATAATGAAAAAGCATACCCTCATTTTTTTTTCTCACAAACTATACACCTGAAGGAAGCTAAGGAATAGATTCAACAAAACATTGTAAGGACATCAACGATACGGAAGAGTTCAACAGACTGAAAAAAATCTTGAAATGCTAATGACTTTTCAAATTATCCGACAGGGACTTTCAGTGGTTATGAGTTATGGCAAACTGTTTACAACTTTCGTTTATAGATTATATATTGTCACAAGGATCACTGGTATGACTGGGTAAGTATTTGGTCACTATGATGTTGCCTGAATCAATACTTTGGAAAGTAAATATTAATGGACTCCTGGAAAATTTCTCCCACAAACAATATTGATGAACTCAATGTGAGTCCAAGTAAAAAATGAGTACGGTAATATAAAAAAACAACTAATTTCCTGTACTGACTAAAAGAGATTACAATACAAGAAAACACTTAAGATGAGTTAAATAGAAAATATTTAAACTAGATGATGTGTGTAATTGTGTAGGCCTATGTGATAGACGTGTGCGAAAGACTTCAAAAGTCAAGAGTGAGAACCCTGAAAATGAATGTACCCCAGTGGGAGACACTTTTTTTTCCCATGTGCAACTACATCTTATAGCCAGATTTGAAAAGCTATAAAAGAGAAAAGAGACTATGAAGAAAAATGCACGTCTTTATATCGGCTTAAGGCGTCAAGTGGGATAATACACAATATCTAATCTATTTTCAATCTTTAGTTTAATCTTCATAACCACTTCTTATTTTTATTTTTTTAATTTTTGAATGCAGGTCCACTAAAGATAGATTTTGGAAAAGTTTGCATTAAATCAGTTAACACAGAAAATTTGATCATCGTCAATAACTTATTTATTATAAAATATTTTTATTTTTTTTATTTTTGAATGCAGGTCCACTAAAGATAGATTTTGGAAAAGTTTGCATTAAATCAGTTAACACAGAAAATTTGATCATCGTCAATAACTTAGAGATTAATATATTCGTAGTGGCTGAGGTAAGTAAATTTCATTAAATTTTATTCATTAATTTGTCTTTACTGGTTCCTTTTCTGTAGCAGACATGAAATGCAGACAGAGCAGCCAGTCACTACTGATAACAGTACCTGCCCCGTCGGTCAAAGAGACAACATTTACTGTGCTGTCTCTGCAGGAGGACAGCACATGATGACCCTGCCAGAACAGAGCTGGTGCAAACCCCAGAATGTCTGACTATGAAGAAAGAAAGTGTTTACTAGCTCCCCCACATGATAGTCAGGAGGGTGAGCTGACCGGTGTTGAGCTATGAAAATGATTTCTTTTGCTAGCCAAGTTTTAAGCTCCATAAAAGCAGGTACATTTTCTGGGAAAGGGCAGAGCTTGGCAGTCCGCTGTTCTGCTCGCTCTTGTCATCTCTCAGTCGTGTCTCTCTTCGGGCGGAGTGCAACTGAGAAAATACTGAGAGGTGCATGATCCCAAGAAAGAGCTGTCAGCGGCCGTACCCCCTCATTGCACTAAAGAGGGGGATCAATAGCAATACTGATGCCAGTGCAACCGATGGTTGTGGGGACTGGGCAATTTTTAGCTCTGGCCCATGTATACATGTTCAGGTGCAACACGTGAAACATATCTTGTGTCACATGAGATTGTTTTGCGTTACCAAGGATTTTTGTTCTTGTTACCCAGCATCATTTCAAATTTATTCATCCTTGTTTGTGTTTCTGGTGTCTCAGCTGTGTTCATCCCATACATGTGGTTTTCCCATGTGGACGTGTTGTCCATGTCTTGCTCATTGTGATTCGGTCTTTGATTCTGGTACTTCTGAGTTTTCCATCTCTCTTCATTTGCAGAGAACCAACCAATTCATTTTGTGTGTGTTAACAATTCACAATACTTGCAATAATGTCAAAAGATTGTAGATTGCATTTTGATGCATTAAACAGTTGCATACTTGCCCAGTGGTTGGTCTGTGTGTGCAGGTAAAATACCAGTAAATCAAATACAGGTATTCAAGATGGACAGGTAAAACATGTGCATCTGGAAACATTGGTGCTATATAAGCTTCTTAGCTTTACTTGACTTAGGAACATAGTAAGCCAAGCTGTGTAAAAATATGGAAAACGATTTAATGCTTTGCAAGCTGCTCCTGTAGAAATATAATGTATTAATTCCATATTTCAGTGTTTTTTTATTGAACTTTATTGTTATTCCAATAGTAACAGATTTTTTAAAAGTTCTATATTAACACAAAAATCAGATCACACAATCTGATGAAAAAAAAATAAATAAAAATATTCATCTTTCAAAGAAAATTGTTCTATAGAAATTTTCAGTAAAAAATTCAGTTATCAAAATTCATTAATAGATTTGTTTTATTAGTGCAAAAAAAGCAGCAGTAACAAAAAATATATTATTGTAAAAATGGCGTTACTGTAAAATAAGAATTGAAAAACAAAGCTAAACTGGTTTATCATCAAAACAAAGATCGAGGACAAAAATGTGTACAGCGATTTTTATTTCTTTTTTAAAATATATATATATATATATATATATATATGCACACATCAATGATAAGTGTATAAAAAGGAAAAAAATTGAAAAATATAAGCAGTAACATCAATCAACTAAGTGATAAACTTTTACTCATATTAATCCTATATATATATATATATATATATATATATATATATGTCATTCACAGACAGTACTGTTTCGCTGTATCACAGCTCCTCAGTGCAACTAGACTTCCGAATGCCTCAAGCCCGGATTGAAACACAACTAATTTGGTGTCAGCCAGAGCTATCTTCACTCGGTAGAGTTACACAACTAAATCTAGTGTATTGTTTTTACAAATGTAAACAAATGCCAATCAACCAAAGTGCTCCATTAATTTTATATATATATATATATATATATATATATATATATATATATATATAAAGTCATCCACAGACAGACTGTTTCACTGTATCACAGCTCCTCAGTGTGGCTAGACATCCGATTGTTTCCCGCCGAGATTGAAACCCGACTGATTTAACATCAGTCAGATCTTACCTCTAATCCATCTAATCCACGGCAGAAAGGAAGGTAATTTTAATGTTTTTCTCTATACAAAATACGCCAGCGGCTCAGAGAACTCAATTCATACTTGTAGAATAATGCTTAATTGCTGTAGGAGTCACTGTTTTTAAAAAAACCATTTCTCAGGAGAGCTCAACTGGATTTCCGGGAGCATATATATATATATATATATATATATATATATATATACATACATGCATATATATAGCCCAAGATGCACGAAAATATAATTTGAAGGCAAATTATCCTAAAGAACACCCACACCTTCTGCTTACAGAGAAGTGATTGGTTGTACAATGATTCCAAATCTTTCAGATAATACTTGTAATTAGCTCTGCTCAGCACTGAGAACAAGTCCATGTCATAAAACCAGGCACAGTGTTCTGATGAGAGTGGAACAATAAATCAGTCTATCTGTCTTTTTTGTTAATCATTATCATATTTCAGTATTGCCATTCTACAGTGATGTATTTCTTGTTAACACCTGTAGGGATACTAAAGGTGATTATCTAGTCGAGATGAAGTCATGTTGGTTACATGACTGTCATTTAGAGACACCACTTAATAAAGTGATGACCGTGGTCAATCTTACAGTCAGTCAGCTTCCAGGAGTCAAACCAAGCAGTTGCGTTTTTAACTTGGGCAAGGTCGTTGCCTTGTCTGGATGGAGGCTAAATATGCCTCCCTCAATCCAATCAAATTAGGAATCCTAAACATGGCTTCTCCTGAATCACAGAAAAATGTCTGGCACTTCCATTTCCCACTGATAATTATTATGAGTAAGACTCTTTATTTTTGTCATCTTTTTACGCTGCTTGTTGTTGCATAATTGTTAAATTTTTTCTGGATGGGACTCATGTAAATATGTATATATAATTTTATGTAGGACTTGGTGTTATAAAAATCTCTCTGAGAACAAAGCATGTTTGCCATTCCTTTCAGCCATTTAATTCCAAATGTGAAATAAGATGTTATTATATTGTGGATATAATAATGCCCATAATGGGGAAAATGCAAATGGAAAAATATTCCCTTTTTTCATAGTTCACCCATTATCCCACATTTTTTATGAACTATCTTTTAATATAACCGTTTTTATCACACTCGTAAAATTTTTGCCCCAGTGAAAAGATTTGTTTTACTCACTCTTAGAGATGAAGGCATCAAATTAAGTTGACTGTACAATGACACTAGAGCAGTAATATGATATAAATGCCTCTGTGTTATTGCCTGCCAAATGTCTGAAATAAATGGGACGTGAAATTGACTTAGAAATTATCATCAGATGCACATAACCAGTATAGTTATAATGTGATATAAATGCTGCAATAATATTATGCTGGATCTTTCTTGTAGATGGGCTGTGATGAACTTCGACGAAGCAGTCCATTGTCACAAGTAGTTCCACCACACTGTAAAGCCCTCATTCCAATTGTTTTTGAATCGGACATAAAAGGACAATTCAGCAAGTAAGTTCTTTTAATCTTTTTGTCATCATCAAGATCATCACTGTTATCTTTAAAAGTGAGGCCATCATGATTATCATCATTATAATTCTACTTGTTGCTTCCTTTGTTATTTAGTTTGTGCATACATTACATGCTGCCGAAAGTTAGAAATTCGTCTTTGAAACTATAGAAGGGACAATGTCTTTGAGAATTAAGTTTGTGTGTCGTCACTACTTTCCATGTTCTTTTAGTTGGCCGTTTCTTCAGCTTGCTAGATAAAATTGTTTCAACGGGGAATTGTTTGGCTGTTTCTCTCTCCCTGTTGATTTTAATTTTTTATTGAATGCAAGTACCCCAATCCCACTGTTGGTGGTAGTGGGGGGGGAGGAATGCCTGTTTGACCCCCCTCCCCCCAGCTCTGCGTTCATTGAAACTTGAAGCTTGATGATAAAGGTAAGCCGAAAACTATCACTAGTGACCGTGCGAAATAAAGTAGACGACTACGAACACTTGCTGGCATGAGCCTTTTTTTTTTTTATATTAGACAATGGGAATTATACTAAGTTAAAACTTAGTGTTGAGTGTGGTGAATGGGCAAAATACAAACAATATGCCATTCTTATCCCCCAGTACACACATCTAGTGTCAGCCCAGAGACTATGCCAACTACCTCCCCCTCTAATGTTTTTGTTGTTCTTGTCGTTATTGTATGTATTATATGTAATAGGAGTAGGTAGGCTTTCCTACCGCTCGGTCAACACTCCTCCCCCTTCTCTTGGACATGAGTAGAGACTCACACCTTGTTTCTTGTTTAGGAAGGGGTTCCCGGGACTTTCTCTCTCTCTCTCTCTCTCTCTTTCTGGCTTCTGTACTAGTGCTGCTTTGTTTCTCCCGTGAAGTGTGCAGTCTCTGGCATTACCTCTTAATTCTGAGGGTACATGGTTGACAGTTCCCTGGTTGCTGTTTCTGACTGGTAGTTAGGAGCCCTAACTCTTGCGTAGCGTCTTGAGCGGCCGCTCTGAACAACAGTTGTACAATATTGGGGTGTCTGTAGTGCCATGTCGCGCATGGATAGGTGTCCCTGCAGTCACCTCCGGTGGGCAACCCTGAGGCCACATTATGATGCAGGCTGTGCCAAATTCTCTATGCCCACGTCATGCGCGATAACCGTCAGCTTCTATTACCTCAGGCCTTCTCATCTTCCAACCATAATTCCACATGATGACTTACAAAGATCGAAAAAGTAAACCTAAACCAGCCACTCCAAAAATCACCTAAATCCCTCAACATTTCGTTCTCCAACATCCGTGGCATTAGAACCAATTTCTACAATGTGGAATCTTTCCTCACTGCAAACTGCCCGGATATACTGGCTCTGTGTGAGACCAACCTTGACTCATCTATTCCTTCCTCTGATCTCTCAATTCCTGGATAGCTTCCTCTCCTCAGAAAAGACTCTCTAACCCACATGCATGGCCTTGGTGTCCAGGTCAAGGACCATCTTCCTCTGGCTAGAGAGTGCTCTCGACGAATCACCGAACCATTCATACATGTGTCTCTGGCTATCTCTTCTCAATGCTGTAAGCTATCTCATCTTCCTTTATCACTCTCCATCTTCTCAGGACTGTGGAATACTTGATATCATTTCTGACAGCATAGACAAGGCTCTCTCTTTTCATTCATTTGCTCACATATTTGTGTTTGGCGATTTTAATGCCCATCACAACAAGTGGCTTAAGAATGCTACTACTGACCTTGCAGGCATTCATACTCTTATCTTTTCAGTTTCTCAATCCCTCATGCATTTAGTTGATTTCCCCACATGTTTAGCTTAAAACCAGAAGGGTAAGGCCTCTCTTCTCAACCTGTGATTTACCTCCATCCCCGAGTCTTGTAGTGCCACGCAGCTCTGCCCTCTTGGTAGCTCCGATCATGCTGTAGTGTCTGTTAGCATCTCCTTCAACCCCACCACCTGCAAAGAGCCTCCTACCACCAGAACCTCGTTCTGCTATCAACGAGCTGACTGGGACTCGTTCCATGATTTCTTCCGCGATGTCCCCTGGGATGCTGTATTTAAGCTCCCCGTTCAAGAATGTGCTTCTGAGGTCTCATCCTGGGTTAAAGCTGGAATTGACGCTTTCATCCCCTCAAGGAAATTTAAGGTCAAACCGTGCTCCTCCCCTTGGTTCTCCGCTGCTTGCTCAGCCGCCATTGCCATAGGAACCACTTCTTCCACCTATTTCATAGTGATACGTCCGACTGCAATAGACGTCTCTTTGCTTCCACCCATAACGAGTGTAAGTGTGTCCTCAACAAAGCTAAGTCACTATTATGAAGGAATGTATTGCATCTCGCAAATTTGGCTCCAATGATTATTGGCGTCTCTGCAAGAGCATTCTGAACAATAGCAAACCCTCTATACCTCTTTTGTTCAACCAGTTTGAGGTCCTGACCACCTCTCCTGACAAGGCTGAATGCTTTGCTCGGAAATTTTCTTTCAATTCAACGCTTGACTCTTCCGGTGTACCCATACTTGATTTCCCTCTCAGAACTGAGGCCCTTTTGAGCGTGTTACACATATCCCCATCATTGGTATTGGGCAATCTCTAATTTAGACCCCACAAGGCTAGTGGTGGAGATGGGATATTAGCCATTGTCTTGAAGAAATGCGTGCCTGAATTGGCCCCTGCCCTCTCTAAATTATACAACTACTGCCTCAAGGAGTCTTGTTTTCCTGACTGCTGGAAGTCCTCATCCATTGTTCCATTCTTTAAGAACTGTAGCAACCCCTCCGACCCTTCTAATTACCGTCCTATCAGTCTCCTACTCCTCTTCGGCAAAGTCTTCGAAGCACTTATCAACACCGAAGTGGTTAATCACCTTACATCCCATGATGTGCTCTCAGACAAGCAATATGATTTCCGCTTTGCCCGATCTACAACTGATGTGCTTATGGTCATCACTGAATTTGTCTACCAAGTTCTTCATAATAACGGTGAAGCTTGTGCCGTAGCCCTAGACATCTCCAAAGTGTTTGATAGGGTTTGGCATGCCGGCCTTTTTCGCAAGCTTCAGGGTTATGGTATTACAGGTCGATTGTTTGACCTAATACAATCATTCCTGTCAAACCGTGAATTGAAGGTTGTTCTCAACGGATTCTTCCCCAGCTCCTATCTCATGAACGCAGGTGTTCCTCAAGGCTCCATCCTAGACCCTGCTCTGTTCCTTATATTCATAAACGATCTTCCTGACGCCATAGATTCCCAAGTTGGCATCTATGCGGATGACATCACAATTTACTCCTGCCTCAAAAACAAATCTAGTGTCGCTGACAAATTTAACCTGGTAGTTCGTCTCGAAAAGGACCTCCAATCGGTTGTGAACTGGGGAAAGAATTGGCTGGTTAACTTTAACGCCTCAAAAACAAAACTGTTCTCTATTAATCACCACAGGGATCCTTCCTTGCATCCCATTAGAATGTCTGAAGCCCAACTTCTCGAGAGCTCCACTCTGCGGCTGCTCGGTGTCACACTGTCCGCTGACCTGAGATGGAACAAATACATTGAGTCAATTGCTTCATCCACCGCAAGGAAATTTGGCTACCTCTGCCAGGCCAGGAAATTTTTCTCCTCAGAACCGATCCTTCAAATCTACAAATTAACCATTCACCCTTGCATGGAGTATTGCTGCCATATATGGTCTGGAGCCCCTTCTGTCTGCCTCAGTGTTCTTGATAAGATCCAGAGATGGGTATGCAATGTAATTGGCCCTGATCTGTCATCTCATCTGCAGTCGCTCTCTCACAGATGCACTGTTGACTTGCTTTGTCTTTTTTACAAATACTTTCACGGTAATTGCTCCGATGACCTGCTTTCACTGGTTCCCAGGTTTCATGAATTCAAGCGTCCTACGAGGCTGGCATCCCACTCCCACCATTTCACTGTTGAAACTGTTAAATGTAGGCATCTCTTCTACTCCAGTAGCTTCATATCTCGCACATCTCGCCTGTGGAACTCCCTTCCTTATTCCTGTTTCCCTGACAACTATAATCTCCAACTATTCAAATGTAACGTCAATCAACATCTCCAGTTGCCTTGATCTATCCACTATCCTTCTCCACATCCTTTCCTCTAACACTTCTATCTGCTCTCGCAAATCTTCTGTAACCCCAAGCGTGCTAGTGGCTTCCAGCCTTGCTTGGGGTGAAAAGCTTAAAAAAACCAAAAAAAAAACCTCATAAATAGTGGACTATTCTGTTTTGATGATGAGGAGGACAGACAGAAAAGATGCTGTTTTGTTTCAGTAAGAAAAAAAAAAGAAAGATAGAGAAGCTGATAACACTCTCATGGGTTTAATGTCTGCTTCAGTGAAATAGAAAAATTTCTCAGTTTTTTAATCTTCCCATAATGACTTTCATTTATATTTATAATTGTTGCTGTAATATTTTTTTTAAAGTTGTTAAGCTGAAATATTTAACAATGCAATAGGAGAATTTCCACAGGTATTTTATCATCCTAGAACTCACAAGGGGATTATTTAATCATTAAATTAATTGTTATGATTCCTCGAAAATTAAAATAGCCAAACTGGGAAATTTTCATAGTTACTACTAGTTTGAGGAGAGAAAAAGACACAATAAATTTTTGAGCCAGTGATAATAGTTAATATATTAGACCAACCACATAATAAGATTTCTGTGTAGTCATATGGAGACATTTTTCCAATACTTAATAAATGTTTTGGGTTTATGATCTACAAAGTCCTCTTTAGGTTCACCTTCATTTGCATTGTCTCATTCACCTTGTCCGTGGTTTGAAATTCTTTAAGTTAAGCTAGTCTTTTTTGATTCTCCTGGATAACGTTAGTGTCTGTCCTTCCCAGTTTCCTATTTTGTTATGGTCCTTGGCAAGATTTCCTATTTCCTCATTTTTTTATCCTTGCTTTTTATTTTGATTGGACCAGTCTTTACATTTTCCCACCCACAAACTTTTTTGCCCTTCTCCTGCTACTAGTGAATGAGCTTCTTGATTCCATCAAGCAGAACACAGCAGACATTACCTTTTTTGGGCAGTCAATCACTAACACAGACTTAATTTCTTTTAAATGTTTAGTTTATCCTTTTTATATGATTATATTAGTTCGCTCCCTCCTCTTTCATGGCAGCAAGGCCTCTGATCAGGAGGTTTTGAGGAGAATGGAACCACCTCTTAATTGCTGATGTTCTCAGGTCAACCCTCACCCCGGGTGGTAGCATTTGTTAGGGTCCCACCTATGGGCAAATAGTTAACCCCAAAATTGGGGTAAAAATGGGTTTTAATACCAGGAATACTTTGTAAAAATAAATTATTATCAGCAATAAATTTTTGAAGAAAAAAACTATTACCAGCAATACATTTTGGGGAAAAAAAAATATTACCCACAATACGTTTTTGAAAAAATATTACCAGCAATACATTTTTGAAGGAAAAATTATTACCAGAAATAGATTTTTGACAAAACAAAATATTACCAGCAATGAAAACTTTGTCAGCATTAAATAACCCATTGAGGTTGATATGCCATAAAACACAACAAACCAAACCAATCCTCTTTAATGTCATTGTTAGTTTTTATCTATTTCTTTAAAAAAAAGCAAATGGGTCTAATCCCCTGTGATGATGTGGTATTTTGGTAAATGTTCAGATTGAATGGAAAGGGATTAGTTCTTGTGGTGATTGTGTTATTTGATAGAGTGAATGGGTCCTGGATCAGATTAGCTAGGAGTACCATACACAGTGTTGACCTGCTTTTCCCCACTTCCATCTTTTCGTTTTGTGCGACAAATTGATGTATTATTAATTAAATAAATTTTCTTTTCAACTGATGCAATACTTGAAAACTGAGTGGAACATTATTCAAAGGAGAAATGAATCAATTTTAAAAGTCAAGAAACATATATAATAATAAAAAATAATAAAAATAAAAAATATAAATAAAAATCTATATTAAAAAATCTATATTAAAAAAAGCAATAAGTAATAACACATAATAAGTAATAAATATTAAATAAGTAAATAAATAAGTAAATAGATAAATCAAAATACCCTACACTGAAAACTAAACCACGATGATATAGAAAAAATGAATTTGAGTCTATGTGCTTAAGTAGATATTTATTTTTATGCATACATGTGACCATCAGTTCTTTTCTCTAATTTAGTAAGCCTGGGTTATTTAAATGTTGTAAGATAATTATTTTTTCAACTAAACTCAGGCTACATTTATGCCCCTTGCCATTAACCAGTTTAGCTCTGGACATTATATTCCATTTAACAGAAGCTGAATTGCCAGACGCTTTCAATTGCCAGAAATAATTAGAGAACAGTTGGTTTAGTTGCTAGA
Organism: Acanthosepion esculentum; assembly: GCA_964036315.1. Lineage (NCBI taxonomy): Eukaryota > Metazoa > Mollusca > Cephalopoda > Sepiida > Sepiidae > Acanthosepion > Acanthosepion esculentum. The sequence goes on along the minus strand of OZ038495.1, from coordinate 42,013,248 downwards.
TTTAATGACATGAGAAATATAATTAATCTTTTTTCTTTAAGTTTCTGAAAAAGATTATATCACTATATAAATAGTGGTTAACTATGCCAGCATTAAACTGATATTTTTTTCAAATTAAATAAAGATTGCATTTGGCTTGAAATTCTGAGTTGTGCAAATGGTATGGGATATGTATATTCATAAATGTATATACCTTATAACTCTGTTATATAACATCAAGCACTGTTTCAGTAACACCAGCCCTTTATGAGTGATTCATATATTTATATATATATATATATATATATATATATATATATATATGGAAAAGGTATTTGTGTGTGTCCTAAAAAATTTATGCATACAAACACATGTCAGTTCATATACACATGTATACATTTCTGTGACATCCTGTGTGTATGTGTATATATATATATATATATATATATATATATATATATAATTAGGAGGATTTGAAATAATCATAAGTAATTCATCGAGTCTAGAAGAAACCTCAACAGAATGCAGAAAGCACTGGATGGCCGTTTCGTCCTATATTTGGGACTCATCAGCAGTGCACATCCACTACCGAGAATTGAAACCTGAACAGTTACGATAGGAGGCAAATGCCATACCAACTGTACCAATGGGCCTTGGTGACAAAGAGGTAACGAATTACACTTGATATAGCACTGCTCAATCACATTTTCCATGGTGGAACTCATCCAAGTTTCCCTTACCAATAGGACTGTGCCTCCACGAGTTACAACTACTATCCCCAAGCCTCTCAGTCCAGAGCATTAGAAGCTGGTTCAAGTAAGAATATACAGATTAGAAATGATCATATATATATATATATATATATATATATATATATATATATATATGAAGGTGATGGGACAAAGTGGAAAAAGATGCATATGCTGTCTTTGGCTCCCTCGGGTTAGAATGAAAGAAAGACAAAACTGTATGAGGAAAATACCTTGGGATCTCTTAGGATAAGTGGGTCTCATAAATCAAAGTAATTACCTTAGTTTGTCACCTCTTGATTTCCAGACTTGGAGAGCGTCTATTCTCCAGTCTGTTTGTTTGTTTTATCTATATCTGTATTAGATCCATTTGGTATTGTAGGATCTTAAATCAGGGATTTTTTTTACTATTTAATTTTATACTATATTTCATGTGTAAACAGATAGCACAAAGTCAAAAGTATGATCATTTAATACTTACCTACGTTTTACTAAAAGCTTGTGCAAGACATTAACTTGCAAGTTTTTCACCAAGGGTAAAACAATACATTTTGACATAATGGAAGAATTTAGCAGAATAACGCATCACTTGTGATTGTTGGTCGTAATGAAAGGTGAATTTTTTCAAAACTTTTTTTAATATAAACCATTGAAGCAAGTTTATTGATTAAACATTGACCTTCATCAACAAATACAAAATTCTTTACCAATCCAGAATTGTGTTGTGTGTTAAAATCAAAAAGAAAGGAATTTTTCAGCATCCAGAAGATTTGCATAGATCACTGGGATAGATTGATCGGTTTGTTTTTGTTTTTTTATGGCTTATCAAATATTTTTAGAGGTAATGATTTTCTGATACAAGTCCTACTATTTAACTCATAGGTGGAGGGAAAAGAGGGAGATTCATACATTTTACCAAGAGTATATGCACATAAGTGAATATAGCAAACCTAACTGAAATTAGAACTCTGCACTCCAATTTCTCATTCCAATCAATAAGAGTAGATAGGTTCATCTACCATCCGGTTCATGCTCCACACCAACCTTTTGAACAGAAATAGAGGTTTATCCCTTGGTCCCTGTTTAAGATTGGGTTTCTGGTTCCTTCTAAAGTATTTTCATTCTTTTTCGTTCCTTGTATCCCCTTGTATTTTAGTGGAATTATCACTTTGCCTGGGGTGAATTCATTGAAAAAAAATATTTATTGCATCACCCTCACATCCAAGATTACAGCACCTTAGAGCAACTGGTATTCAGCCTCACTAAGAAGAGAATAAGAAAACAAAGATATGTCATCAGATTAACCGGGTATTGAACTCACACTCTTTGGGTCTGTCACTGGATCTAACCAACACCTTTATCCACTGTGCCATGTGTCCTTGAGGACCCGGTTAAGGCAGTGGAGAACTTTCAGAGGGAAAATTAGCAGGAGATAAATGATAACTGACATCCATCAAACATGGCTCATGGAACTAGAACAGTCTACCCCAGTGATCGAAATAAAGGGTTCAGTTCAACATTCCAACCACCTGAAGAAGGCCGGAGTGTACAACGGCCGAAACGTTGTGACAAATATGGCGACAAAGATGAGGACAATAGTCCAACTAATGTAAATACTGTACGTAATACCTCATCTCAGAGATATAGACAGATTTATAAGTATGTATTAAACTTTTCATTCTGTATCAATTTCAGATCGATTACATATAACATCAATGGCTCTTATGAAAATCATATTTGCGTGTTGGCAGAAGTTGTACCAGTAGCACTTGAACTCTCTTGTCCTTCACCATTGATTGTGACTCCAGTTCCTGGATTGACACCTGAGTCTGGTAAAAATTTTTAAAAGAAATCTTTTCTCATATTTTTATTTAATTCCTTTTTGAAGGTCTTAGTTTGAGTCATAAATAATTTCTGTTTTCATTTATCAATTTTAGGATGATGAAAAAAGCATAATTACATTTTATTCAATTATATTATAATGACAAAAGTATACAGGTACAGGCTTTAAGAAAGCTTTATTCAAATGAGAATACAAGGTTCATATATAATGTGCTTTTATAGTCCCAGTAAACAGAAATAGCTCTCTCAAAGAGCAGAGTAACAAAACAAGGGGAGACCACTTTTGACTATTCATAACAAATATTCACCATTATTTGCTATAACTTATTGCCAATGGCCAGGCAATGCTTCAATACCTTTTGAATAAAATTTTGTATATTTTGATGTGAAAAAGCTTTTGACAAACTCTTTAATCTGATTTTCATTAGAAAAAGTTATTGCATTTAAAGAGTTTTGCAGGAATCAAAAAAGGTAATAATCAATTGGAGCAACATTAAGTAAATATGGTGGGTGGGGTTGAACAGACAAACAATTGCAAAATATTTCCTTTGTTGTTCTTGCTGCATATGGCCTTGCAACATCATGGTGGAGAACATTTCTCCTATTGAAAAGTATTGGGTGCTTTTCAACCAAACTTTATGTCCACGTTGCAGCTGCTAGATATATAAATGTGCATTTAGATAGATGTCAGCTTTTGTGGTCGATTGTGGGGATTTATCCTTAACAATCTACTACCCTTTGCAATTTACATTGTTTTATCACCTATTTTTCATTACCTGTTATGATAAAATTAAGGAAAAGTTACTTGTGAATAATGTGTTTGCTTTTTTTTCTCAAGAATTGACAATAAAAATGTAAAACACTGTTTATTAGATTGTTTATTTACAAGAATAATTTTATATTTAGAAGATTGTTAAAATATGTGAAAAAAGAACAATACAACATTCATTTTTTACCATATAAAGAAATAATGACAAAAACAAAATTCTTCATACAGAAATTTATAAAAATATCTGTGAACTATAAAATAAGAAATTTAAATCTCTTATAAATATTAAATTTTTATTGTAAATCTAATAAGATATAGTGTATAACATTTTTGCTGTTAATTCATGCAAAAAAATGTATAAATCTAGTTTGGGTGATATTAAAATTTTAAAAATGTCTTTTTAAGACAACAAAAATTGCTGAGGGAATAGAAAATAATAGCAGTGTCAAGAGAAAGAAACGTCCTTTTCAAACTGATTTTTTGTGGGCATGTTTGTTAAACTTTACCCATTTTTTTTATCTATCATCATTCTTTTATTCATTAAATATGCCGCAGTCAGTTATGTGCCATGTGTGATATACACTTAGGCAATCATGTATCTTTTGATACATGACTGACAAAGCAGATTTTTTTCCCCGCAGTTGGTTGCCATTTCTTTCTGCATCATTTTAATTGAATCCTCACTGCCTGAAATTATAACTTCAGGTAAATTTTTTATTTGGTTTAATTCTTCACCCAACACAGATAAAATTGCTCATTTCTATTGTCACAATGTTTTTCTTTCTTAAATTGGTTTGCAGACAACAAGAAGTTTATTCTTATTTAAAGTTTTCCTTTATTTCTTCATCCTAAATTTCCTACTGTTGCTTCACAGTCCAAAATAGATAACAATTGTACAAATGCTATCTATACATTCTTCCTTTTTTGATGATGTCAATATTTTGGCTGAATATAACAAACTTTCTCTTCACATTATTGCCAAATTTATCTTCATTTCAACTCAAGGAATATTAAATGTCAGACGGTAAAAAACAGTAAACTCAAATTGAATTATAAATTGATGAGCCATACTGTTGCTGAAATGTTTAATAACATAGCAGCATGCAATATGGCTGTTTTCATTTACTGTATTTTGTGTATGCTTAAAAGCATTTTTCATGAAAAATACCCTAAAAAATAACCCTGCATCTTAGCATTGAAAGGCTAAAATGTAATGAAGATTTTGCTAACTCTCATCAACCTCAATCATGAGATACATAAACCCCAGATATATAATATCAGCAGTGGCATGCAGAGTATTGGTGATGCCTGTGGCCAACTCCTTGATTGCATGCCCCTAAGATACAACTAGGGGAGTCTATAGTCCTGAGAAATGTGAGAAAGAAAGACATTTTAAATATGCAAAAACAGATGAAATTTCAAATAGTAAATTTTCATTTTGCTCTTTGATTGCATGCCCTTCCGATACGGATGCCTGGGGCTCTCACACGCTAAGCTCCACTTCTGCACACTACTGAATATAAGCCTACAATTATCATTCATGTGTAATAAATACCACATTTATTTGTTACTATCATACCATATATATTATTTTTTAGTACTGATAATTAGTAGGCAGCTTTCTACTGGTACTATATGGTACTATAACTATCATTCATCCACAACCCCAGTCACATAATACAGGCTTTCTACTGGTACCAAAAGTCTTTTATTCATCCAAACCCCAGTCACATAATGCAGGCTGATAGTAACATTTCATATGTATGCCAAGAATACCAGCCTTATTTCCACTCTTTGTGTAGTATTGAAACAAACTGGTTAGTTCAATAGGCCTACTATTAAATCCAAATATACTGTCAATTCCTTGTACCTATTAACCACTATGTTTGTTTATGCTGATGGTGCCTCACCAATGCCATCTTCAGGCAGAAAAGCCAACTACCCTCATCGAAGAAGATGACATCACCAAACTTGTCAGCATAGTTACTCACCAGAGGATACTGAAGCATTAGCTGGGAGATGAATATAAACACACCATGTGTTGAGACACCTTGTGGTTCATGGTGGGAAATACAAATTGTCTCGGACATGAATAGGTTTAACATAAGTCTATATTTCTAAAATGCGGTATTGTAACTATTTACACTATTTACATCATTTGAACTGTTGTCCTTATCATTGTTGCCATATTCACAACATTTTGGCCATTGTATGCTCCAACCTTCTTCAGAAATCCCCAAGGACACATGACCCAGTGGATAAAAGCTTCGTTTGAGTAATCCAAAAAGTGACTTAACCCAAAGAGTTGTGTGTTCAATAACTGGCCAGAGCAGAGGAAACAAAAACTTGGAAATTTGAGTTACTAAAGAGAATTAACTGATACTGAGATATCAAAAAAGGCATGGCACATGGAATTAGAACAATGTACTCCTGTAAACAAAATAAAGAGTTCAGTTCAAAATTCCAATTTATATCATCTGAAGAAGGCTGGAGCATACAACAATTGAAACATCGTGAATATGGCAATAAAGACGAGGATAACAGTCCAAATGATGTAAATTGTGTAAATATGTTTAACATTAAAAATCTAATTAATAATAACCACAAATATTTAATATGTCCAAAGTGTGATAATTTGTTATGACAGAATGAAAAATGACACCGTAGAGACAGTGAATTGGACGGTAAGTTATCAAATCCTCAAATATTTTTACCCAAAAATGCCTCGCTAATTATAATTAGCATCTTACAACTTGTAGTGTCTTAGCAGGAAATACAGTATCACTGTTCAAAATATTAAAAGATTTAGCCACATTCTTCAAATCAAACTCAAATTTCCAACCAATCTTACTGATCCTCTAATATTTCCATATCAGTAAATAGAAAGAGGTGTGAGAAAAGGATACAACATCTTCCATGATTTATTCAACATCTACTGCACGACACTATCCTAAAGGAACTGGAGACTCTACCTGAAATTATTATTGGTGGGCATAATCTTAACAATATAACATATGCAGATGACACTGTGCTGACTAAGAAAGGAAACGACAGGACCTCATAGAGAGGATGGTAGAAGAATGGGAGAAAAAGGTCTAACCATCGATGTGAATTGCAAACTGGGGATATAAACATCAAGCTGGTGCAGAAGTTGAAATATCTGGGAAATGTGAAATTTTTTTGTCAAATAACTTCACAATTGGTAAATTAAATGAAGCTTCAATTTTCCTTTTTTTTTTATTCCTTACTTTTGCATTTCTTGTTTTGCAGCATTTTCTAGTGTCATAACCCTCTGCAACAAACTGAACTATCCAGCTGCTTTCACTTGGACTTCGACTACAAACATAAAAGATACAGCTTTTACTGTTCGACCAATGCATGGTAAATAAGAAATATGATGTTTTGTATTGGTTTACACTGCATAGAACTGATTTGCATCGTTCTGTTGTTATTTTTAGTGAAATAAATCGACTGCATGTAATCATTCAGTTGCAATTAGTCTTAAATGGGTAGATGTGAACCATTTCTAGAGATGCTGGAAAAATGCTTGGTTCTTTGTATCACTTCAGAAAGTAACTGACTTCTGGCATGCTCTACGTTTACAAGAATCAGATCAGACCAAAATTGGACTAATTTTGCCCGATCTTCATTCAAAGGTTTGAACACAGATATACATCTTATTTGAAAATTGGAAACAAATACAATGATAAATTAAACAAGCAGACCTATATATATATATATAAAACCTAAATAAAACAATACATATATGTCACTGCTTTCTATGACTTTCATGTTGATATATAGATGTTGATGCTGTTGTGTCACAATCCTTATGTGGTGTTCAATTCCTTTTTAAGGTGGCCTTCCCATGACTTGCGGTATATAATATGCAACAAGGGAACTCCTTTCTTACCTGCTTCTCCCTTCACTCTTTGTGGATTATATACCACAAGCCATGTGTAGGCTTCCTTAATAAGTAACTGAATATCTTATTAGTATGGGGTGTACCAGCTAGCCACAATTTAAGGGCTATTTTGTGTTAGGAAGAATAATACGCTTTAGACTTCCAATAACTGGACACCGATACTAATATTGGCATTAGTGTAGCCACTGATACACTAACACCGAATGAGGATACAGAAAGACGAAATATGGGACCGTATCCAACAAGACATTTAATAATGCAAACAAATTATATACACATATTAAAAAGGTTTACATGTCCAAAGGACCGAGGGTGTTTAACGAGAACAGAGAAATGCCATACCAACTTTAGGGCCATTGACTGTCCATAGATGAGTTAACAGGACTTACTTCTTTCTCCACGCTAGGCTGGGTACCAGCAGACCAATTTCCACGTGTGGGCACTCTGGTGGTCGCAAGCAAAAAAGGGCAGAGCTTCCTAAAAACGGAAGTGACGAAAGGGAAGAAGGGACAGGAGAGTTCTCGTTTCTAAGGGGCTGAACTTCCATTAGCCCGACCCAAGGGAAACAACTGTAGTCTCCCTACAATCTCATTACTCTTACAACCTAAGTATTGGGAGGCAACAGCATCAACATCTTAGTGCCCACGTGAAAGTTTAAGTTGTGGAAAGCAGTAACATATGAGTATTGTTTTACTTATAGTTTGTATTGGCTCTGTTTTGTATATCTTTTTATACTTTTGATTGAGCACCGTCTTTACAGCATCCCGGTTTTGCCCTTGTTATAAAATTTATTTATTTATGTATGTGTGTATGTATATAGAAAGAAAGGCCCTATTAGCTTACTTATAGAACAGCAGTTTCAAATTCAAGGACACAAAATGACCCTTGTGTGCTGAGCGAGAAGGGCTGTGGCCATGAAGAAGGATCAGCACAAAGGTGGGCATCAACAGTTAGAAATTATTACACGGATTAAATGTTGCTATTTTATTGTGTAAATTTACCTGACAGGCAGGATGTGACACAAGCTTTTCTCCTTTTATTTTTTACATGGGTGAATAAATATTTATATATATATATATATATGCCAAGCACTGTCATGCTGCAACAAATTACACCCGTCTTATGAAGATGCTGCTACAGGGTTGGAAACCCTAGGACCAGGCATCTTTTCTCATCTCCAACAAGGGGAGAATAGACACTATGCTTTAGTCCCTTCCAGAAGGTTGGTGTTTTGTTCTGCTGATGTGAGGTTGGTCTGCAAAGACAAAATTCAGCATTACATCAATTTATAAAAGAAGGTTAATGAAATGATTCTATTTCATTTTACAGGTGTTATTGCAGAATATCAAGAACTTGACTGTGAGGTTCTATGGACACCTGGATATTTGTCTCCAGACACAGGTTCCTTCAGATTGAATGTCTTGGGAGGAAACACCATAGAATTTGAATGCAAAGCACAAGTAAGTAATAACAGAATTTCTAGCCTTTCATTTTTTTCTTTTTTTTTTTTTAAGCTTTTCACCCCAAGCAAGGCTGGAAGCCACTAGCACGCAAGCAGTTACAGAAGGTTTGGAGGAAGAGCAGATAGGAGTGGTAAAGGAGAGGATGTGGAGAAAGATAGTGGATTGATCAAGGCAAGGGGGTTACAGAAGATTTGGAGCGAGAGCAGATAGGAATGAAAGGTGAAAGGATGTGGAGAAGGGAAGTGGATAGATCAAGGCAACTGGAGATGTCGATTGACGTTACACTTAAATAGTTGGAGATTATATTTGTCAGGGAAACAGGAATAAGCAAGGGAGTTCCACAGGCGAGATGTGTGAGACATGAAGCTATTGGAGTAGAAGAGACGTCTACATCTAACAGTTTCAACAGTGAAGGGGTAGGAACGGGATGCCAGCCTTGTAGGGCATTTAAATTCATGAGGCCTGGGAACCAGCGAAAGCAGCTCCTCGGAGCAATTACCGTGAAAGTATTTGCTCCGATGAGCTGCTTTCGCTGGTTTTTCTCTATTTATTTAAATTGGTCTTTTTGACAGCAATTAAAATAAGATATATTGATCGTATCATTTTTTTCTATGACAATTAAATTTACATTTTCTACAAGAGAAACATTGACCTTATTGTAGTTATCATTTCCATGTTTAATTATCATATTTAGTAGCTGGGGTTCTGAATGGTTTGATAAAAAAGTGATAAAAACAGACATGTTAAACAAGAAGAATTAATAACCAAAAAGAGGTTTAACGAAAAAATAACATTACCACAAAGTGGTAATATCACAGTACAATCCATTTAACAAAAAGGCAGCTAAACCGGTTCGTCAGTCCTCTTATCAGTTCAACTAAGGATGAAATATGTGCACAGTGACTAAAAATGAACACCAAAGTTGTTGTTTTCCAATGTTAAAACCAATCCAGAAGGATGTCTATATCAGATCAGTAATTTACCAATTTAAAATATCAGTGTGACACTTCCTATGTAGATAAAAGTGGTCAAAGGTTGGTTACAAGTATCAATCAGCAATATTCACAAGAGCAAAGTGGACAATTTGCATAGCTACATGAATACAAGTGGTTTGGCAATAGTTGAACATTTATTAAAAAATCAGGAATTTGCCCAATCTTACAAGAAAGACATGTTTATATTAAGTCCTACCAGCCATCTCTCTTCAAGCAGAAGGCATGGTTAGTATGATTAAATACAATTAACTTTAAATTATATATTTATATAAATTTTGGATTTTAGTGTTCATGTTAATAGCTGTGCACATTTTTTGTCCTTGATTGAGCTCCTCTGATGAAAAGTATTGATAAACCAGTTCATCTGTTTTCTTTTTTTTAATTGTATTGCATTTTGATATTACCACTTGACACCAATGTTATTTTTTAATAACCTTTTTTTGTTATTAACTCTTCCTCCTGTTTAAGTATGTCAATTTTTATCGCTTTAATTAAATTCAATAATACAATTGCCTTGGTTTGAAGCAATAGCTAGCAAACTAGTTCTACAAACAATTACTCGTGTATAGATTTTAATCACTGCTAGAAAAGTGTGATGAATCAATATTCTAAAATAAGTCAAGATAATATAGATTGAACCCAGATCTCATGGTTGAAATCAAAAGATCAAAAGTTATCTACAATCGCCTGAGGAAGTACAATCATAGTATTGAAACATGAAAGCTTTTCTATATCGATGTAAAATGTTTTTAATATAATCTATTATAATAAATATATAATAATATTTTGCTCTACTTTGTATTAAGCACTTTTTAAAAAAGTAAATGCTATGAACTGTGGATTTCGATTCCATATGTTCTTTATTTGGATAAAATATATATATATATATATATATATATATATATATATATATATATATATATATATATATATATATTGGATATACTTGTTTAAGTAGACATCCCAGATTTTTAATTAGTATGAATATACATCTAACAGTTGGTGCATTCAAAAGTCTTGAAGGAATTTTGCCATTTGCCAAGGTTTGCCTGGGGCACTTTTTACACCGCTCAGCCACAGAAGACTTTCCCAGTCAAGTGCAGTTTAGTTACACTATGAAGAATAGCACATGCACACACAGAATATGACCACTGCTGCAAGATTGGCAAGTGTTTCCAATAAAGTTTTTATTAGAGGTTATCTTTAGGAGGCAGAACTGTACCTCACAATATCTGACATTGTTGATTTTACTTTACACATTTGTAAGAATGCCAGATCAATGCAGAAGTTGCCTCTGTCTAATATTGTAACCTCTTTATATATCACTTCTTTGCTGATTGAGTTTCCAAGTTTAGTCAGATCTGCAGAAGTCGAGTTGGTGATAAAATCTCTATGTCTCATTTTCACAGCCTACATTAATGAGTTCAATCAATAATTTTCTCAATAAGATTGCCTAATTTAATGGCATGAACTTATTTGAATTGACCAACCATGTGACAAGGTTAGGACACTGAGCGGTGAATGTGATCTCAATAGAAAAGGCCAGACAATGATCTGTTTTGCTTGTCCAATCTGTATAGTCATCAAGTAACTTTAGAAAAAGTTGAGTTCTTTTTCAAATCTAGTAATGTATGTCAACAAACAAAGAGATCTCAGGTACTGTGGTATTTGTCCAGATACTGGTTCCCGTCAGTCGATTTATTTATCTACGATCTGAGATTTACACCATTGTTAACAGAGACATTAGATTTTATTTCAATCGATACACATTCTTACACACGCACACGCATGCACACATATATATCTGCATTTAGGCAGCAGTCCTTCTCTAATACATATTTCATTGAAAATGACAGACAAGGTACTTCTAAGTTTTTGGATTGTATTCTTCTCGTTTGTAAACCGGAGATTTTGGGGGAGACATAGTACATTGAGAAACTGTTCAAATGTTTCCTCATTCCACATGCTTTTGGCGAATCTAATAGCCATTTTCAAGGATTTTGGTTGCACTATTGAAAATGGCATGTAGGTTGCCGAGATGTACATGTTTTTATTTCTAAATGTGGCCAGTACATTATGGACATGTTTATAGTTGATGTTATTAAGAAATGTTTTTCAATTGTTTCTTATGATAAGGCTTTCTACTTCTTTTAGACATTTTCTTGTGTTTTCAACAAGTATTTTCCATAGAGAAGTTGTTTATTTTAGTGGTATTTTAGTTGTTATATTTTAAATGGTTCTTTACAGAGCTATGAGCAGAGAGATGTAGTCAACCCTCATGATAACCTAGTCATAGTTTGTACAACATAACTATCCATAAAATTGTTTTCATCAGTCATACAGTATATATATATATATATATATATATATATATATTTAAATAAAAACAGATTACTTTAAGGTTCCATATAATAAATTATTTCACCACAGCCCTTCCAAAGGACAGTGGATCATCAGATTTATTTCCAAATGTTGAAATGAAAAAATGAAAATAAATTTACACATTTATGACGGGCAATAATAAGGAAACTCACGAAGTGGGGCAGTGTAGGGAGGTAGAGAGACAGCGTTGAGTTAGATGTAACATTTCTATTGTTTCAAATTTAAATAATCGCTGAAATCTAGACATTGACACTTTAAATCTGTTAACGGAAGTTATATCTTGATTAGGAAGTGGGATGGAGAGAAATATATATTGAAAAAAGAGAAAAAGAAAAAGAGAGAAAAAAAGAGAAAGAAATTGTAAACAAGTGTCATTAACTTCTATTGGAATAGGCGTTGTTTTTTTTCTTTTGAGATTTCGTAAATTTTTCAGTTTAAACAGTCTAAGCCATTTAATTATGTTAAAGTTTTTTTAAAAACCTTATTACGGACATTTTGGGGATTTAATGTGAAATAGTCAATTAAGAGGTATATAGAATTTACATTAAAACACTAGAAACTTTTTCTCAAATATAAGTTTACATCTAGTAGTAAGTGATTATTAAGGTGATATCTTTATCAGTTTGAATTTTATTTATGAGATTGATTAATGACTATTTTTACATTGGTAAATTCTATTACTTAAAATTTAGTATTAATTTAATATGGAGTGGCATTTTAACGCAATATTAGAGATCATGCTCCATCATATATTGTAAACACATCTATGTGAATTTCATACACATACGATCTTTCACATCTGCAGTCACTTATACAGGTACACGTGTACTGATATACATGGGTAATTTCATATATCTTCTTAGATGTTTCCGTATACTTACATATATGTATATATATATAGGGGTGCAACTAGAATTTCCTAAAGAAACTTCTCTACGAAAGAAATTAGGTGATGACTTTAGTATTTAATCATCAAAAATCTAAATATTTTATCATTAATAATGATTATTAAAACGTAATTCATTTAAGAAAACAATATTGTAATATATATATATATATATATATATATATATATGGCTACATACATTTGTTTCTGTACGTACAGAGATTAATAAATATATGTGCAAGCATTAAAATTTATAGAAACATGTGAGAAAAAAATATATGAACACACACACAAGTGTGTGTGTGTGTGTGTGTGTGTGTGTGTGTGTGTGTGTGTGTGTGTGCATATATATATATATGTACATATATACACACACATATTATTTCACAGCACTAGCACAACTTGGAGTTTCATGCACAATGCAATCTTCAGGTACTGAGTATGGACAAACTATTACACATTTTGAATTTTTAATATATCTGGTTATTGCAATGTTATTGAAGTTATATATTATGCTGGGATTGCAGATTTTTAATTTTAAAAATTATATTTGGCAAATAAAATAAGCAGAATTTATATAAGAAAAAAAAAGAAATTAAAAAAATCATTTTTGAATTGTGAATATTCATTTTTAAATTTTTAAATCTTTTAATTAAAGTGAGATTACTTGTTCTTATTTAAAAACAATTTATATTCAAAATAAATAGTCATTTACATTAAAAATAAATCGTAATTTACATTAAAAATAAAAATTAATCTGGATCAACGTATTTAAGCAGATATTTATTTTTACGCCTACATGTAACCATCAATTCATTCCTCTTGTTTGATAAGCTAAGGTTATTTAATTTTTGTAAGATAACCAATTTTTCATCAATATATAAGTTACATTTGTTTTTTTTTTCCATTATAAAATTTAGCTCTTGTTGTAATTTTCCAGTTGATTGATAGTGAGATGCCATCATTCTTTAATTACCAGAAATATTTGGAGTGAGCAGTGTTCTTTTTGTATTTTATATTACGTAAGGTCATTCAATGATGGTAAAAACAAAATTTCCAATGATTTTCAGTGGTACCATAATAAAATTTAACATCATTACTGGAATGGATGCTTGATTGGTATACAATATTATCAGTCATACATTGAGACAGAATATATTCTTTTGGCAGTTTTATTTATTTTTAGAAGAATTTATGTTGTCTTTGTTGGAAATATATTTGTTTAATACACTGTTGGTACAATGGGAGATGTATGTGTCTGTTATTAATACAGCTATAGCGGATTTTAACATTATTTTGGTTAAAAATCTTTCTTAGTATTGGTGAATGGTTAAAGTGCTTGTTGGGGATGAGTAGAATGTATTAAGTTTCTTTATCTATAGCGATGTAAATTATCAGAATGATTTTGGTTGTTAGGCTGGTGTGTTCTTGACATTCATCCTCAACAATAAAAATGTTTGAAAATATGAAACACAACAAGGCAATAATTCAATTCAAATAATACACACATTTATATACAATTAAACAATATTTACAATGATGTTTTTATGTTGTCGAAAAGTTGGTGTGCTTAATGTTGTTTGTATTAAAATATCCGGATTGTTCTAGTGTTCAATATATTCATGTAATATTACAAGTTATGTTAGACTGAGTTTTCGGTAACGTAATTGTTCATTTAAGGTTCAACATGAATGTGTATGCAATTATTTACGTACTGTTCTGTTGGTTAGGTCAACTGAAGTTGCGTACCCTTAACTGTAGTTAAGGCTTTAGTTCGATCGTAGTTCTTTTACTTATTTAGTAGTGAATATTATCTTGTTCACTTTACGTAAGCAAAGTTTGTTTAAAGTTCGGAAATATTTCTTGGTCACAGAGGATTATTCGAGCCAGATGTCAATGCGTCAGTGGTGTTCTTTTCACGTGGGAAAGTTACTGTTTCGAGTAGCGTAGCTTAGTCTGGCATCTCTCTGAGTTCAATCCGCTGACTGTGTTGGTCAGTCAAAAATCTTTCTTTTTTATAAGTTCTCGGATATTGAAATCGGCTGCGAGGGTTTTGGCGCAATTTACTTATTTTCACGTGAGCTTTCAAATTTTCGAGCTGTAAACCAATAGAATTCTCTGATTGGAAATATGAAGTTTTCATTGGATAAGCTTAATTTTACGTGGGTGTAATGAATAGATTGTTCCCACAGCAGGGGTGTTAAAATAACATGGACGATTCCACATGCTTATGAATATAAATTTAGGAAAATTCTTCTGATATTAGCTTAGAAATTACATTTAAAAGGTGCATTAAACCATATAATGTTTCATCTACAGTGTTTCTGCTTATTTTTTCCTTCTTTGTTTATTTCTAAATACTCCAAATTTACTTTATGATTGTCTAGTTCTAAAGCCTTTATATATTTCATTTTAAGCTTATCAAATATTTCCTTATTGTTGGAGTTGCTAGTATCGGGTTATCTCCTCTTCATTTCGTAACCCTTCAACAGGGGTCTCTCTCTCTCGGGAAAATAAATACGGGCTGACCTTTCGCCTCTTTCTCTTTCCATGTCTCTTCCCACGGCTTCGCACACGTGCGGCCAAATCTGCCTCTCCTGGGGCCGGCAACCTTGCACCACGTGCGAGGTACTGAAAAACTTTCTCTAACATATCCAATATGTGAACTCTAATACACAACCAGCGTTTCCCATATTCTGGGAACACGCTAAAACAAAATTCACAACCATACGGTCTTTCAACACACACACAAACAACTTTCCATACAGACACTAACGCTTTATTCATGTTTTAAATGATGTATTTGTAAATTCGTGTATCAATCTGTTTGTCATTAATATATAATTGTTTTGTACATATATATCTGTCTTGTTCGTTTTATTTTGCTTTCTTTGGACTCCATCATAGTCCAACATTACTATGTAGCGGGACTGGCCAGCAGGAAATATTAGTCCCGAGATTTTATCCTCACATTAACCCGCCGGTCCCCTACACTAGATAATCTAACTTGAACTGATTCATGTAAATTATCTAGAATGTTGTGGTGGTGCTTTGATTCTTTACTTACATATCTATGGTCATATATGGTCTCCTTTGCGTATGGTTGATAATAACTGTTATTCAGGTCGAAGGTTATATTGAGAAAATTGATCCCTTTAGCATTGGTGTAGGGGTAATATTTTTTCTTGTATACATATATATAAATCCCACTTATTTTAATTGTCAAATAATTTTTTTAAAATTAAGAAACTGTATATTAAAATACAAATTGTGTAATGGTCAGTCCGTACACAGCACCTGAAGACTGCTTTATGAAAACTCTGAGTCATGCTAGTGGTGAGGGATAATATGTATATTTTTTAATATATATTTAGTAGCTCTGTTATATTACATCAAACACTGTTTTATTATACTGCATCTGTGATATATTATAATTATATATACATAAAAACACAAACACACGCATATATATATATATGTTATAATTTAAGACATATATATATATATATATATATATATATATATATATATATATATATTTTAAGCATGTGTTGAATGTCAAAGACAACATAGTCCTGCATATTCTCTTTTGAATTTTCTCATATTATCTAATGAGACTTTTTATTCAAATAAAATTAAAATAAAAAGTCTCATTAGAAAATTAAAAAGAGAATATGCAGGACTATGTTGTCTTTGACATTCAACACAACACATATATATATATATATATATATATATATATATACACACACACACATACACACACACAAATATATATATATATATATATTTCTTTTAAACATGTTGTGTTGAATGTTAAAGACAACATAGTCCTGCATATTCTCTCTTGAATTTTCTCATATTTTCTAATGAGACTTTTTATTTGAAAATTATATTGAAATAAATATTGTCCGTATTGTTTCAATATAATTTTCAAATAAAAAGTCTCATTAGAAAATATGAGAAAATTCAAGAGAGAATATGCAGGACTATGTTGTCTTTGACATTCAATACTACATGTTTAAAAGAAAAGTTGCTGCCAAATTACACACACACACACACACACACACACACACACACACATATATATATATATATATATATATATATATATATATATGTCATAATTTAAGACATTTTTTATATTTATACATTCTTTTTATAGATACAAATATTTAAGTAAGCGCTCTGTTTATAATAAACAGTATTAACAACATTTACCGGCCTGAATGTCTGAGAAATTTTCATAGAAAGTATGCATCCTCCGACAGGAATTGAACCTGTATCCTATACGGAACCATCATATAGCCTGACTTGCTTTTACCAATTGAGCCACAGAGGAGCGTTTCAGTTAACAAGAAACTACAATTCTCCATGATTTTCTCTCATACGCTCATATCTGGTTGATGCATAAAAACATAAAAAATGTCTTAAAATAATTGTCGGACTTTGTCCATTTCATAATGTGTGAGATGTCATAATATACCATAATATCAAATCCATAAGTGATAAGGATAATGCAAATAGGTCTTTTTAATATAAAATATTAAAAAGATAGATCCATGAAGAGAGCTCAATGTATCAAAATACAGAGCAATATGGTATACATCAAAGGAAAAGATCAATACATCATTAAAGAGTCTGGTAATAATTTATTTCAGACAGAGAACTGGCTTATCAGATCGGAGTTATAAAATCATCCAGACAAATAATAAATCAAATTTATATCATCATCATCATCATCATCATCATCATCATCTAATCTATACAAAATAATAATCATATATATATATATATATATATATATATGTATATATATATATATATATAACAGTGAAAAAGTAAAATATGCATTGCACATACACACATATCCATACATATGCACATACACATATACACATATACACACAAGCAGATACATATAAACACACACATAGACATATGCACACACACAGATATACATATATATATACACACATATATACACATGCATACACATGTGCTGTGCATATATATATATACACAGATCTATACATACTACTCATATACAGACAATTTTCATATACACATCCATCTATACATATATGCACACACATACACACATATATACATACACAACCATGTATATATATATATATATGACCAGATGTGTGTATATGTATTATATATGTATATGTATGCTTATGCATATGTGTGTTGTGTGTATGTATATGTATGTGTGTGTATGTAGATGGATGTATATTTATACGTAAAATTCTGTATATGACTAGTATGCATAGATATATATATATATGCGTGTGTGTATATGTGTATGCACGTATGTGTGTTTGCACATATTTGTATGGATATGTGTGTATGTGCAACACATATTTTAGTTTTTCACTGGATTTTATATATATATATATATATATGATTATTTTATTTAGATTATATGATGACGATGATATAAATTTGATTTATTTTCAGCGTGTTTCACTGGCTGTAACTTTGTATTCCCTCTACCAGCCCTGCTCATTGGGTTGATACTTTGTTTTTCTTCCCCACTTCCTCTCATCTCTTCGATGATTTTTCAAGGTCAAATCTTGTAATTCATTTCCTCTTGTAATTTATAACAAATTGTCTGGACGATTTCAAATATTTTATAACTTCAGTCTGAAATAAATTATTACTGAACTCTTTAATGATGTATTGAGCTTTTCCTCTGATATATATATATATATGTATATATATATATATATAAAGACATTTATATATATTATGTTTAACGTTCTTTTTATAGATACAAGTATTTAAGCAAATGCTCTGTTTTATAATAAACAGTATTAAATAACATTTACCGGCCTGAATGTCCGAGAAATTTTCATAGAAAATTTTCGCTCTCCAACAGGAATCGAACCTGTATCCTATACGGAACCATCATTTCGCGTGATGTGCCTTAACCTTTTGGCCACAGAACAGCGTCTGGTTAGCAAGGTCGATTTTACTATCTTTAAACTTAAATCTTCCATGAATCTCTTCTATTCATATCTGCTCTAGCGTATCAAATGTAAACAAATGACGTCATATATTTTAGAATTGGACATAGTCCGACAATTTATTTAAAGACATTTATATATATTATGTTTAACGTTCTTTTTATAGATACAAGTATTTAAGCAAATGCTCTGTTTTATAATAAACAGTATTAAATAACATTTACCGGCCTGAATGTCCGAGAAATTTTCTGTGGCCGAAAGGTTAAGGCACATCACGCGAAATGATGGTTCCGTATAGGATACAGGTTCGATTCCTGTCGGAGAGCGAAAATTTTCTATGAAAATTTCTCGGACATTCAGGCCGGTAAATGTTATTTAATACTGTTTATTATAAAACAGAGCATTTGCTTAAATACTTGTATCTTTAAAAAGAACGTTAAACATAATATATATAAATGTCTTTAAATAAATTGTCGGACTATGTCCAATTCTAAAATATATATATATATATATATATATATATATATATATATATATATATATATATATATGTTGTATTGTCTGATGATGCCTAATTAGTAGAAAACATGGTAGCTGAAAATTTGGTTTTCTAAATATTTTATGTCTTAAAATGCTCTAGATTTCCTTTTTTGGGAAATTGTGTTGATCACTTTTTCATTATTTTGACTGTTTTTTAACAAATATTCTCTTTTTGTCAAAAGTTTGATTTTTTTAAAAATTCAAATTACCATATATATATATATATATATATATATATATATATATATATATATATATGTATATTAATCAGTATCACCCCAAGCAAGGCAGTACAGCCATTAGTATGCAAGGGTTACAAGGCGTGGGAGAATTAAAAACAGAAACATTATTAATGAGTAGAAAGAGAAAAGAGAAACAAGGAGGACAGTAGATAATATTGCTGATTCTTTTTTTGATCTTATCAAGGAGCTCCAGGAGAATAGCAGGGGCACCAGACCATATATGGCAGCAATATTCTAAGCATGGACAAATTGTAGACTTATAGATATCCAAGATAGATTCTGGAGAGAAAAACTGCCTCACCTGACATAATGAACTGACTTTCTAAGCTGCTGAACTCATGATGGATTCAATGTAGTCTTTCCACCTCATGTCAACTGAGATCATAAGCCTGAGAAGGCACAATGAGTCAATTTCTTGAAGGATAGTATCAGCCATGCTGATGGAAAGCAGAGAGGGTTCTCTTAGATGATTAATGGAGAGAAGTTTAGTTCTGGAGGTGTTAAAATTGAGAAGCCATCTTTTGCCACATTTAACAATGGTCTTGAGGTCATTTTGTACATCAGCTGTCACTTTGACCTTGTTTGACTGAACTGCCTTATTATTGATGCAGGAGTAAATGGTAGTGCCATTAGAGTAGATGCCAAGTTGAGAGCTGATGTCATCGGAAAATTCGTTAAGGAAGATAAAAACAGCATAGGACCAAGGATGGTGCCCTGGGGACACACACATTAGTATGAAAGGATGTAGACGAGTGGCCATTCAGGACAACTTTCATTTCACAATTAGATAGGAATGACTGGATGAACTCAAAAATGTTCCCAGAGATACCGCTGATTTTCAGCTTGTGGAGAAGACCTGAACATCCTATTCTGTCAATGGCTTTTGAGATATCCAATGCTACAGCCCAGACTTCACAGTTTTCATCTAGAGCGTGATAGACTCTTTCTGCAATTATTGTTAGTACATCAGCAGTTCATCTGCAGAAACAAAAGCCGTATTGCTTGTCTGAGAAAAGGTCCTGCGATAAGAAATGATGAACCAATTCAGTGTTTATTAGGGCCTCTAGGAGTTTCCCCAAAAGAAGCAGAAGTCTAATAAGCTGATAGTTGGATGGTTCAGATAGGTTACTAGTGTTCTTAAAAACTGGAACAAAAGACAATGACTTCCAGCAAGGTGGAAAGCAGGAGGCATAGAGGCATTTATTATACAGCATAGAGAGAACAGGAATTTTATTTTATTTTTATCTGTGGCAATATTTTCAAACCTTAACTTAGAATGGTACAATGTTGAATCCATGATGGAAACATTCTCCCGGTAATTCTCTAATGTATATCTTTTCATTTGCAACATACGTCCTTGTATTGATAATCAATATTTGAGAATCTAACTTTTACTTGAGATCAAATGCTGACTGATTTTTCTTACCAGTAGGATGATGCAACCATCTTAGCCATGAAGCAAGCAATCATACATCTTTCTTTTTACTTTTCATTAAAAAAGAATCAGTTACATAGGCCTCCATTTGTTTATTGTCCAGATAGACAAAGTTGACGATTTTTCATGTGATATGCTCATCTGTCGATTAGCCAATGTTGAGATCATTATTTTCTTTTTGTTAAATTATTTTTCTCATTTTTTTTCAGCTTGGCTCAACCAATGTCCACTTTATTGAGCGCCGTTTGGCCCTAATCAACTGCCCAGTTAACCTAACAACATATGGCACTGCCACTTTGGTTAACACTGGAAGCAACCATGCCTATTTTCAGGTATGTTGTCCTCTAAGCATTTCAGTATTCTCATTATTTTATTTATTAAATAGAAGATTATCCACATTTCCATTGTTCCCATCACAATGTTTCAACTGGTATGTTCTGACTTTATCACGTTGTCTTATGCTTTTAAATACTGGAGGACTATTTTTATAATGCATGAATATTTGTTTTGATACGGAATCCATTAAAGGCAAAATATTATTCCCTTGGGCCTGTATGGAATAAGATCCAGCCCTTCAATGATATATGCTGCGAGTATTTTATTGAAATTGCACATATGTATGTGCACACACACACACACACATTCAACCATTTGAACCTTTCAGTATCTTCAGGCGATTTCAGTCAATTGATTTTCTTAATGCTTTATATTTTTTTAAATTTATAGATGCTGTATTTAAAAAACATAAGTAAATGAATAAATGCACAATGTAAGGTGTGGTAGAAAGGGAAGAGGAGGAGGAGGAAGAGGAGGAGGAGGAGGAAGAGGAGGGGAAAATCAAGTGTATTGGAAACGTATCAGTGGGGATTAAATGAAATACGTTCTTTTTTATCCCACATCAAATGAACTCAAAAGAAACTTTTTAGTATGTATATTATGTCCCCATTGCATATATACTACAAAGCTCCTTTTCTCTCTTTCCCATTCTCTCATTCTTCTCTCTTTCTTAGTTTCTCTTTCTCTCACTTTCTCTTTCTCTCATTCTCTATGTGTGTGTGTGTGTGTATATATACACATATATATATATATATATACACACACACACACACACAATGTGCGGGTGTGGTTGTGTAAACATTCATGTATAAGTAAATGTGTCTCTAAAGACAATGTTAAAAGAAATGACGAGAGGAAAACCTTATGCTAACATGTCTTGTTGCTCGAGGAATATTATGAAGTAAGTGTCAAAACTTTATTTAGTAACTTGTATTTAGTAACTTGTATTTAAATGCAGCACTAATGTGAAGAAACAATTGATGTCAAATATTTTAATTTCTATGGGCTTGATGTATAGTACCTCAATGTATAGAAAAATAATGCTATAAAAGTTTTTCCTTGTGTCCTTTCTTTAATTTACATTATTTTTATATAATGTCTGTGTATATATGTATGTGTGTATATGTGTAAGAGTGTGTGTATATGTATATGTGTGTATATATATGTGTGTGTATATATGTATGTGTGCATGCATATATATATATATATGCATGCACACATACATATATACAGATAGAAGCTTACTTTTTTTTTTCAACATAGTCTCCCACTGTCACACACTTTTCCCATCTGTGCACAAGCTTCCGTATTCCCTCTGTGTAAAAATCTTTGGACTGATGTCTCAGCCAGTCGCTCACAACACTTTTGACTTCATTGTCATTTTTAAACTTTGTGAATCTCGTGAAAGCTTTCAAGGGACCAAACAGGTGAAAGTCTGAAGGGGCAAGGTCTGGGCTGTAAGGGGGACGAGGGAGCAGTTCCCAGCCCAGCTCGTTCTTGGTCTGCACCGTTTTTTTTTTTTTTTTTTTTTTTTTAATCATATCACCCCAAGCAAGGCCGGAGGCCACTATCATGCAAGGGGTTAAAGAGGGGGTTGGAGGAAGAGCAGATAGGAGTGGCAAGGGAGGGGATGTGGAGAAAGCGAAAGACAGTGGGTCGATCAAGGCAAGGGGGCCAAAAAAGATCCGGAGCGAGAGCAGATAGGAATGAGAAATGAAAGGATGTGGAGAAGGGAAAGAGACAGAGAGAGAGAAATCTGGGGACTCCTTCCTAGACACGAAACAAGGTTTGGGCCTCTAAACGTGCCCAATCTGCTGTGTGAGGCCTTGCATTGTCATGATGCAAGATGACTCCTTCTGACTGATGACCCCTGCGTTTGTCCCAACAGATAAGCTCAAAGTCCTTGCAATGCCGTCCACTGTCAACCATTGTGTCAAACTGAATGAGGTCATTGACTGATTCGATCACCTCAGGAGACCTCACTTCTGTAGGCCTCTCAGGCCTGTCTTCATCCTCAACATTGCTCCGTCCTTCTTTAAACAATTTAGCCCACTTGTAGACATTTTTATGGCTGAAACATGTGGCACCATACACAGTTGACATTCTCCTATGAATTGCAACTGGTTTGCACCCTTCAGCAACCAAAAACTTGATAACTGACTGCTGTTCAATCCTGGAGCATGCTTCTTGGTTGGCCATCTTTGTTAATCACCAAAACTCTCAAAGATTTTTTTTAATCTGCAAAAGAAATTAAATCCATGTGAAAAAGAAGTAAAACAAAAAAAAATAAAAAAGAGTAAGCTTCTATCTGTATTAGAAGTCTTTATACCGAAAAATTCACCTTATTTATTGAATGACCCTCGTATATGTATCTGTATATATATATATATATATGTGCATTTAAACCATGAGTATAGCACTTATGGGTTAACCTGTACAATATCAGGGATAGAGTGTATGTAAATATCCTATTATAATTGTGCTTGTCCCCACCATTGTGAGTTATCCTGAATGTTACACTTTGTCAGTACCTCATAAATAATAGACTATTCCGTTTTGAACACGTGGAAAGAGGAGAAGACTTGCTTTCAGTGAGAAAATGAAAGAAATGAAGTTAGAAGTGGAGAGAGAGAGAGAGAGAGAATCAGATTAAGCTGATAAGAACAGATACTACAATTTGATCTCAGCCAAGTGTCTGAAATCAGTGGCAACTGTGATAAAGCACTATTTTTCAGATACACAGTATCAAATGATAAAAAGTGAGTAGAACAATCATCAAAAATCCAGTTACCATGAATAAATTAACATCATCTGAATTATTTTAAAATTATTAAGAGAAATGTAAGATGAGGATTTTTTATAGTGATGTTTGTTGAGTTATTTGTTATTATTCTATAGTGTTGCTTGTTAAATTGAAATAAATACAAAATAAATAAATAAAATAAATGCAAAATCTAAATCAGTAGATAAGTAAATAAGTTACATAAATAATAAATTAACACAATACAAATACATACACAAATAAACGTAATAATAATAACAATAATCAATAATAAATAACAAGTAAAAAGTTAACACACAACACTATAAAATAGCTACAAATAAATGGATTTGGATCCACAATCATTTGAAACATAACCATTACCACCCACCCAATAACCATTAGGATAAGACAACAGACCTTCTACCCATAATGCACCATTGACCAGCATATATAAATAGTGGAGCCAAAACACAAACATATGGACTGATGATTGTATTTAAGCATGAAACTGACTGTCACTGCTGGGTGTTGACCTCAATTTTCACTTGATATATATATATATATATGTATATATATATTTAGTTTACGAAAAACTAGGTAATCCGTATGGGTAGACCCAAGGAGGATAAAATCCAGAGAGCTCAATGTAAATCAGAGCTAATAATTTAAATAAAAACAGACCACTTTAAGGTTCCATGTAATAAATTATTTCACCACAGCCCTTTTAAAGAACTGTGGATCATCAGACTTTACTTCCAAATGTTGAAACAAAAAATGAAAAGAAATTTACACATTTTTGATGGGCAGTACTAAGCATATGTAAATTAATGAAGTGAGGAAGTGAGGGGGGAGAGAGACATGATTGAGTCAGATGTAAAATTTCTATTCTCTCAAATTTAAATTGTCTGAGGAATATATTATCACTTTAAATGATATTTTTAATGGACACTCATATTTGAGTAGATGCTTTGTTCATTTACTAAGCAGTATATTTATTTTCATCTATTGGCCTGAATATTCAAGAAATCTCATTTAAAAAATATATGCCCTCACTGCAATAGCATAGCATGAGTGTGTGCTACCCAGGACAGCCCTTAAGTTTCCTGTCCTCCAGCATCCCACAAAAAATACTTATTGCACAGTGACTCACTCTTAAAATTATAAAACTAGTTTTTGTACCATGATAATATTACTTTCACTTACTCAAATATAGTATGCTTTAAATATAGTATATTTTAACATACTTAAACTTTATGAGTAACAGTTAAAAAGCAAAAATGACATATAGGGAAAAAAGTATAAAAAAAATTAGGACCATCTTTATTTCTGAAATGAAAATTACAACTTTCTACAAAATAAGCTTTCTTGCTTTGTTTTTGGAAAATTCTTTAATGATATCATCAAAAACTATTCCATCTGTTAATTATTGCTCTATAGACAGCGTAGATAGGCAAATATATATGCGATAGTTTAAGTTGCTTGAAATTGAAAAGATCCTTCAACTGTGAGTACTGTCCTAACATTCAAACCACTTTTATACAGCCTATACAGCAGAAACAAAAGTACCGTCCATGGCAGACTGCCCCCTCTGCCCCCCTCTATCTATGCCACTGATTCTCTAGCACAAAAATCTGTCAAAGTAATAATACCACTCAGTGACTGTCACTGCTGGGTGTTGACCTCAATTTTCACTTGATATATATATATATATATATATATATATATATATATATATATATTTAGTTTACCTTTATTTAAATGACATATAACTCTATATGTGCCTGGGCATGTCCCAAGATCCTCAGTGTGGACTTGTATTTCAGTCACTAATGGGACTGAAGTGTCATATACAGCACAAACATAAAAACTGAATGAGGTTGATCCTCATGCATCAAAATCGACTGGAGAGTCCATCATTATATATATATATATATATGTGTGTGTGTGTATAATTTATTCGAAAATTATAGCATAAATATGTTATAAAATCACTACAAAAATAGCCATTTTGTTTCAACACTTCTGGTGTAGTAATTTTATAACATATTTATGCTATAATTTTTGAATAAATTATATTTGCCCTACTCTGTATTGAGCACTCTTTTAAGAATGGTAATTTTTGGTTATGGGAATGTATTCCATATACACCAATCCTATACTTGGGTGAACATATATATATATATATATATATATATATATATATATATACTTGCTGTTTTTGAAATCCTCCTATCTGATCGTATTATTTTTCTATAAATAATTACCAAGGGAGTATACAGTAATCGTAGAGTCAAAAGAAAAACTTCTTTTTGACACAGTATTTTTTTTACCTTGCCCTAAGTGAAACTTTGCTGACTTTCATTTCACATTTCCTTAATAATTACTTAATTAATCTCAAAAAGAGAGACAAGTTGTATCTTATTTAATGCCTCTTTTGAAGATTGCTGACACTAACCCTGTGGCAGGAATGACAATAACTCCAGTCAGAGGAATCATACCAATTGGAGGAGAAAGAGAATTACATTTGTCATTCACTCCAACATCCATCATGAAGTTTGATTTCAACCTTGAAGTTGCAATCCGTAATTGGAGAAACTTGTTTCTACGTGTTGGTGGAAGTGTAGAAAATCCTTGCATTGAAATAGATGTGGTAAGTAAAGAATATTGCTGCTGATTTCTTCATTTTCCAAATATTGCCAGGAATATAATACAACCTTAAGTCATGTAGATTTGGTCAAGATTGTTGGGTCCAAGGAAACATCCACATGGCAGTCTGTTCTGCAATGTAGCAATTACATTTGGATTATGGAGAAAAATGAACGATTATACTCTTTGGATGTATCCTGGAGTGTTATTGTAGTAAAGTTCTGACTTGGTGGAGTTCCTCTAAACATTTGCCATTGAAATATCAGTAGAGTAGTGACATACTTGTAATGTTGCGTCTGTGGAAAAGAGGCTGCAGAGTTGAGAAATAAGTTTCCCCCCGACAAGACCATATAAACCATTCTAAACTCTGTCAAGGCCGAAAAATGAGAATTGAGCAGTTCTATCCCAGATATGCCACCAATGCTCCAGTTTTGTTCTAATCTGATTCTTGAAAAGATAAGGCACAGTAGGAGTTAAATATTTCCTAGTGCAATGGAGAGCTGACCATTTTTCCAGTGTCTTTGGCCATGGATCATATACATGAGTTCGACTTGAGGTCTGGAGAGAACCATTCAAGATCTGGAGCCTCACTGAAAATGCAACCATTCAATGTGAAAACAACGGGTCTGATTTGTTAGGATGAAATGATACTAGCTCGGCTTTTGAGATAGCAAAAGTTAGGTGCCAGTATTTTCTCCATTGAGCTGTTAAAGGTAAGTCAGTGGAAAGATCATCTGCAAGAATTTCATCATCTTGCTTATGGAAGTGCATCCATAAAATGTGATAACACCTGCATAGATTTTTACAAATGATCCGAGATTCTTCCTTGGAATATCATTAATAAAATGTAGAAAGAGAGGAAGACTGAATAAAAAGCTTTGGGGAATGTCTGTATTGATCACACAAACTTTAAAAGACTGGCCATTCATAATAGCTTTTATGAGAAAAAGTATTTGATGATTGTGTAATCTTTTCCAGTTGGGCATATAGCTTTGTGGTTAGAACACTGAGATCTGGGTTTGAATCACACCATGGTCGATTTGTCAGGAAAGTGACTTCTTTATGTTATCGGTCTGGAGGAGTGTGAAGCACCTTTGGAAAGTGACTGAAAACCACAGGTTGACCAAAGCCTTGTGAGCAAAACTGGGTAGACAGAACCCTTGAAGGCTGTAAATGGCTGTGTTAGCATGAAGTAACAAGTTATCGTGACCAAGAGTTTGAGCATGCTGGCCTTGTTCAGATTGTTGACCACACTAGACAACCTGCTTCTCTCCCAGAAACTGTAACTAATGTCTGCTCAGCATAGTTTCAGTATAAACCACAGGTCAGCTCTGTTGGTGTTGAACAAACACAAAATGTGCCTGGGCAAGAATCTGCAATAGGGATTAGCTACCTGCCCTAGTAGACGGGTATCCTTAAATTAAGCCATTAATGTAATCTTTTCCCAGTAATGCTATCACCAGTTTGTGCAACAAACACTTAGGTCACACTTTATCAAAAGCCTTTGATATCTCCAAGGCAATCACTCTGGTGAAAAAATTACAATTGAGTGCTTCATTAATTCTGTGTATGATTATATTTAAATCATCAGCAATGGACATAGAGGAACAAATTCTATACTGCTTGTCATGCAGAAAGGTGTTTCTGCTGGGGTGATCAACTCCCTACTTGTTGATGATATACTGAAAGAGTTTGCTAATGACACGAAGGAGGCTGATGCATTGGTATTGCGATGGAGATAAATGAATGCTCACCAGTATTTGTGATAACAGAACAAACAGCTGACAATTCCTACAGATTTTAGAAATGTTTCTTTTTCAGACAATGGTTAAACAACTTTGCCAAGATTGGAGATAATTCATGGATAAAGTTCTTTAAGTACAACAACCTTTTGTTATATTGAAATATTATGCTTTCATATATCTGTTCATCTTATTTTTTCATTGGTATCATAGTTCATCTTATTTTTTCATTGGTATCATAGTTCATCTTATTTTTTCATTGCTATCATAGTTCATCTTATTTTTTCATTGCTATCATAGTTCATCTTATTTTTTCATTGCTATCATAGTTCATCTTATTTTTTCATTGCTATCATAGTTCATCTTATTTTTTCATTAGTATCATAGTTCATCTTATTTTTTCATTAGTATCATAGTTCATCTTATTTTTTCATTGCTATCATAGTTCATCTTATTTTTTCATTGCTATCATAGTTCATCTTATTTTTTCATTGCTATCATAGTTCATCTTATTTTTTCATTAGTATCATAGTTCATCTTATTTTTTCATTAGTATCATAGTTCATCTTATTTTTTCATTAGTATCATAGTTCATCTTATTTTTTCATTAGTATCATAGTTCATCTTATTTTTTCATTAGTATCATAGTTCATCTTATTTTTTCATTGCTATCATAGTTCATCTTATTTTTTCATTGCTATCATAGTTCATCTTATTTTTTCATTGCTATCATAGTTCATCTTATTTTTTCATTAGTATCATAGTTCATCTTATTTTTTCATTAGTATCATAGTTCATCTTATTTTTTCATTGCTATCATAGTTCATCTTATTTTTTCATTGCTATCATAGTTCATCTTATTTTTTCATTAGTATCATAGTTCATCTTATTTTTTCATTAGTATCATAGTTCATCTTATTTTTTCATTGGTATCATAGTTCATCTTATTTTTTCATTAGATCACATCAGGAGTATTAAGCTTTAACTAACGATATTTGCATTTTCATTTTATTGTAAAAGCTATCCTAACAGTATGCATTTTTTAATATTTTAATGTGTGGCCATTTTATTTATTGATATTAACTTTGACGATACTATTTACATTATTCGGACTATTGTCCTCATCTTTGTCGCCATATTTATTACAATGTTTTGGCCATTGCACACTCCAGCCTTCTTCAGGTGGTTGGAATGTTGAACTGAACCATTTATTTCGCTCACTGGGGTAGACTGTTCTAGTTTCACGTGCCATGTTTAATCCTCAAGGACACATGGCACAGTGGATAAAGGTGTTAGTAAGATCCAGTGACAAGACCCAAAGAGTGTGAGTTCAATAACCAGTTAAGGCAGTGGAGAACTTGGAGAGGGGAATTAACAGGATTTGATAACTGATAACTGACATCCATTAAACATGGCACATGGAACTAGAACAGTCTACCCCAGTGAGTGAAATAAAGGGTCCAGTTCGACATTCCAACCACCTGAAGCATACAACGGCCGAAAAACGGTGTAATAAATATGGTGACAAAGATGAGGACAATAGTCCAAATAATGTAAATAGTGTACATAATACCTCATCTCAAAAATATAGACAAATTTTGAAGATAATAGGAAAAAGACAGAATGAAATTTCTAAGATACCTAATGAGGAAAGTGGGCTTGAAGAATTTGAAACTCACAGGCCATACTGATGGCTAGATGAACAGAGGGAAGCAGCGATTTTGAAGAGAAAATAAAATAAGCAATATTTGTGGTTTATTATATATTGTTTTTATCTTACAAAAAAAAAAAGGCTTGGTTTGTGCAATTTATTGTGATGGTTCTGTGAATATACCAAACATTCCAAAAGATTTTAAGTTTCTTACTGAGGGATTTCTCATTGGATAATATTCCAGAGTCAGGGAAAAATCGACAGTGATCATCTCAAGGCAATACTTGAAAAGTATTCAATGCAGGAGGCAGCCTAATTCCCCCCAGTATCCAAAGTAATCATCAAAAGACAACTGAAAAGTTACGTTTATGTTAAGCTTAAAAGAAGAAAAAAAATATTCTTGACAAATCCTGTTCAACCGAATACAACAAAAATCTTCACTTCACGAAAGCCCAGGAATATAACAGCCAAAATTTTCATAACAAACACCAAAGCTGAGAAGATATTCTGAATATGTATGTCATGGTGACTACTATTTAGCATTCACTGTCACCGATACGATACTACTGATACTACTGTTAACACAACCTATAAAAACTATAGTTTAATCATAGAAGAGTTTCGTTGACAACCTAGCAATGTTCTATGTTGAAAAAAGCTAAACACTTTCTTCTTAGTTCACAACAATGTAAAGGGAAAATAACATTGCATCTCATTATATATATATATATATATATATATAAATAAAGATTTGAAGATTAATCGCTGTTAATTTAATGATTCTATCTTGTTCTTTTGTAGCCATCATTTACATTTGGTGGTGTTTGTTGTGGTTCCGGATTGGCGATTGACTTCAACATTACAAATAAGGTAATTATTAGTGATAATATAGTCATATATCAGACAATTTCTAGTTAAATAAATATTGCATGTTATTTGATCTCTCAAATAGTGTAAATACTGATCTAGAGTGAAAGAAATTGCTTCATGTATAAGCAGCCTCATGCACAATTTTTCTAACAATAGATTCAGCTGGTAGGATTGTACTACTTATCTTGCGAAGGAACAACTAACAAATGTTTGATGGAATTACCAAAAAAGCAGTAGAATCTTTTGGGCATACCTCTCACTTTTTGGATTTTGTAGGGGACACTACATTGGACACACCACAGTTTGCAAAGATCCTAAACTGATAACTCTACCAAATCAATAAAATCTCTTCTCCAATGCTGTAAAAGTTTTTTCTTAAATTACAAAGACCATATTTGTCTTTTTTGGGCAAAATATAAAAATGTTAACTCCTTACTAAGTGTGAATTCTTGTACCAAGCATTAAAATCTAGTTAGTAAGAAGAAAATGGGAAAAGAGAATATGTGCTTCTCTTCTTGAGGTCAAAATAAGCACAGATTACAAAATAAGATTCAGCCATTTGCACAAAATTTTAAAGGAAAAACATTTAATATACAAGAGCAGGCAGAAAAAGCTACAATACAAAATTTGCACACAAATTTCCTTTTGTGTGACTATTACAGCAGGATAACTCCTTCTACTCCAATAGCTTCATGTCTCGCACATCTCGCCTGTGGAATCCCTTCCTTATTCCTGTTTCCCTGACAAATATAATCTCCAACTATTTAAGTGTAACGTCAATCAACATCTCCAGTTGCCTTGATCTATCTACTTCCCTTCGCCACATCCTTTCCCCTTTCATTCCTATCTGCTCTCACTCCAAATCTTCTGTAACCCCCTTGCCTTGATCGATCCACTATCTTTCTCCACATCCTCTCCTTTACCACTCCTATCTGCTCTTCCTCCAAATCTTCTGTAACCCTTTGCGTGCTAGTGGCTTCCAGCCTTGCTTGGGGTGAAAAGCTTAAAAAAATTTAAAAAAAACAAAATAACTAATTTCAGATGGTTCAAAAAAGGATTATCATCGAAAAAGGAAAAAGGGGTTACAGTTTAGTTTAGGAAAAGACATGGATTCTATGAAAAGAAGATTACACCTTTTAAAAATAAAAAAAGGAAAAAGTTTGAGGAAGTAAAAAAAATTGCACAAGGCAGAAAATACCAAGTGTACCCACTTAATTTCTTCAATGAAATACTAAATAGGAACATCTCATCTCGAAGTGGTTTTCATGTTTTCAACAGATTATCTTGAGGACTTTATATGTAGTCCTTTACTGGAAATGTTCGTTTGAATGTTCATTTCATTTAAATTCTTCTTAGGAAGATGCAGAAGGGAATTTTCTGTCCTGGAGGTCGAATGCCTATAGCTGTCGACTTTTATTTCTTTCCCCATATTGATTTATGACCCCTTTGTCTGGACTAATCCTCCGTCCTTGAAACGTATGCACTAATGCTTCCTCCTTGATAATTAATTGCTTTATGAAGCCATCCACTAACAGCAATCCTTTTTATTGAACAAAGGATGTTCACACCAGCTCTATCTAGGGTTTCACAAGGGCTTCACACCATGTCTCTCACTGGCCAATAAATATAAAAACTTATTTCTCTATAAATTCAAAAAATGAATCTGCAACAATTCATAAAGAAACAATTTGGGTGGTTCTTTAACCACAAATCCTAAAATAGATTTTCACACAATTGTAACAATTTATTTTTGCAACAGGTATAGTTTCAAAAATGAACTTTTTTTCAAAGGTACATGCTAAAAAAACAACCTAGACAGTTAAACATTTTTTTAGTACACTAAAGACTAAGTTATAAAACAAAAATTTTATAATCTAAGTCTCAACAAATTCAATAGGGCTTTAAATGCATCATATGTACAAGTAAGAACATTTTCATATACACACTTCCACTTTTAGGTTTTTTTATATCCTTCCTTTTTAATTTCTAGAAAATTCATTTTTGAAAGCATGTGTTTTCAAAAGTGCCAGTCAGCTGTTGCTGCTGCTACTACATATATCCTCTACAGCTGATTGTCTGTGTCATGGCCTAAACTCACTACACTTTATTGAAAAATTTTTTTTAATTATTTCACCCAAAGCTAAACAATAAAAGCCAGCAGGATGCTAGGGGTTACTGAGACTGTAAGAAAGAGATATGACAATAAAAAAAACAGGATTCAAGGACATATAAATAATTGTCATTGCATTTAAACTTTTGAAGATCAAAGTTGACAGGAAATTAAGAAGCCAGAGAGTGTTCCACAAGTAAGAAGTGTGAGAAGAATAAACTGTCAACAGAGAACTTATGGTTACAATTAGCAATTTCAAAAATGAAAACAATTTCACTATTGAAATTGCAAATTGAGACCTAGCTGCCAATCTAGTACTGCACTTAAATTCATGAAGTCAAGATAGTTTATAAAAGAATTTGCATTTTAATTTAACTTAGTCTAAAATGCTGAATTTCATCTGTTTACATACACTACACATATTTTCACTTTTAAGTAGTTACCAAAGGTAGTCTTTAAGTATTATATAAAGACATCTACTCTTTTTTAATTAATTAAAAATACATAAAAAGGTATTTTGTAACGAGCCAAAATATAAGTGCATTTAAAATCATCTTTCTTGATAACTAATTTCTGCTGATTAGGCATTAGTTGTAAATAATTTTTGAATATATATATGCTTAAAATTTAGAAAGAATGTTTCTATTAATTAAATGTTGAAATGTTCCTGATGGAAGAGGAAAAAAATAGAAATGAAAGATTAATAATTGCAACATCAAAATGATTCTCATAAAATATAAGGGAGAATATGAGCTATAAATTTCTGTATATCAGAATAATGTTGGGTAATTGAATGGCAAGAAAGGAAAAAAAAATCTATGTAATGCATTTTATCCTCTAAAAGGGCTTCAAAAGACTAAATTTATTTTCTAATTCATAGAACTATATATACGTATGGGGAGGGGAGAAATATAAATGTTGGTTATAATTATGCACTGAGGGTAAACACTGAAGATGTATGGACACAAAATATTTAAATTTCTGAGGTCCGTAGCGGACCGTGGGGGTGAAGATGTGAAGAGATATCAGAAGGTTAAACTTTCCTGCTGGCCGGTCCAGCTACATGGGAATGTCGGACTTTAATTAAGTCCAAAGAAGACAAAGGAAACAAACAAGACCGATATATATGGGTAAACAAATATATATTAATAACAAAACAAACAAAGACATGGACTGTTACATAGAGTTTGTATGGAGAAATTATGTGCGTGTGTTGTAAGTGTTCGTATGTACGTGTATTGTTCTTAGCGCGTTCCCAGAATTTGGGAAACGCTATATCTGTGAGAGGTCACATATTGGCCTAAGGGGAAAAAAGAGAGATTTTACCTCGTCTCCATGCGAGGTATCGGCCCAAGGACTAAGTCGAAAAAGAGAGCGAGAGAGAAGGGTCAGCCAGTATTTATAGCCAGGGGAGAGAGACCCCTGTTGAAGGATTAAAGAACTGAGGAGGAGCTAACTCCGACAGGTCCAATATATCTAAACCAATGTGTCTCAAACTTTTTATGCAATGACACACCTAAGAGCAAATGAAAATAAAACTGGACACTTAGTAAAATTTTAAAGGTTATACATTTAAATATGAAATTTAATATTATGAAATTAAACCATAGATTAAAAAGTACACACAAATATCAACTTACTTTATTTCAATGTTTCTATTCAACTATTTGTGCAGCTTATTTAGTGGGAAACCTGTGCCTGTTTTTTTTTGGGGGGGGGTCTTCAATGTTTGGTCAAATGAGCAATAAACAGGATGTTATTTCTTCTTCAGTTGAGAAATTTCTCCTTCACTTCTTATTTTTGATGTTACTTAGGACTGAGAAGCCTAATTCTTATAAATAAGAAAATTGCAATAGAACTGATAAATCCTTTTTCGCGAATGTGGTATATTCCCTTTTTATTGACATCAAAAATGTTTCAATAGATACTGTTAAATGTCTTATTTTGAGCCCTTTATCACTAAATGCTGACTAAGTCGTCTTCTTCACATAACTGGAGTCCAATATTAGTAGGATCATACTGAAAAGAATTATTTGAAAATAAAGTTTAATAATTATTCATTTATTCAAATACTAATACTGTAACATTACTACTTCCACACACAAACACACACATATATGTATGCTGTGACAATATTTCATGGCATATTTAAGAGCATCACATGGCACACTAATGTGTCGCAGTTAGCTCCTCCTCATTTCCTTAACCCGTCAACAGGGGTCTCTCTCTCCCATGAGTATAAATACTGGCTGACCTTTCACCTCTTTCTCTCTTTTCTCTGCTTACGCGCACGTGCAAGCAACTACCGCAACTCAGGCCGCAACCTCGCCTCAATCGGCGAGGTATATAAAACTTTCTCTTAAAATTTCCAATATGTGAACTCTTATACACAACCAGCGTTTCCCATATTCTGGGAACACGCTAAAACAAAATTCACCCGTACGGACATTCAACTCAACACACACACAATAACTTTCCATACAGACACTGTAACATTTTATTTATGTCTTAAATGTATTTGTAATTCGTGTATTGATCTATCTGTTATTAATATATATTTGTTCGCATACATGTATACCCGTCTCGTTTGTTTCTTTGCCTTCTTTGGACTCCATTTAAAGTCCAACATTCTTATGTAGCTGGACCTGCCAGCGGA
This sequence comes from Acanthosepion esculentum, assembly GCA_964036315.1. NCBI lineage: Eukaryota > Metazoa > Mollusca > Cephalopoda > Sepiida > Sepiidae > Acanthosepion > Acanthosepion esculentum. The sequence continues at coordinate 41,977,291 of OZ038495.1, read as the reverse complement.
AGCCTTAACCTAGAGATAACTCATCTTCTCTTCTCACATTCACACACTGCATGGTCCACTACAAATGTGTTGTGGTACGGCAGTTGAGAATTACTGATCTAGACACATGGCTCAGCAAGTCTCAATACTTTTTTTATTGTTGTTTTTAAATATGTCACACCGCAACAACAGAATAGGTTTACATTATAAATAAAAAATGTCCATTAAAAATATGTAAATACAAATTTTCAAAGTTATCACCATTTCACACATATTTTGTAAAATAATAACGTGCTTACTTTTCAAAAAATTATTTCTATATAAAAATTTTTAATACAAATATATTTTACATAAATGTTATTGTTATTTCATTGCTGTTAGAGAATAAGTGAAATATTTGTAAAACGTATTCCTATGTAAAAAATAGTTAATAAAAAAATATAATATATTTTTGGACACAATACCATTACTATTATTTCACTGGCATCATAAAATAACTGAAATGTTTGTAAAGAAATAATTGTATACAAAAATATGTAATATGAATATTTTTACACACTTCTTAAAATAATGTAAATAATAAAAACTCCTCATTATAGAAATTCTGATAGTAATTTAAATCTGTATGAAAAAAATACTAGTGTGTATCATTACAAGTATTTTAAAATGGTATAAGCATCATTCATTTTATTCTTAACTGGTTTCAAATACAATATTTGAAATGACCTAATATTTTCATTGAAAAAATTTTTATACAGTGTATTAAATTAAATTTTCATTTTTGTGAATATTTCAGGCTTCCGCATCAAGCAGAGTTGACTTTGACTTGAGCAGTCACAGTGACTTCACGTTTTCCTTTGACAATCATCAAACTGAAGGTTGTAATCCTCATCAATAACATTTCCTTTTTCTTCTTTATAAATATAGAGACACTTGTAGATTTGTTTTAGGCAAATAATCATTATAAACGATGATTAAATAAAACTGATTTCAGTTAAGTATGACTTTATTAAAGTCATTGTCGGAATCCGAAAGACCCAGAATGACCCAAAATGTTGTTATCTGATTTGTTGGGATTCCAAACATTTTACAACTACACATCTTTTAAATGAAACATGTAAAAGTTTATTCTCTGAAGGAAAAGTAGAAGCAGAACATAAATTTAAATAACTTTTATACATTCTTATCAGAAATATGCAGTAGCAACAAAATGTTCAATTTTCCTTGCAGTGAAATTTGTTTCTGAACCCAAATATATGAAAGACATGGCAAACTTGACAGAGTGCAATTGAAGAAAATAATTTAATTGTGCCAGCAATTGCATTTGATGCACGAGAGTACTGAGAAGATTGATGCAGTACAGTCTTTTGAACATCTGATATTGCAGTAGATAAAACTAAAGATGGACATGTTTCATAGTGGTTACCAGCATGGAAAGTTGGATTTGCGAGCCAATTCGAATTCTTTCCAGTGCTGCTCCATTCACTTTTGTGTAAACACTCTTGGGAAATGTATGAATCCATCTCTTCATGTTCTGGCTGTGTGTTAAATAGTGGAGTAAAGTGGGCTTTCTATCCCTGGTTGGAAACCAGACTAAGAGAAGGAAAAGTCTCAATTCCAAAACCAGAGAGAAAGCCGAATACTCCACTATCATTCCCAAAAATGTATAGCAAATCAAAGATAGTAAAAATGTAAGCTATGGAGAACAATGATCACCTGTGTCTTGAATGCACATCTCAGGTATGATTGGCGGCTGAAACCATTCTCTGTATCTATGATACCAGTGCTCAGTTTTTAAGAAGGGATAAAACCAAAATTTTCAAATCTTGATTTTCAAGGTAGGCATGAACTCTGTAATTGAGGGAATGGTGCAGCACAATATTCTTGATTACTAATTTAGTTAATTGGAGATGCTATGGTACACTTAGTAAATTTCCATGTGGAATATGATTGATGGCTGTGTAATTATATTATTCCAGCATCACTGATCGATATTGAAACCAGATAAAATATAGAATAACAAATGCTGATTTTTAAGGTATGGATGATATCATTTCGAAATGCAAAATAATCTTGCTGTTGTTTGTTTGTCCTTTTCATGAAAGAACTGATGCTTATTCAATGTTTATCTTCAGAATATAACAGCCAACAAAAACTCGTTTTTTGCTTTCTTTAAAATCTGTATTTTTATAGCGGAACCTTTAAAAGTAGACAAAATATTATTTAGTGCTATTAAAATTTCTTTTCATTTCCTAATCTCATATTCTTTCAAGAAAGAAAAAAAAAAACAGTGGTGTTGAAAACTAGACCTTACAAACAGAAATAATTTTTTTTAAAATTGTTTTTCATATTATTATAAATTAAGTATTCAACATTGCTGCCAAGGATGGCCCTAACAGGAATTTAGAACTCCTGACAGCACCATTGTTAGAATCAGTGAAAAACACAAACTCCTCCACCGCAACAAGAATTGACGATCAGAGAATTCAGACAAAGTGCAACCAAACCGCAAAGACCCCAATGGTGGAACAAGTGGATGAAGATTAAAATGATTGAACCAGCTGATTAAGAGGGCTATGCATGAAGAAAAAATGACAGAAGGTGCCACTTGAAAATTATAAGAGAATCAGCAACAGTTTGTTGCAGTTTCATAAATGGATTCTGCATGTCTCATTCCATATTTGCCGCAGAGAAATGTCATGAAGTCAAGTGCATGTGTCACTTGCTGGCGAGTTGAGTTCCACCTTGGACGAATTCACGCCATTGGCACTGTCTTCTACTCTGAATTTTGTTCACCTCCCATCAACTCTTGCAAAGCCAAATGGCTATAGGAAATGGATGACAGGAGCAGATTTTGGTAAAACTGGAAGCTTCTAGTCCTGAACTCGATCATTGGCGGTGAATGTAGGCATGAACACTATCATCATAGAGGAAGCGATCAGCAAAGAGGAAATTAAATTCTTCGATATAAGATATGAAAATCATAAGAAAAAAATGTTTTTTATTAAATTTTATAAAACTTAATCACGGTGAGTGTGTCATGTCTTTGATAGAAATTCTATGTAAATTGATCCTCTGTTTCAAAGCCAAAACAAAACATGGTCATATCATGTGATTTCTTAAAATTAAAAAAAATTATTTTAATTTTTTAAAAATCACAATCTGAAGTGTTTTTTCATATATTACTATCAATTAAGCACTCCAAATTGTTATATTTAAAAACAAGATTAATAAAAGAAATTAACCAGTTTAAGCATATTTTGTTTTGGCTTCTGTAGGGAATCAATTACAAAGAATTTGCATTGCACACTGAACCCCTTCTTATTAACTTTTATAAAATTAAAACAAAAGATATTCATAATTTGTGGTGCTTTTCCTATAGTAATATGTAAAGAAATTTTGAAAAGAATAATTATTTCTTGTCATGGTGCCTATTGATCAACTCAACGGAAAATGCATTAATTTCATAATGAGCTTTTGTCATCATAACTAATGGTTGTTGTAAATAAATAAATTCAATGTTTACGTCTTCTAAATGGGGCTTGATTTTATGCATACAAATAGTGACATCATGGTCCAAAGACTTGATACATTATTTTCCAAAATATATTAAAAATGTATCAACCTCAGCTTACATAATATTAATCATAGTAACAAATAAGATATTATATTAGGAATTGATTTTCTCACCATAAAGAACAATTCCTGTATTCTTTTATTTTCTTTTGGCGAAAATTTTATTATTATTAACTCTCATTCTGAAAATATGATTTCAGTCCTTCAATGATATTTCAATTTTCTTACTTTTATATTCTGTTTTACTTTTTCTTTCTTTAGATATTTTCTTGATAATATTCTTATTTTAAGGAAAATGATTTTTTTTCTTATTTTCTTATTCTAATGTTTACTTAAAGAAAACCGTCTGCTTTTATTTTTATGCTTTTATCATGCAGAGGAATATCGATTCCAGAACGCAAATCCAGGAAAATATTCTTTAACTTTAAAAGGAGGACAAGTTATCCATGGAAAAATGCTTTTCCAACCAACTGAGGTGAGTTTTTTTTTTTTTTAATACTTTCACCCCAAGTAAGGCAATAAAACTACTTAGATACAAGGGGTTACTGACAGAGACAGAGATGGAGACAACATAAAAACAGGATTCAAAAAGACAGAAGATAACAATTGACATTGGACTTAATTTTTGAAGATCATAATTGACAGGAGTTCTGCAAATGAGAAGTGCAGAAAAAGAAACAATTAGCATAGAACTTATAAGTAGCAAATTTCGCCATGAGACTTAGCTAACAATCTAGTACTGTGCTTAAGTTTGTTAAACCGAGGTACTATAGGAATTCAATCATATATATATATATATATATATATATATATATATATATAACTCAACCAATAAAATCCCATCAGAAGGTTTATTTGATAAACAATAATTACTAGGGCAAATACTGCCAAAATACTTATGGACGTAGTCGTAGACCTAACATGTGTTATTTTTGGACCATTTTGAAAATAACAATAATAACTCTCTTCACCACTAGTGCAAATTCGAGAAAAAGATTTTCACAAGCCATCAGGAAATTATTTTCTAACTAACGAAAACCTTGTATTCAAAAAGTTCACACATCTATGTGAAATTAGATTTTGGATCACCATTACAGATATAAAAATAGAAGCATACTGCTTCTTGGGCTCGAAAAGAAGTTCGGAGGCCTGTTTGATCTTCACATGCACGCAATAGAATGAATATATCAGCAGCCACCGATTGAAACTTTGTCTACAAACTCACAAACACATTAGGCTGACTATCATAAAGTAAGTCTGTCACACATCTCACATTACACCAAGAACATTTAATTACTTCATAAAACAAAGATTTAACTGCAATGAAATCTGAACATTTTATTGTTATTGTATATTTCTGAAAAGAATATATAAATGCTATTTCAGCTGACTTTCTGCTTCTACATTTCCTTCCTTGTTGTTGCTAAATGTTTGGAATCCCAAAACTCAGATAAAAATAAAATCCTGAGTAGATGGAACCCAACAGTATCAATGAGGAAAGCTCAGCAGAACAAATACTATGGAAATATTAAGATGCAAAAAGAAGCTATTATCTGAATCACTAAAACATAGAAGAAGCACCAGATCAGATGTGGCCGCAATATTTGATCCATGGATGAATGGCAGACTTACAAATATGCAAGATAGATTATGGTGAGAAAACCTGTCTAGCATGATATAGTGAACTGACTTTTCTAGAAGCAAACTTAGCAAACTGTTAGTAGAAAAAGAAGGTGGAGTAAGTTTCTCTCCTGGAGGTTAGCATTATCCATTCTGAAGGAAGACAAAAAGGTTATTTCAGATGATTAATACAGAGCAGTTTTCTTTTAGAGGTGTTAAAATTAATGAGCCATTCTTTGCCCCTGTAGATCATTTTCAAGATCAATAAAATTTGATTTTATTGAGCCTTTTAGACTTACTATTAAGACTAAATAAGAGTAAATAGTTGTCATCCACATAGCTACCAAGTTGGGAACTGATGACATTGGGAAGGTCATTCATGAAAATAAGGAACAGAGTGTGCCAAGAATAGAATCATGGGTGACACCCCCATTAATGCAAAATGATCTAGAGGAGTGGCTAATCAAGATAACTTTCATTATACAGTTTGATAAGAATGAATGAATAAAATGGAAAATGTGTCTAGAAATACTTTATCCCTTCACTTCGTGAAGAAGACCAGCATACCAAACCTTGGCAAATACATTCAAAACATCTAAAGCAACAGCTGCACCTTGCCATTTTTATTTAAATCTTGACAAATCAGTCATAACTGTCAATACATCAGCAGTTGACTTAGAGAAGTGAAAGCCGTACTGTTTGTCTAAAAGAAGACCCTGTGAGGTGAGATGTTTAACCAATTAACTACAGTCACTTTTGCACAAATACTGTTGCATAAGTTCTGAATTATCTTTTCTCCCTAAGATGTGTATTATATAGTAGAGCGGAGAACTCTGAATTAAAAATCTATGACTGAATTTGTGAATAGTTGCCGTGTCCATAAAAAAATCATATATATAAAAAATTAATTATACTGTCACTGTGTCATGTCCATAAAAAAGTAAATCAATAAAAATTAATTATATTGTCAAAAATAATTATAACAATTATAATTATCATTAATTCATTCAGTCTAGACCAATGAGAAACAGCTGCACTTTTCTCCTCTACACACACAAACATGTGACATTTTCATTATTGGTCAAGCAGTTAACAGAAAGGTCATCAACATGTGCATCAATGAAAATTTCATCTCTTTTTCATTTTTCATGTTTGAATAGTAACATTTATCTTTTAGTACTCAACAAAAATTCCTTGTATTTCCTAACTAAATTACCTGGATAGTCATTACACATATTCTATAAAAAAAAAAAACATACAAGGAAGACTGTATACACTTTGCTTATTCTTTATCTGATCCTGTAAGATTCTAATTCGTATTTGATCTACATTTGAACATAAACACACAATTTTACTCAGTCTCTTGTTTCTCTTGTTTTCACCACTTAACAACCAGATAATAAATAATACTTGTTTTGTTGTTTCCACGTCTTGCTGTTTCTCATTTTTATGTGTATTTTTGTATATATAAATGTTTTTTTGGCGAGGTTATAATTATTTATGCAGTTCTAACTCCCCTGTACAGTATTATGACAGTTGGAGTTCCATACATGCATACACACACACACACACACACACTCTCGCAACAACACAATATATATGAGCCATTTTTTACATATGCATATACACTTACACGCACATAAATATATACATATTAGAGCCATTGAGTTCTGTAGATTTTGACATCAGCTGACTCTAATTAGGTTCCTCTCCTTCTCTCCCCCAACCCATATACCAAAACAAATTGGTATCCCAGGAAAAAATTGGTAAAAAAGAAAGAACTAGAAACATCCAAACAGGGGGGAAAAAATCATCCAGTGCCTTAAATTTCCATTCCAAAGAAAAAAGAAGCAAGCGAGTAACTAAGGTAAAACATAGAGTTCTCAATACACTAAGTAGAGTAAAAGTAAATAAAATAAATCCTAAAGAGCTAGGAACTACCTACCTAGTTTTCAACTAAATGGAAGGTAAAATATAGGTATATAGTTCCTGGCTCTTTAGGATTTATTCTATACATATACATATATATATATAGACCACTTAGACTTAGAAAGCGTTCACTGTCAAGCGAACTTCAGTTGCCCCATTTAAGGAATGTAATTGTTTGAATAACTTGAAGAACATACTGTGGGGAAAATAAGTATTTCATCTCTTGCTGATTTTCTGAGTTTGCCATCTTACAAAAATTGGAATGGTCTATAATTTTCAGGTTAGAAAATGACTGCTAATACCCTTGGAAAAAGTATGAATGCCCTTCTCCCCCAGCTATGGGTAAATAGCAGGACAGACTGGGTTCTATAACCTTAGATGGCAACCGGTCTAAAAACTCTGAATTCAGAACCGGCCTGGAGAGGGCTGGGCTCCGTCAGGCTATCTTGCCCAAGAAACATCACCTCTTCTGTGGCTGCAGTACACATGGTGCCCCTATGACCCTAGGGGTCATGGGATAATATATATATATATATATATATATATATATATATATATATACATATATATATACAGTATAACCCGGATATAAGAGAGTTGTCAGGACCGGAGAAGAAGTATCTTATATCCGGGTTTGGTCTATTATATATATATTAACACAGGCTCTAATTTGGGACCAGATAACATCTCTCTTATATCAGGGTTTCTCTTATATCAGGGTCTCTTATATCCGGGTTACACTGTATATATATATATACATACATATATATATATATATATGATAAAATATCATTTTAATGTATGCACTATTTAGGGGGTAAAGTGCTCAATATCAGGGACACAGTGTATGTAAATATGTATATTTTTACATGTAATTAGTTTTATTTTTAATTATATTATTTATTCTTTTTATTTATTTTCATTTTTTTTTAGTTGGCAGCGTATGATTTCATTATGCCAGTCTACATCAATCATATGTCTGCACCTGCCCCAGTCTCAAACTCGACTCCATCAGTATTAAGTACTTCATCATTTTCTTCCACTCAACATCTGTTCACTCCAAGACCGTCACCTGCCAATATTATTACTCCCCGCAAAAGAGTTATAGCCACAGGCCTGCGATCAGTCATTGAGATTTCTCAATACCAGGTCAGTTTTGAATTCTCAGATGTTCAGGATGGTCGCAACTCCCCTTCTTCAAATGGAATGTGCCAGGTAAGACATTTAAGTTGTTTATTTATCTTTCAATACACCATTATTTGACATTGTTTTCTTAGAATTTATTCATTGTTTTAATCATGTTTCTGTTGAATATCTTAGGAACTGATTAAATATCATTCCATATCATATATATTAGTTTTGTTGACATTGCATCTTCTCATCTCTTGGGACTAGTGGCCATGTCATGTTCTAAAATAGTCTCATCAGGTTGATACTTTTGTATGAATGTCATACATTGTACACAACTCATCCAGTAATCTTGATAGGTTTAAATTGTCAGTTGTATGTAACTGATTTCTCAGATTAATGATTAAAAATGATTTTTAGTGAGGGTAGTGTGCAGGTCTCAGCAAGGACCCTTTTCCTCGAATGCTGGGAACTGGTGCTACAAAGAACTGTACCAAATGGCCGAAAGCATGTCACTTGAGGACTTTCAACAGCATCAACAACTGAAATGTATATCACATGCAACTCAAAGAGAGAAAAATGACAGAATCAAGGTGTCTGACTTTGCACGCTATCACAAAGGAAAGGCAAAGAAGCAAGTTCCCCTATAAATACTGGAAACAGCCATAACAGCTATTGGACTTGGCAAACCTATTTTCCTGAAAAATTGTTTTAAGAGAATTATTTGATAAATTTCAACTGAAAGCAGCACTGGCTGCTTGGTCAATGAATGCCAAGTGTTTTTTTTTTTATAAGGAAATAGCTAATGTTATCATTATCATTACCATTTAAGTATTACCCAGTGGGGTCCCCTGAACAGATTCTGGTTTATTTTTACACATTTTATTTCAGGGTTGGGCATAGTCGTAGATATTGTTTCCTGAAGGAGCTAATGAGAATTGCTGTCAGCAGGGCTGGTGTCTACTACCCCAAACCAAGAAGTGGGCCAAGCATGATAGTGGGCCCTGGGCAGTGCTTTGTGATCCACACTATCTTATCAACATTTGCTTTTTCCTATCTACATTTATACACGTTACAAATCAAACTAAGTACAACTGACTGTTATTGGATGAAAATTTTTGTGTATTTTCTCATCATTTTGGGATTTTCTTCTTTTTTTTTTGTCCAAATCCTTGAATTTGTTTTGTTCATGCTAAGTATTTTAAAAAACAAAATTCTCTATTTTTTTTTCTCCATAATGCGAAATGTGTTAAATTATTCAATCTTTTAACAAGAAAAATGTCAAGTTGATTTCTAAAATTGCCACAAAATATTGTTGATTTACTTAAGATCGATGATCTATTATGACATGTCTCTAATTTAAGATGGTCTATTATGACATGTCTCTAATTTAAGATGATCTATTATGACATGTCTCTAATTTAAGATGGTCTATTATGACATGTCTCTAATTTATATTTAGATACATTGTATTTATTTTCAGTTTTTCTAGTTGAATTGTTTATCTATATTGTATATGATCCATTATTTTACATAATTAGGTTACAATAAAATTTGTATTTTATATGAATACTACCTTACCACAAGTGAAGTAGATATAATAAACTAAAATAGAAACATATTACATCACTACACAAAAGCTTTCATGTTTCTATACTATGATTGTACTTCCTCAGGCAACGGTAGCTAACTTATGATAAAAATGATTTATTAGGGAGATTTAAAAAACATATCTTTACCTCTTTTCAGAAGTTAAAGTCGCGGGGGGCATTAGGTGAGAATTAAAAATATACTTGTGGGTATATCTCGACTAACCAATTAAAGTCAGATCAACGCTAAAATAAAAAAATAAGGTCAGAGGGCGGAGGTGGGTGGGTTATTTTTTCATGTCATGATAAACTGTCACTTGGGCATGTCATTCAACAATCATAAAAACATGGCAACAACAAATGTATTATGGATATAGCCAAGTATATGTTCAGATTTGTTGAGTAAAGTTATCAGAAACAAATTTTTAAAAAAATTAAATAAAATTCAGGAAGCCTCTTAAAGGAGCCAATAAATAAAAATAAATAAAATAAAAAATATGGACATCTATATATGATGCTAATAATAGTGAATAGATGGCAAAACATGGCAATAAAGTTGAATAAATCAAATAAATGAAATACCTGTATTAGTTGGAACATTATATACTAATAAAATAATGACTACAAAATTGTAATACATAATTATTTATGAAAATTTTTAATTTTATTTATTGACCCCTTTAGGAAAATTCGTTAATTTTAAAAAATTGTTTATTTTTTAAATTTGCTTCTGATAACTTTAGAATAATAAAATACAATAATCAAAGCTTATTGAATCAGAGGAATGAATTAGTATTAAAATGTCAGCATAAAAACAAATTCAAATTTCCTTCATGAGCCACTTTATTTATCTAACTCTTCAAATGTTGAATGTATAACTAATTCTAATTTCTATATTCCCATCTTTACACTATATTAATTATAATTTATAAATTATCCCCAGTACTAAGAATTCTCTTTTCTTTTATCACTTACATATTTTTATCTATATATTTTATGGTTGTTTTTGAGTATAACTTTGTATTTTTAAGTATACCTTTATATTTTTTAAATATAACTTGTTTTTAGATATAACTTATTTTTAAATATAACTTTTATTGTAATTTATTTCATTATATTTTATTTTAAATATATAATTTATTTTATGTTATTTTATTTTTAAATATATTTTTATTTTTATATATAACCTATTTTTTTTATATCAAATATGAACTTCTTTTAAAATATAATTTTATTTATTTTTAAATATAAATTCTTTAAATATGACTTATTTTTAAATATACCTTACTTTTAAATATAACTTGTTTTTGGAATATGACTTTGTACTTTTAAATATGACTTTGTATTTTTTAAAGATAACTTTATCTATTTAAGTTTTTTTAAAACCCATTTTATTCCTCTCTTAGTTTTTAATTAACATTTCATTCTCCATATAACCCCATCTTAATGTCATGAGGTTAATGTCCAGTTTAATTTATGAAACCTTTTCTCTTTAAGACAAATACCTTAGATATTTTATAAATTTCAACCAACTGCAGGGCAGGCTGCTTGCTCAACGAATGCCAAATGTTTTCCTCTATGGAAATCATTAATATTACCATTACCATTCCAATGTTATGAATAAAGATTATATCCAGTAAAATCATGGATATGATTGAAAGTAGTGGAAGGAGAGAATTTACTAAAAAAATCTCCATTGTGATTCTATGCCATTTTACAGATATAGATATGGTGGATCCTAACTGTGAAATATTGGTAGCAGTGAGAGGCTAATAATGTATCATCTGTGGGAATGGAGTGGAAAAATAATTCATCACCTACAAAGTTGTGTTCAAAAGCATTTATAGCCTTGTGGGTGATGAATTATTTTCCAACCAACGATCCCTTTCACACAGATGATACATTAATAGCCTCTCACTTCTCTATCACTATTTCCATGTCAAATGTTCAGACAAACTATATTTCTTACTTCCACTTATTCAGGCTTTTACATCTAGGACCTGCCATGCTACATATACATGGCTGACACATCATTATTCCATTCCTTAAAAAGTTTCTTCCCAAGAACAATTACTTTGTGTAACAGACTCCCAATGGGATGCTTCCCTTATCACTACAATCTTCAACATCCTCTTCAACATTACAGTTCTTACTCCATCCTCTTATGTAATCACGCAACACCTTCCCCGGTCATCTAAGACTTCCAACACCACAGCTGATTGATGAAGATTTCTTCGATCTCAGACCTGCCCTATCCCACATTTTGATTTAAGTTTGATCGTACGGAGGCCAAGGCTGAATCGTCGCAGGTATCTTCATGTTGGGCAGGTTCAAGCAGGGTGAAGATGTACAGGAAAAAAAAATAACGCTTGAATAAATTGAACAAAAGTAAACATTGTTTTTATATCAGTCCTCCATACAATAATTGGTTTATATCAGAGTTTGCATGCAATTAATTATCAGCCCAACCCGCATTTAAATCTGAAGTGATACTATCGTTGACTTGGTAAAGTTTGGGTTGCTGTTTTGGAAAAGTTCGGCACAAGGCTGAAGTTGAAGGCTTTCATCAGCAGATAATCACATGGGCCTCTCTCCTGTGTCTGGTCTCATCTCCATCTATTCTGCCTCTCTTCTACCCAACTGCAACTTGTCTGCCGAATTCTCTTTGTGCATTCATATTTATTGACATTGACGCAAACTGATGAAGAGAATTTGATAATTCTGGGGAATTCCTTTCTTCCACTCTCTCATATTATTGCCTCTCACTAAATCTCCTCAATGAGTGTGGGTGGCTTATCCACCCCCTCCTGGTATTTCAACTCAACTTTCGACCAGGGGAATCAACTCCAAAATTCATTGTTTACAAAAAATGAAATTTTCACTTTAAATTTGCTTTGCATTTGCAGCTGTGTGTCAATCAACATTGCCCCCTAAGTCCGGGTCACTTTTCCATTGTTTAAACTGCTCGACATACAATCCAAATTGTTTATGTGTTAATTAAATCCTCAATTCTTTCCACGGGATTTTAGTATTAACCCCTCTCATTTCAATGTCTCTCAGTACATAATACTTTCTGATGTTTTAACAAAACTTTCTTCCATTTTACTGTACAATGACAAATGGTATCACACTTATACTCTTACAATAAACTCTTTCAGGAACCCTCTACCTTGAGTGGCTCGTTTCATTGGATGGAGTGAATAATTCTATTAAAAATATCAATGTCTATAGGTTAATAATGAAAATGAATTTATTTTTAAAGGAAATATATATTTTTCAACATAATTTTCTTCCTTGTCACTGCATTTAATTCAGTCATCAGTAATATTAATCACACAGATCAAACATTATACTGTTAAAATTCCAGATCAAAATGCAGCTCATCACTGTGTTAGACTATAGACTTATTGATCCAACCTTGTAAAGTTTCAGGATGTAACGATTGACAACCGAACTGATGAAGATCTGCGTTGGGATCTGGACCTGACCGCTGATTCAGCAGCCTTCAGAGATGGAATCATCACTTTTGTCCATGAAACAGGAGTACCCCTAGAATGTTCCAAACCTGGTTTTGTAGGAAGTATCATTCCAGCGAAAGGCTCCAAAGTCTTTCGCATCATCTGCCAACCGAGTGAGTATAAAACCTGCTTAAAATTTCTTATGTTTACAGTTATGACAGACGCTATACTGTATTTCATGAGATTGGAGGGTCATGAGGAGAGAATGCACTCCATTTCAAGACCTGCATTTCAATGGAATTTACTGCACACCAACACCTCACTGATATGAGGCCCCACCACATACTATGATTGGCTTATTGCATGTGAACTACTTTGAATTCTTTTAGGTATCAGTTCTCTGGTCAACTTTTATCATTTCTTTTGAGTCAGACACAGTGGCTCACATTTTCAGTTGCTGTTTGGATATCTTTTAGGGTTTTACTTACTTTTCTCTGATTTTCTGATTCCAATGAATGTTAGTGTTGAGATGTTGAGTGTTTCCACGTGAGTATATGGTAATAACGAACAAACACAGTCATAGGGAAAAATACTGGTATATTCAGAGAGGTATTTACATCAGAGAGATTAGTAGTAGAACGAACGTAGGTTAGTAGTAACAATAAGTAATAGTAATAAAGTCCAACGGTATCTTCCGGTCGAGAAACGGAAGTGTAACTGATCACTACGGAAGTCTCACTCTGCACTACACTGCTACACTGCTCACAGTCTCTAGAACTACTGTTCTATTTATAATAATAGGATCAGTCTATTGTGGTTGTGAAGGTGGGTGCGCCCCAACAGTTAGCCATCTCTGCAAGTGCATGCCTATGTATACTCGGCAGACAACTTCAGCAGGGAAATGTTTTGCCTTTCACCCCATATCTTAATGCACATCAAAAGATTTTTCTTTTTGTACAAACACTTACTCCAAAGCTTATTTAATTTACACATCTTGACTATGATGTCATTGTATTATTTCTAAGTGAGAGAGCAGCATGCCAACAAACTGATGCTGGATGATGAATATACAAAGGTCGGTAGACCCATCAAGACACCCAGTTTAATAAGCACATTCGGGCACATGCATCACAGCCAAATAGGCAAAAGAAGTTTTGTCAAAAGCAATGCATGATCCTGTTGGTGGTGCTCAGTTAGAAATACATGCAGTATTGTCTGTATAAGGAAACCAGAACATGCTTTCTTATGTAGGAGTTATTGACAGTAATGAAATATCTTTCTTAAGGTTTCCTGTTAAAAGCATAAAACTGAAGAAAAAAATCAAACTTTACAATATGTTTCCACTCAAAACGCTTTCGTTGCTGCTTTGTTTGGACATTGTGGCTTGGCTGTGCTGGCCCATTTTGGAAAATAAATGACTATAAAGACACTGACGGTAATTTCTCATAGGTGCCATCACTGTTCCACTGGGCTTAGGGTGGGAAAATAATTATATGAGACTGCCTGCTGAAAAGCTGAATCAGCACAAAGATGACATCAGACATGGTAAACTTAACAATTATTTTATTCAAACTGCCACTCAATACATTTTACTCCAAGTATTCCCCAGTGCTTGCAATCACTATGATCAACATTATTGATATTGTTGTAAACAGTCATTTTTGTTTCAAATTAAACAACACCCCAAACACACAATATAATAAAAAATATGTTAGAAAAGAGGTTGCATTTTATACTAATATATGTCTATGCTGGCTTCAAAATAGCACTAGTTGCTAGTCAGCCTAT
>OZ038495.1:41927224-41954724 GCA_964036315.1 Acanthosepion esculentum | reverse complement strand
TTCGCTGGCTTTAAATAATCTGCAAAAGGTTGATAAACCATAGAAAATGAATCTCTCAATCAGTTCTCTGTTTCTGCTTCCCAAAACCATAAGTACAACTTCTAGGTCGGGAGTTGGATCATTTCCTCTTATTTGAATAATTTTGTTTTCCATTTTTCCAGAGATTTCAGAAGAATATAGACCAGGTTCTAAGACCCTAACCTGTCAAGTTCTGTTCCAGTCTGCAAAGCCTCTGTCATTTCGGGGATCAATCACTTTTCTTGACCAGTATGAGAACAGGTATGACTCCCATTTATGTCAAATGTTTTGATTTTCAAAGTATTGCATAATATTTGCACATGCATGCAGGAAATCAATCAAATTCATGTATTTAATTAAGTTTCAGTGTTTCAAATGGACATGTACACAAACTTTAATCTTTATATACGGGTTAAATGGTAGGATATGCTAAACTGCATAGCATTGGTAGGGTAACAAGTCTAGGAGTAAGACAGTTGGATTGAAAACTGACCTGAATTGGGATGTGCAATGCCATGCTATAGACACACCAGCTGCTACAGCTCTCGTAAATAATTTGCCCCATTGACCTTAATGGATAACAGAACTTCTAGTCATGTTTGATTTACAAACTGAATCGTTATGTTTCCAAAGAACTCTCTGTATATGTGAGCTTTTTCAGCAAGTACTTTGGATATGTGTTGTGGTGTAATGGATATCGGCTTGGAGTGTGAACTTGGAGAGCCGAGATCAAATTTCAGTTGCATTCATTAGATTCACTTACTCACAAATACTCTTGGGAAAGGTATGAATCCATCTCTTCTTCTCCCCCCCCCCCAGATATGTGTTGAATAGCAGGACAGACTGGGTTCTTTAGCCTTGGTTGGCAACTAGTCTACCACAGAAAGAAATGGCAACCTACTGCAGGAAAACATCTGCCTCATCAGTAATGCATTAAAAGATACATGATTGCCCAAACGTGTATAATGTATGGCACTTAAATTACTGAAATAAATGATAAAATGGAAAACTGTTATGACATATTTCATTTAGAAATAATATCTTCAAAGAACTGGTTTATTGATGGAGTTCATCCTATATACAATCAACGCTGGCTACAGTTTACATCAAGACATTAAAGATACATTTATTGGTCTTAACTAATCTATGAAAACAATCTTATTTGGTTAAGTAAATAAATGGATGCGTGTTGTGGTCTAATGGATATTGGCTCCGAGTGAGAACCAAGTTCAAATTCCAGTTGAGTTTGTTAGATTCACTTAGGCACAAATATTCTTGGGAAATGTATGAATCCATCTCTTCTCCCTCCAGCTATGGGTTGAATAGCAGGACAGACTGGATTCTTTAGCCTTGGTTAGCAACCAGTCTACTGCAGAAAGAAATGGCAACCTTCTGCAGGGAAAAAATCTGCCTTGTCAGCCATGTATCGAAAGATACATGATTGCGCAATCGTGTATCACGTATGGCATTTAACTGACTGACTGACTCTTTCATACCAAATACAAATGCTACTTAAGTTAAATTATTTTTTTACATTTTTCTCCCCTGGCATGGTGCTTATTTGGTATGGAATGTTTATTATTTTTTTAAATAGTTTTCTTGGCAGTATG
Organism: Acanthosepion esculentum; assembly: GCA_964036315.1. Lineage (NCBI taxonomy): Eukaryota > Metazoa > Mollusca > Cephalopoda > Sepiida > Sepiidae > Acanthosepion > Acanthosepion esculentum. Next base: position 41,953,096 of record OZ038495.1, on the reverse strand, counting down.
ATTAATTTAATAAGTTGAAAAAAAAATTTCTCTGGGTCTGACTATTCCTGATGGCACTTGTATCTGGTGCAAGAGAGTATTTTGATTGGATCTCATTGTTCTTGTAGTTTTTATTGAATATGAACTGCACAATATGGAAGCCATTATTAAATAAAGATAAATGAAAAGAAGACTTCAACAGCAGCTGTAAGAAAAATAAGAAGCCTTAGTGGATGTAGTTGGACATAACAATCAAAAGCGCCCGCAGAGTCAGCAGCAGGCAGAGAGGCTTAAAGCTCCAAGTTCTAGACTAAGGATTGGGATAATAGCCTTGTGGATTAAAGTATTGGTTCATGAATTTGGTGACATGCTAATTGTGAGTTCAATCCCACTGCCAGGTTGAGCAGACTGAGATAGTAGAAACCAGGAGTAATAATTGAGCAATATTAAATAAGGATGAGTTCAATCTTTGCATTGGGTTGGGCAAACTGAGATTCATTGAATTCAAAGACAATCTGAATTCAGTCCCTGGGCTGCATTGTACAGACTCAGTGGAAAGAAGGAGAGTAATAACTGAGCAGTAGTAAAAGTAGAAATAAACCAGATACTCATAGGCATGGACAACAGAACAAGAACAAACTGCATGTAGATTAATAACTCAAATAATTCAAAATTCCATCAATGTTAACCAGTTCAACAGACATCTGAAGAAGCCTTGACGGCACAACAGCTGAAAGGCTGTGATAAGTACAACAAAGGTTTGGTTTGGTTTGTTGTGTTTTACGGCATATCAACCTCAATGGGTTGTTTAATGCCGACAACTTTTTCTTTCTTTTTTTTTTCCTCTCTGGTAATATTTTGTCTTGTCACTGGAGAATTTTCAGAGGGAAAAATTAACAAGAGTTAACTGATAACTGACATCCATTAAATATGGCACGTGGAACTTGAACAGTCTACCCCAGTGAGTGAAATAAAGGGTTCAGTTCGACATTCCAACCACCTGAAGAAGGCCGGAGTGTACAACAGCCGAAACGTTGTAATAAATATGGCGACAAAGATGAGGACAATAGACCAAATAATGTAAATAATGTACATAATACCTCATCTCAGAAATATAGACAGATATATTGCTGGTAATAGTTTTTTTTTTTTTTTTTTTTTCAAATATATATTGCTGGTAATAGTTTTTTTTCTTCAAAAATTTATTTCTGGTAATAATTTTTTACAAATTATTTCTGATATTAAAACCTATTTTTACACTTTTATAATGCTTTTTACCTCAGTTTCGAGGTTAACTATTTGCCCATAGCTGGGACCCTGACTGGTGCTACCACCCCAAGTCAGGGTGGACCTGGGAACACCAGCAATTAAGAGGTGGTTCTATGCTCCTCAAAACCTCCTGATCAGAGGCCTTGCTGTTGGACGTATTTTATCATCATACCCAGGACGTGGATGTAGTTTATCGTCATACCCAGGACACAGATGTAGTTTATCGTCATACCCAGGATGCAAGTACAACAAAGATAAGGACAACAGTCTGAATGTAAATCATGTAAATAATTATAACTTCTCATGTGAGGAATTTAGACATAAATAAACTGCATTCTTATCATCAGACACAATTTGTGGGAATGGGACGTTCCAGTGTATCCCATATGTCGTTGCTGATTTGGCATGGCCAATTCGGCATAACCAATTTGACATAGGAATTTTTCGGCAGAGGGACGATTAGGCGTCAGATTACTATTTCATCGTTATAGTCAATTTCTCTCTCTCTCTCTCCCTCTCTCTCTCTCTCTCTCTCTCTCTCTCTCTCATTAAATAGTCAAATTAGTACTTTGTCATTATATGCTCGAATAGTCCAATTTAAGAAAAGGAGTAGTCGGAGGCATTTTTTATTAAATTTATTGATGCCTTACAGGAAGTTCACAAAGGACATGTTGCATTTCTTGAAAAGTTGATCACTGGATATACAACCACCAAAAAGCTAAAAAAATATAGAGATGTTGATGAACGACTCACAAAAGTCATAATGGAAGCTGAATCATTAAATCCTATTGAATTCCTGAAGGATGTTGCTCATAATTATGAAATGAAGAAATAATTTCTAAGATTAAATAGCTTTACTGAGTTTTTTTAAGTTTTTTTAAATACAATATTTTTAATTTAAGTTTTTAATTTACATTATTCCATTAGTGTTTTAATAGGATCCTTAATTCCCTAAATGAATAAAAAATCATATTGAAAGTTGGGTGTTTTCAATGCTTTTATCCTTTTGAGGGTTGCCTCCGGTTAAAGACAGTGACATCGAAACAGTCTGATGCCTAAACGCCCTACCAAATAGTCCAATTATTTTTCTGATGCCAAATCACTGACGCCAAATGGGCTACAACAAAACATACCAAACCCACAATCTGTTCCTGATGTTAGTCTGTACCCCACACACCAGGTAATGCACTCTACCACCTTGAGCTTCTCATCAATGGCGCTCATCAACTTGCTGGGATTAAGGAAATTGATAACCAGCACCTGCTTGACAAACTCAGCTATTCTTTCAACATCTGATCACTTTAAATATTTCTTTTGGTCAATGATGACATGTCCTCACCAGAGGCCTGAAGCTCATCCCTAACCTTGAATAGTAAGGACCTAGTCACTTTGCGTCCTGGGTAAGATGATAAACTAAATCCAACAGCAAGGGCTCTGATCAGGAGGTTTTGAGGAGCATGGAACCACCTCTTAATTGCTGGTGTTCCCAGGTCCAACCTGACTCAGGGTGGCAGCACCTGTTAGAGTCCTAGCCATGGGCAAATGGTTACCCCACAAATTGATGTCAAAGCACTATGAAAGTGTAAAAATAGGTTTTCATACCAGCAATATATTTTTGTAAAAAATTATTACCAGCAATGAATTTTGAAGAAAAAAAAGTTATTCCCAAACAATACATTATAACCAGCAAAACATTTTTTGAAGAAATATTACCAGCAATAAAAATCTTGTCAGTATTAAATAACATATTGAGGTTGATACGCCATAAAACAAACCAAACAAAATCTAGTCACTTCCAAGAATGTGACTCTGAGTTACGGTGGTTGAGAGTTGGTGTCATAAAAACAGCATGGCTTTTGATTTCCAAATTGGAAGCTGCTCTTGATATATTTGAAAGAAAAATGAGAATGTAATAATTTGGAACATACCATGTAACATTATATGAGGTGGTCTTCCATTTATGATCTGTCAAATATGTGTTCTCAAATAAATGTTGCACTTTTTGTATATACTGTGTTAGCCACTATGCAATAAGCATTTTTTGTGGACATTTTGTTTTAAATTCACCCCAATATTTGGACACAAACAATATGATTGAGCCTAATTTAACAGGTTAACCAAACTCATAACTATATACACTGTATCTACATAATCTCTCCTTATAAATAGATACATAGTTATCTCCATAAGCCTGAAGGTCTTAGAAGAGGAAAAAACAAGCAAATTCTAAATTTTGTCTGAGTTAATTCTTCCTTTTGACATGGAACTTATTTTTTTATTACTAGATTCTATCTTTCTGTTGTGGCCACAGCAGATAATTGTTTGCTGACCTGTTACAGTTTCTTTGCCAGTCATCAACAGGACTACCACATCATTTGTGCCCCTGTAAGTATCATTATTACATATTAACAACTAATTTAGCTTAGCCTGTTAGTAGACAGATCAATTCACTTGTGTCTTGAGTTCAATCTTCATGAAGTGCTCACTACTAAGACTTTGGATCAGACTAGTTAAGAGGAATGCTAACTGACTGATCAATTGATTTGTTTGTTTAACGGCATATCAACTCATTATGGCTCATTTAATGCTGAAATTTAATTTTCTTGGGAGCTTTGAAGTAATAAAAATATAATATACGTTATTCTGTTTTCATAATTGAATACATGGTAGATGATACTCAGCTTTTGTGTGTGGACATGATTACAAGAGGTGGTGGTATGTGTGTGTTTTATGTTCTAGTTTTATTTTGGAATACCGTTTAAGGAATTGTAGGAAATTATATGGACTATTGTCATGAAAGTTCTTCCCCATTGATTGTTCGATTGATTTTGTTTGGTGTTATATCAACTTCTATGGGTTATTTAATGATGAAATTTTGTATGAAATTTTATGCTTTCAACTACATATATTTTGTACATAATTTTATACTTTCACTGTAAAGATATGTTTAGATATATTTTTTGTAGATCATAAAATGCATTGTTGGTAATTTTACTATAAAAATGTATTTTGTACATCATAAAATGCATTGTTGGTAATTTTACTATAAAAATGTATTTTGTAGATCATAAAATGCTTTGTTGGTAATTTTACTATAAAAATGTATTTTGTACATCATAAAATGCTTTGTTGGTAATTTTACTATAAAAATGTATTTTGTAGATCATAAAATGCATTGTTGGTAATTTTACTATAAAAATGTATTTTGTACATCATAAAATGCATTGTTGGTAATTTTACTATAAAAATGTATTTTGTAGATCATAAAATGCATTGTTGGTAATTTTACTATAAAAATGTATTTTGTAGATTATAAAATACATTGTTGGTAATTTTACTATAAAAATGTATTTTGTACATCATAAAATGCTTTGTTGGTAATTTTACTATAAAAATGTATTTTGTACATCATAAAATGCTTTGTTGGTAATTTTACTATAAAAATGTATTTTGTAGATCATAAAATACATTGTTGGTAATTTTACTATAAAAATGTATTTTGTAGATCATAAAATGCTTTGTTGGTAATTTTACTATAAAAATGTATTTTGTACATCATAAAATGCATTGTTGGTAATTTTACTATAAAAATGTATTTTGTACATCATAAAATGCATTGTTGGTAATTTTACTATAAAAATGTATGTTTTTATTTTAGTGTTACATCGATTGTATTTTATTATAAAAATCTACTGTTGTTTTTCATTTGTGGGTTCACTATTTGCCAATAGCTGGGGCCCTAACTGGTGCTACCACCCCAGATTATGGTGGACCTGGGAACAACAGCAATTAAGAGGTGGTTCCACACTCATCAAAAGCTCCAGTCTCCCAATCAGAGGCCTTGCAGCCAAATGTAGTTTATCTTCATACCCAAAATGAGACACTAACTGAATTTTCATAGTTAAAAATTGGCTAGTTATAGAACATTAATGGTAAGCAAACAAAATTAAAATTACAGAAACTTATCTTTCCATCTAACATCTCCACAGGTATTATATATATATATACATACATACATTCATACATATATGTATATATATATATATTTAGTTTAGGAATAACTAGGTAATCCGTATGGGTAGACCCAAGGAGGATAAAATCCAGAGAGCTCAATGTAAATCAGAGCTAATAATTTAAATAAAAACAGACCACTTTAAGGTTCCATGTAATAAATTATTTTACCACAGCCCTTTTAAAAGACCGTGGATCATCAGCAGATCATCAGATTTTATTTCCAAATAAAATCTGATGATCCGCTGTCCTTTAAAAGGGCTGTGGTGAAATAATTTATTATATGGAACCTTTAAGTGGTCTGTTTTTATTTAAATGTGTGTATATATATATATATATATATATATATATATATATATATATATATATATATATATTATGAAATAGATTAAGCCCAACAGTTATTTTAATATATTTTCCATTTATACATTATTTTTATAAATATAATTTATTTAAGTAAATGCTTTGTTTTTTAGTTAAACAGTATTATTTACATTTCCCAAACATTGAGGCTGGCAAATGTAATTAATACTGTGTGTACATATAATAATACTAATGATATATTTTGTGTGTTTGTATATGAAGAATACAGCTTAATTTTCTCAATACTTACTAAGTTTAGCTTCATACAGTACAAATCCAAATTGTATATATTATGCATGAGAAAATTGTGTTGTACCAATCTTCTAATTTGGGTAGAGTCAATCTGCCATGAACATCAGTATTTGTCATCCATGTTTTTTCAATGATTTGAACATTGATGACCAGTGCCATTAAGGAATATGCAGTACCCTTAAAGCACTAAAAACACAACTGAGCTTAATAAGGTAAACTTAGACTGGCACAAAACCAAATTAGTTGATGGGAGTATATTGTAATGATTGGAGTCACTTCATCACTGATTTGGTCTGTGAGACAACATTACTAAAAGCTACTCTACAATAGGTGACTAAACTTAATTTTCTTTGGTGAGCTGACATTTTGTAAGTTTGACTTAATTATCATATCACTATATTAACATAATCCCCCATTACTCCTTTTTAAGAAATTCCATTAAAATACTACTTTTTCCATGAATAAATTTCCAAATTTTATCAAAAAAAGAAAAGTTTTCAATTTTGTATTCAGTCTTTCATTTTTAAAAAGAATTACTGGGAAAAAACAGGTATCAATTTTGTATTCAGTTGCTCATTTTCAAAAAGGATAAAATTAAACTGGTATGTGAAATGATAAACATTTACACTAAATTTGTTATTTATAAAGTTTTTGAAAAAAAATTACTTGATTTGTCAGAAATTTTGCAAATGTCTCAATGTTTGCTTTCTTCTTTGTTCACTTTGTGGTAAGTATTTTAACAATTAGTAAATAAAGTAATTGATCAATAATCATTACCTGTTCTAATTTTAATAATTATTTTATTAACAAGCATATATGAATTTAGCATATCTAGAAGATTTGTTGTCCAATCATTTCTTTTTGGACATTGACAGATAGTTAGTATAACTATTAGGTCATCCCATAAGTTCTGTCCGAATTTTAACTTTTTGTTAAAATGAACAAAATTTAAAGAGTATTTTATAATGTTTAATGGAGCTGAACATTATTTTTATGTTTAGATGCATTTAAACTGATCAAATTTTATTTCAGAGAACAATAAAATTAAATTTTGTTTGATTAAAACCCTGCTAACATGGAAGTACCCAAGAATCATTTGAGGCACATAATGCTTTATGAGTTCAAGAAATGAAACTCAGCAGCCGAAGCGGCTAGAAACATTCACTCAGTTTATGGAGAGGAATGTGTGAATGAAAGAACTTGCAGAAGATGGTTTGCAAAATTCAGAGGTGGAGATTTCACCCTTGAAGATGAAGATCGAACCAGACGTCCAGTTGAGTTTGATGAAAAATTTCTTGAAGCAGCCCTTGAAGAAAATCCTGCTTTATCAGTCGAGGAATTGGCAGTGGTTCTCAGTTCAAACCATACAACTGTTCATCGTCATCTTCAACAATTTAGAAAAGTTCCTAAACTTGGAAAATGGGTGCCTCATGAATTGTCTGAAAACAACCTCAAATCCCGAGTTGACATCTGCTCTTCTCTCCATTCTCGCCAACGTGTTTCACCTTTTTTGGATAGACTTGTGACTGGCGACGAAAAATGGATCTTTTATCGAAATGTTAAGCGTCATAGACAGTGGCTTGGTAAAGTGGAAGGACCCCAGCCACAGCTGAGAAGGGAACTTTATGGGCAAAAGGTTCTTTCAATCTGGTGGGATTGCCAAGGAATAATTCACTTTGAATTCTTACCACCTAATGCAACAATTAATGCTCAAATATATTGTCAGCAATTAGGGCGTTTGAACTAAGCTTTGAGGGGAAAAGACCTGCTCTAGTGAATTGAAAACGGGTGATGTTTCATCAGGACAATGCGCGACCACACACAGCAAGAATCATGTCACAAAAGATCGAAGAACTTGGTTGGGAGGAAATTCCTGATCCACCTTATTCTCCCGATCTTGCTCCTTCAGACTACCATTTGTTTTGTAGCTTACAGAATCATTTGGAAGAAACAGCTTTTGTAACACAGGAAGAGGTTAAAACTGACATTTGTGAGTTCTTTGAATCAAAACCAAAAGAATTTTACAGTAATGGAATTAGTAAGCTTGTTAATAGATGGAAGGAAGTCATAGATAATCAGGGAAAATACATTGTTGATTGAATCTGTAATTAAATGTAACATTTGGTCACTTGTTTTCTTTATTCAAAATTCGGACAGAACTTATGGGATGACCTGATATTAAGAATTTTATTGATTGGTTCATATCATTTTAGATAATTATCCCATGATAAAAGCGACTTCTTTGTTTGGGGTTGGTTAAAGGAGTAAGTCTGTTATACCAAACCAAGACATTGGAAGAACTCAAAGGGCAAATACAAGAAGTTATGTCTTCCATACCACAAGATTTCCTGGTAAAATCATTTGACGTAATTCCTGGGCAGTTTGATAAGCTGATAGCGAAATCTGGTGCCCATATCTAATTTTAAATAAATCCTCATGCTAAACACTTTCCTCTCATATCCATTTCTTGTAAAAATTATAGTAAAGAAAATCAATACTCATATGTTAGTGCCCTTCCATAACCTAGTTTTATGCGAAGCACTAGGTGGTTATGCAGACGTCTCAAAATCATCAGGCAGTGCAAGTGATGAGATACGTAATTCCTTATTGGCACTGTTCTTATAGCATTCGAGTTTGTCTTTATTATACAATATACAAGGTAACCAAAAAAGTCCTGTCCGTTTTTAAAGGAAAAAAAGAAAATGCTTCACTGTATGTGTAACTTATATTTAGTCTTCGAAGTAATCGCCATCGGCATCCTGCACCTTCTGCCAACATGTCTCCAGCTGTTCAATGCCCTTGCGGTAGAACTCGAGGGTGGGGGGTTGACACAAAGAAGTGGAGTGGAAGAAGTGGTAATCGGATGGCGCAAGTTCAGGTGAATAAGGTGGATGGCACAAAGTCTCCCACCCAAGTTGCTGTATGGTATCCCTGACCACTCGTGCGACATGCGGCCTGGCGTTGTCATGGAGTAAAAGCACACCTTTGCGATTTACTAGTGCTGGCTACATCTGGCGCAATACCTGTTGCACACGTTTCAATTGCTGTGAGTATAGGTCTCCAGTGAATGTTTGGCCCATTGGTAGCAGTTCATAATGAACCACTTGACGACCTGTCCACCAGATACAAAGCATAATCTTGCGTGGGTGCATAGGCGGTCTTGCAGTGTGAGGGACAGCATGTCTGGAACACTTGGGAGTTTCATACAAAACCCACTTGCTCAGTTTGTACGTCTTACCTATGCAGTGCAGGTGAAGTCTGTTTCATTGGAAATGTTGAACTGTCTTGCAAGTTCGCCACATGTTAGACTACTGTCCTCTTCAATGGCCGCCTTCAGGACCCCGTCATTCAAGACCTGTGGTCGTCCACTGCGAGGCTCATCATGTAGAGACAAATCTCCCGACTTGAATTTTCGAAACCAACGCCTTGCAGTATGTTCATCCACAGCACTATCCCCAAATGCTTGACATATGCGGCGACCTGATGCAGCTGCTGACAAGCCCACTTTGAAGTCTTAAAGCAAAAAACCCTGAACGAGATCTCTAGACACTTCCATCCTTCTTACAGCTGTCTGACTTATAACTGATGGCTGGGGATGGTGCACATGTTTTTTATAACGTCTGATGTTCCTACTTCCGGCTATCTGAATTTGAAAACAATTGCTACACGCGTTTCGTATATATTTCAACTTCATTCAATGACTAATCAAAAAACGGACAGAACTTTTTGGGTTACCTTGTATATATTGTTAAATCTCTCTCTCTCTCTCTCTATATATATATCTATATATATATATATATATATATATATATATCTATATATATATACATATATATATATATGTATATATATATATATATATATATATATATATATTCATCCATAGACAGATTGTTTCACTGTATCGCAACTCTTCAGTGTGGCTAGACATCTAATTGCATCAAGCCGGGATTGAAACCCAACCGATTTAGCATCAGTCAGAGATTCTACCCCCAGGCTATTGTTGCATGGCAGAGAGGATGGAAATTTTAACGTTTTCTATGCAAAATATGTCAGTGGCCCGGACAGCTCAATTCAGTTCAGTTGAAGGGCAATAATTTCATTTTTTTTCTGAATTTGTTTTCATTACAGCCTTGATTTTTGTCTTTATAGGGAACATCACTTAAAGGTCAGAAGAACAGTTCAGATGAAAGCATGGACACTGGTGAAGCCGTATGTGTTCCCTATCACACATACATGGGCTGCCTCAGTGAAACAAGTACTCCTACTTCCAGTTCAAACTTTCACGCCAACTCTTCTACTGTTTACGAATCACCAAACCCATCAGGTTTGTACTATGATTGGGAAGCTTGTAAGCAAAACATTTGGTTGCAAGACAGTGATAAATGCTCAAAAACATGAATCTTTTATAAGTGCCTCTCTCTTGCCATTAAATCTTTCATATATATATATATATATATATATATATATTTAAGTATATATATATATATATATATATATATATATATATATATATATATATATACTTAAATATATTTGCAATGATACAGAAGTTTGGACGCTAGAATTAAACAACACGTGCCTGCGAAAATATTGAATAAAAATTTTTCGTTAGGCGATTCCATTCGAAATACGTATGGGTCGTCGATTGCGGATCATTTCATAAATAATCCTACTTGTGCGTTGGATTTCAGTGTGACCTGGTTTTCTGTTTTGGCCAGGGCACACTCAGTATTCCATCTCAGGGTGTTGGAGACGCTGTACATCAAGTCCAGGCGACCGTCTCTTTGCAAACAAAGGGACTGTTTGCTGTGCTGAGTCTCTAGCATCTTTGGTGGTATTACTTTTATTATATATATATACACTTTTTTTCTTCCCTGCCCATTTATTCATGTCATCCATTACAGACATTTTGTTCTTCATACTTTCTATTCCCTGTTAACAGATCTAATGAGAGGGGACGAAACCGGTCGACTGGTGTTTTTATTTTAAATCTATCATGGCCTTTAATTAAAAAATTTGTTTTCTATGCCTTGATATATATATACATATATTGAAGATACAAGTCTTTGTGAGCAAAGTTTTGAACTCAGTGGCATTGACCAAACTGCTGAACCTGGCAGATTATGCGATCTCACTGAAAACCTACCTATAGTCCACTCAGCATAGCAGATATGTATATTTGAAGAGTCCAGGAAAGATTTATGCTTAAAGACACTATTCAACTTCACTTGATTATCATTGGACATAATGTCCAATAGGTCTAAAGCACAATGGATCTAATGATGGTCTCCCCTGCCCAGGAGCACTCTCTCTCTATCTGTCACTCTATCTTTCTCTCTCTCTGTATGTATGTACACACATGAAAACAAACACACACACACACACATACATATATATGTGGGTGTGTTTCTAAATAGCCAAGTAATAGGAAAGAACAGTCAGGTTTATAATACAAAATACTTTAGTGACCAATACATAGTAGAGTATTATAATTATTTTTTTTTAAATATTATAGCAAAAAAAATGGTGACTTACCTCATCAAACCAAGCAACAGTGCATCGCATGTATCCTACGATGGAAAATGTGGTGAGAAAGAAAATTACTTACCAAAAAAAGGACACGTATTTCGTATGACATGCTGAAGACGGAATATGTAAATTAAAAACAAGTCCGTCGCAAGAGTCGCTGTAAAAGTATTTTGGTATGCAAAAATTGGGTGTCCTCTCCCAGTTGTTGATGAATGGAAAAAATACTCGGCCGATAAAAGCAGTTATGTGTTCTCAAATCGGCAAGAAAAATTCAGGCATTTTGGCTACCACATTTGTCGGAGAGTGAGTTATTTTTCTGACTGGTTGCGTTCATTGTGTTTTGTGAGATAGTACCTGTGAATCGAGTTTTCGGCATTTCTTTCTGCCCCTGATGTTTGAATCTGAACTTAGTGATTCATTCTCTGCATTGTGGAAGTAATCTGCGACAAATATTTCCTTTGCAATCCCAGATTGCCTACAAATATATCTCCATCACAACACAGAAATTACTGTCTCGAAATCGAAACTCAAGTTCAAAGATCAATTTCAAAATTTAGAGCACAGTTTCATTCTCAAGTAATGTTAAGAATAACTTATAGAGAAATCAGTTTACTCAATTTATAAGTTAGGAAAGGTGTTGGTATGAGGGTTCCTATTTCTTATCAGGGGGTCTTGGCTGGCTTTTATGAATGAAAAGATCAGGAATGTTTATTGTTTGCCAAGTTTTTGATGTCATTTAAGGTTGCGGGGCATGATTTTTGTCTGGTTACACTAACTCTTATCAGGCTTGTCTACATTACAATCTTTTGGTGTTTATTTATTTGTTTATTATCTTCTCTATCCGACTGCATTGATACTTTCTTAAAAGGGTATTTAGGTATGATTGAGTTATATTTTTAATTTTATTATTTTACATATGTCTAAAATTAATTGAATTTCCTAATAGACTATATATGGTATTGTGAAATTTTTATATTTTAGGATTTAATTACATTCTTATTAATTTTTAATTTTTTCTAATTATTTTTTGATCAAGAATAGATGTAAATATGTGTGTGTTATTCCTTTATTAATTAATTATTTTTTAAAGAGTATATGAGGCAGTGTCTACAGAACACCGCTATTTCATTTCTTTGATTTAATAAATTTTGTTTTTCAGAAACTTAATAATGTATACCTTTTCATGTAGGCATAAAGGACATGGGTCTTCCAAAGTTCTACAAATTCTTGTTCTATTTATTATTTTCCATTTTACTGTTGGTATTTTATTTTTTTCTCTTAAATGCCAAAAATATTTGGATAGGGTTGTCTGGTTTCAGTACCTAATATAATTGAAGGAACTTTGGTGTTGTCTCCACCTAATTTTAAATTGATTTTTTGTGGACAAGAATGTCCATTACACCCATATATCAGTATAATTGATTTGGATACATTGGTCTTGTATCATGATGAAAAAGACAATGCACAATGTGCAGAAAAATATGAAATCTTTATATATCACAATATAATAATAGAATTGAAATTTTAATAGTTTACATGTAAAAATCTTGGTACATATGAGAGATAGGAAAAGTCTGGTAGGAGGTATATATATATATATATATATATATATATATATATATATATATATTTTGAATGATAAAAATTATTAAAAAAATTGAAATCTTCAGACACACTGGGTTGTAGATTAATATTCTTTCTTTTATTATTATTATTTCATTTAGATTCCTCGACTAGTTTAGGCCAATATTTTGTTCTTCTGATGATGATGGCCATCATCATCAGAAGAAAAAGATATTTCTGCTTGCTGGTAGCAGTGAACTACAGAAATGAATGTCTTGATGGAGAAAATGAACTTTTGTCTGTAGTTTTCATTTGTTTTTTTTTATTTGTTTTTTTATCTTTTTAACATGAATTTTTTAACATTCCTTGTGTTGGTCAAACAGTCTCTTTTAAGTTGTTATTTGTGATGAGAGCTGGATGGATTCATGCTGCTTTGAATTCCCTTGGTCAGTTTGGTAGTTTTATTGGTTCCTGGAGAGGGGATGTGTCTCTGTTAAGTGTGTGTGTGTGTGTGTTATTTGGTTCTTAGGGAGTGAGTGAGTATGATATGTGTAAGCGTGTATATTGCTGTGGGTGTGTGTTATCATTTGGCACATTAGGGAGTGAGTGAGTATGATGTGTGTAAGTGCGTATATTCGTGTGGGTGTGTGTATAAGTGTGAGGCCTCAACACCTCCGTAAGCATGTCTGTTTTGTGTGGGTGAGAAATGTGGGTAGGTTTTGATTTGTAGGGTTATGTATTACTACTATCTATATTGTTAAATTTATAGTTTAGCCCAGCTGGATAGTGTGTTTTTAAACGTTGTATCCACTTATTTTCATGGAACTCTAAAATCTTTCTAATGTTATATGCTCTGGACTTTACTATTCTCTCAATTATATATATATATATATATATATATATATATATATAAAGATTGGAGGAAAAACTATTCTTAGCTCATGCATTTCATCCTCTGAGGAACTTTATTATAGCAATAGCATCATTGATAATATCTCTTACAGGCTAAGAATAGTTTTTTCTCTTGTTTTTTTATTCATTTTGTTCCTTTCCAGATACACTCTACCTGAAAATAATTTACACATGTACTCAAACAAACATAAATATATATATATATATATATATATATATATATATATATATATATATATATATATATATATAAAATGTACATGTATATATGTATCCTAATGTAGTAATCACTGTTTGACCATGTCGTGAAGGAAGATATGTTTATTTACAATGTTGCAATGATGGTATAGCCTTATAAGGTCACCAGCTATTTGTTGGATATATTATAACAACCACAACATTATAGAATGAACAAAATTAATTTATTAACTTTGATATTTCCATTTGTTTATATACACCATCTATAGATTAATTTTGAAAAGGCCACTTGCTTCTTATTGGCTCATAGCTTCATATCCTTGTTGTGAAAGATTTCTGATTGATTGATTGAACTCTATTTTTATTGATGGTAAAATTTTGATTTCCTTGTTATTATTTGTTTATTTCTTTTCTTAAATTTTATTTGTCAAAGCATTCTGATTGGTTGGTCAAACTATGGCTTTGTTTGCCTGGCGATTATTATTATCTGTCTATTTTTAGGGATGGTGAAATTTTGGTTTTCTTATTTTTTTGTATTTATTTATTCCTCTATCACCTCAACCTATTTCTAAAAATACCTCAAATGTGTATACATAGACATTTAGGTATGACACAAAAATGTGAAAAAGTTTTACTTTTTCAATTTAAATTAACTCTTTTGTACTTTGCACATAAAAGATCTAGCACCATCTTGAGTAGTATCATCTATTAAAATTCTTCATCAATCTTTAAGTATAAGTATCTTACAACACTTTCATTATTTTAAGTACCTTACAACACTTTTATTAGATGTAGGCTATTATATCATCATTGTCTTCATCATCAACTGCAGCAATCATTGAGTGGATAAAACTTTTTTTTTTCAATTTAATGATGCCATAAAATTGCATCAGGAAAGTCTTCAAATTTATCAAATTTATTTATTTACTTTATCCTTATTTTTTGTGTAAATTTACCAGAGAGTCGAACAAGACTCTCTGGTAAATTTACACAAAAAAATAAGGATAAAGTAAGTTATAAAATAAAAGCTGTTTGTTGCAAAAATTTGTAGCTACTTTAGTGTCCTTAATCACATATTCCTAAGAAATGATTTTCCTTTTTGCAGAGAATAGCTGCTAGGTATTGAATGTCATTTTTCTTGGACAGCTGATGACACTGACAACTCCACTCACACACAGAGAAATCATAGATTTATCTTATTTTTCTCCAACCAGAAAAACCATCTGATTTCGGCTTCAGTGATCAAGAAAGAGATCAAAATGCATCTTCATCTCCAAGCATATGTCCAAGCAAGACTGCCTGTGTGATTGACAGTAATGTTTTCCCTGAATATGACAGGAAAATTGGTCCTTATCACCAAAACGTATTGAATACTGTGCAACGCTGGTTTTCAGCAAATGCATGGTCAGGTGGGACATTTCCTGTTGTTATTCCTCAGACTTTCAGAGCGTAAGTAACATCTTTTCCTTTCATTTCTGCTTTTTTCATTTTTTTTTTCTCAGGCAAGGGGTTTCTTAGGGAAAAGTGACAATAAACCAGACATTCAAGACTTCCAGCTGTAGGTTTATATTAACAGTTACAGTTAGGTTTGAAAAGTGATAGGTTGCCCATTACTGGATGAAAGCTGATCGTCAAGGTAGTTCTGATGCCACCTGTTAGATTTGCTAGCCACATGTAGTGGTGTACAGATGTACAAACAGTTGGTAAGAAAAAATCAGAGTACTTGCTTGTTGAGGGGAAAAGCTGATCTATTAATTTGTACTATCTGAAGTGATAGTCATCTGATAAACTACATCCAACAGCAAAGCCTCTGATTGGGAGATTAAATGTCTTAATTGCTGTTGTTCCCCGGTCCACCCTGACTCAGGGTGGTAGCACCTGTTAGGGTCCCAGCTATGGGCAAACAGTTAACCCCCACCCCCAAACTGGGGCTCAATACACTATGAAAGTATAAAAATAATAGCAATGCATTTTCATAGTAAAAATAATTACAAGCAATACATATTTAAAAAAAAAAATTACCAGTAATATATTTTTGTAAAGAAAAAGCAATAAATTTTTGAAAAAGAAATTACTGATGCTCCCAAGAAAATTAAATTTCAGCATTAAATAAGGAGTTGATATGCCGCTAAACAAAACAAGCAAGCTGAAGTAACAGAAATTGTCCCAAAGTGTTACCTATCTATCGACCTACCTACTCAGATTGCGCAAGTGACTCACTGGAATAACCAACAAAAATATCTTTGAAACACAAGTTGTGTAATTACTTTTGCTGTGACACTTATATTCACTCTTCATTACGTCTTAGGCATGTGTTCGGACTTTCATAGCTTTTATGTAAACTGATGCTAACAAGAATAGAAACTATATGGGGTTTTATTATCTGATCAGTGAAAGGCTATGAGAGAGCCACATTGTATATTTACAAAGGCAAGCTGATAGTATTGTGGACACATGGAATGTTTTCTTGAACAGACTTTTTTAATCAAATTCACCCCATGCAAGACACTAAAGCCACTAAGGCACAAGAGACTATTGGGTGTGAAAGAAAAATAAAACAGAAACATTATTAAGGTGTGAGAAGAATAGAACAGTAATCAGTGAAACAGTAGATAATGATTGACATTACATTTAAATTTTTGAAGTTAAAGTTGGCTGGAAAGCACGAAGCTGGAAAGGAGTTCCACAAGTGAGAAGTGAAAGAAAAGAAATTGTTATGTGTGTGTGTGTGTGCACGTGTGTGTGTGTGTGTGTGTGAGTGAATGTGCTCAGCAGTGAGAGTGGAATTAACAAAATCCAAGGCTCAAAATGACTGTTTAACAGTTTTTTATTTGTGGTTGAAAAGAGAGAATGGAAAATAGGGGTATTTTTTGGAGAAAAAAATTTGGGTTTCCTTGTTCACAAATTTCTTCTCTTGAGTTGATATTTTGTAGTAAGAGATTTTTCCGCTTGTTCCCATGAGAAAAACAAGAAATCTGAGCATGAAACTGCTAGAACTGGCCCATATCTTCTGCAGCAAGCGTTGTGTGCAGTTTTTCTTTTGGGTAGGCGTCTCAGAGGGAGATTTCTTTATCTGACCCCACAAGGAACGATAAAATCTGAAGTAAAGCTGCCAGGACAGGCCTTGTGTCTTCAGCAGCAAGTTTTCAGTAGCTGGTTCTTTAAGGTTGTGACTGCTGAAAAAGAAAAATTGGTTAGCATTTTTATGATTTCTGGGACTTCCACTTGTACCCTGCTGATTACTTCCATTGCTGCTACTGCTGAATCAAACAAAGTAAGAAATCCATAAAAGAAATATGAAGGGCTGGTATCACTTTCCCCATACTTCCCTTAATCATCCAATGGCCTATATAGATAGCCTATGAAAGGAGCAGTGGCAAGTGCCTGAAGATCATTTGAAATGTCTCCATGCAGTGGTTATTCCTGTGTTCATGCTATCAATATCAATATCAGACAATGTTTTTACTGGATATCAACTTGAGAGTCTTGATGATCAAGTAAAACTTAGATGATAATGTTTGTTGAGAGAAAATCTCAATACATAGTCAAGGGCGATGATAAAGAGAAAAGGTGCAAGGGTATCACTCTGAAAAAAACCCTACTTTAATGTCAAAGAAGCTAGTGTCTCCATCTGGGGATTTCACCAAAGATTTGGTATTTCTGTGTAGCATCATTATAGCAGCCACTGTCTCAGAGTCGATGCCATATGTCTAGAGGATCTTCTCCATCCTTGCCCTATGAACAGATTCTAAACAACTGGAGTTTCCTGTATTTTCTTTTTTCTTTTCTTTTCTTTTTATAGTACTGTTGGTGTCCTTGAAGGTGAGAAAGCACAGAGAACTCAGAGCAGCAAGAGGGAGCCATTGACTATCTACCACTGCATAAAATATTTGACCGGTCGCTCAATGCCTGGCATCACTGGCATTCCAACCATCCCAGCCCATCCCATCGAGAGAGTCAAGCAGATACATTGCCAGCACTCATTATTATTGACATTTCTCAAGTGAGTAATCACTCTATGGCAAAAGATGTAATGGTTAACTGCTTGGCAAAAGAAACCAGCAATATAAGTTTGAATTCTGCTTGAGTCTGTTATGTTTACTTTGCAATAATGCTTCTTGGGAAAGGCATATATCCACCAGTTCTTGCACTTTGCTAAACGTCTTGACATGGGCGTGTCACAATGTTTAATGGTAAACAAAGCAAATGTTTATAAGTTAAGCAAACCACACTTCTCTATTTCACCAGACAAGCAAGAAACACTATTTACATTGTTCGGACTATCATCCTCATCTGTGTTGCCATATTTATCACAGCATTTCAGACGTTGTATGCTCCAGCCTCCTTCAGGTGGTTGGAATGTCAAACTGAACCCTTTATTTTGCTCACTGAGGTAGACTGTTCTAGTTCCACATGCCATGTTTAATGGATGTCAGTTATCAATTATCTCCTGTTAATTCCTCTTCCTCTACCCACTCTACCATTTGTTCCTCAAAGACGCATGGCATAGTGGATAAAGGTGTTAGTTAAATCCAGTGACAGGACCCAAAGAGTGTGAGTTCAATACCTGGTTAAGGCAGTGGGCAACTTGGCAAAAAAGCTTGTCAGAGCACTTGCCATGAAAATATAAAAAGCTACACCATGTCAGTGAGAAAGTGAGTAATGTTGAGATGCCATGTCAGGATTGATTGCATTACAGATTATTCTTTGGATTTTATCAAGTACCTTGAGATGGATATCAGGAGCACCAGACAAGATATGGCAGCAGTATTCAAAGCACAGATGTGTGGGGCTCTAATGGTTGGTAAGAAATTATCAGAAGGTTTTTGTCGAAAGTTGCGTTTTTATCATTAACACTCCACATTCAATTTGCAAAGAAAACACAGAAAAGAACAACAAGAGATGATTGAAAGATCAACAAGTAAAAAGTATATTCAAACAAAAGCATATACAATGACAATAAAGATTAAGTTGTAAAAAGTGATTTCCCTTGTAACGTGTGGGAAATACAAGTGTATTTTGTAAGGAGTTTCTTTTGTTGATATTTGTTTAGTGTTTAATAATGTTTGATGTTTGAATTTGAAAGTTCTTTGTTTGTGCAGAAGAATGTTAAAGTTCTGAATAGTTCGCTTGGCTTTGATAACAGACAGTTCACTGTGTGTGTGAATGTAGTTTAATGTCTGTGTGTGCGTGAGTAGAAAATTGCGAGAATACACGTACAAGGTTTTGGTTGTGGAATTTAATATTCTACTAAAGTTTCTTCCTTAAACTTCTGCTTTTTATACAGTAAGGTAGGCTCCCAGAATGAGCGCGGGAAGAATATTGAAGAAAGTGTCGATTTCTATGATTGGCCTAAAATCGAACAATTGTTGATTTTTTACTATAGCAAGTTTGGTTGAAACAAGACATGAGAAATTTTTATGCAGCTCGTGCGATGCGTAAATTGTCTTTACGAATCATACTGTTTATTTATTGTCCAATTGCTGTTGAGTAATTTGTGGGCATGGTGTGTGTAGGCATCACTACAGATGAATGGTAGATTTGTAAATGTGCAGATGGACTCTGATGAGAAAAATAACCCATTTTTCTTTACAGTAGATGTGTCTATTGATTCGACGTAGTTGCTCCACTTTAAGTCAATTGAAAATTTGTGTCAAATAAGGCACAATGTGTTGCTCTCCAGGAGCCTAGCGTGTTTTTAAAATATTTTCTGACACTCCTATGGTGTTATTTTCTTATTTTTTTGTATTTTGTACACATGTGGTAAACAATGACCTAACCTCAGAACCCATGAGATTATATTCCCTTTAGGAATGCTTTGCTTGAAAAATGAAATTGTATGGCAGAAGATAGAAGACTTTTATAATAAAACTGCAAATTATATCTTCTCTCTGTTTGATTTCTTAGGTGCCAAGGTGGATGTGTAGCATCCATTAAGCCTGAATATTTGATGGAATTTTCTGATTTTCATGTTTGGAAGATACTTGAGATGCAAGAAATGGCAGGGAAAAGTGAACAACCAGTCAATAATGATGAATACTTAATGGATAAAGATGTATTTGAATTAGTTTCTAAAAGAGCCTGGCTTGAAACACTTTTGCAGGTCATCAAGGTAAGTGTCCTGCAAATGAGTTCATCAATACATAACAGCTGCTCTGAATGTAAAGAAGAAATAGCATTGATAAATATGTAAATATTGTTTCAATCTGAAACTGAGTTTTTTTTTATGTGAGGATATATATATATATATGTACATTCAGGTAAGATGAGAATGAATAGAGTACAATTCCAACATTCATAATATTTAATTTAAAAGATGGCTCAATACAAAGTAGAGCAATATTATTTATTTTAGGATATTACATAGAAAACATGTAAAAAATTGCTACACAATTGCAGTCGTGTTTCAATGCCTATCACTGCATCTCATCAGGTGATTATAATTTACAATTGCCTAATGAGATGCATTGATAGGCATTGAAGCATCGACTGCAACTGTGTATCAATTTTGACATGTTTTTGATGTAATATCTTAATATATATATATATATATATATATATATATATATATATATATATATATAAAATTAGGAGAACAGCAAATTTCGCTACCTTTGTTGAACCTTTTGGTATCTACAATCGATTTTGGTCAATTGATTTCCTTATGCTTTATTTTTTTAAAATGAAAAAATTTATTAACACTATATTTTAAATAAATAAATAAATGAATAAGCACATGACATGAGGTGGAGGATGGGGAGGGGAAAATCAAGTGTATTGGAAATGTATCGGTGGGGGATTAAATGAAATATGCATACTTTCATTTCATCCCACTTCATATGAACTCAAAAGGAACGTTTTAGTATGTATACTATGGGTCATAATTTCTGATTCAAAAGGTATTTTGGTCTGGAAAGGTTATTATAGCTAATATTTCCTGTTGACAAAAGCTGTAGATATTACTATGATTGTTGTAAGGTTTTGCTTTTTTTTTAAATTTCCAGTTTACAATCGGATCTTTTTTCTTTTGTCTTTTACTTTCCACACATGGTTGGCTAGTTTAGTAGAATTTCTAAGGCTTTCTAGCTTAAAAGATGACTTATGATCATACCAACTCTTTTCAAGGTTGCCCTCACTATGCCATATGTATATTTTTTCTGGCCATTTGTATCTATTACTTCTGCTTTGTAAATTACTGCTTCAGTTTTGCAAACTCCATCTAATGTACATCTATTTTTATTTCTACAGTTGTATATTTCACAGTTAATGATGCTATGCTGCCCGTTAGTTTTGAAATATATATAGGGTGCAGAGGGTATTCATTTGCAAGATTACTGTCTGGGGAAACAATAAGCATTTTTATTTTTTTAGTTATATTTGCCAAACTTGTGTGTTTGTCTTCATGTCATACCCACTTGATCACACTCAATGAACCTGCATTTGGCTTTGACAACAGTCTCAAGATAACAACCTCAGATCCAACCATAGGCATTCATCTCTGACTTAGATCTCAGAAGGCTGTGGTGATACTGGCACTCAGCTTATCCTTTGTGTTGCAGATGGATCTGTTGGTCTCTGGTTTCACTGTGCCTCACATAAAGGAGTTGAAAGAGTTGCCATCTTT
Source organism: Acanthosepion esculentum (assembly GCA_964036315.1). Classification (NCBI taxonomy): domain Eukaryota; kingdom Metazoa; phylum Mollusca; class Cephalopoda; order Sepiida; family Sepiidae; genus Acanthosepion; species Acanthosepion esculentum. Next base: position 41,931,393 of record OZ038495.1, on the reverse strand, counting down.
CTCCCTGGCACTGGCATACATTGCTTTGCAGGTATCGTTGTAGATATAATCTTGGACTTCAGCAACAAACTCCAGCATTCTGACAGCATCAGATTGTTGGTCGGGAGTTTTCATCTCATCTGTCACCATGTAATTGAATCCTGACCTTTTCCCCACCATCCTTCTTCTAATGCTGGCGGAGTTTGAAATCTCTTTTTATCCTTCCAGCATGGAGTCGAAAGAGAACTCTATGTCCTCTTCTGCAAAATGAGGGGTTCAAAATTGTCTTTTACTTTGAATGAAAAGTTTAATCATTTTTTTCTTCCTGGATGACTGATGAGGAAAGTTTTTTATTCTTTTCAGTGTTGAAAAGCAGCATCTGGCTTCTGATATCGACATAGGCATTGTCAAGAGGAATTTTATTTTCATCATTTCATTAAGAACATCTTCTAGATTATTTTCCAAGATAAATTTCAGCAACTCAATTAATTTGCAATATTCATGCATATTGGATCTACAATAGAATAGTTTTAGTTCCGTTTCAAGCTTTTCTTTGTCAATCACGGGATATCCTTCAGTGGTGAGTAATATTTCTTCTGTAGGCAGTTCATTCTTAAAACTAGTAAAGATTTTCTTGTCGAACAATTTTAGCAACTATGATGTGTTTAGTGAAAGAATATCTGTTCATTATATCAACTCATATTCCGACACACACTATCCTCTGTCATGAGTGTCTTTGAAGGATTCTCACAGAACTTTGAGTATCTTACTTCTAAAATACTAAGTTTGAAACCTGTTATGTATTCATTGACTTCTAACACTATAATTTCTTCAACAAGAGACAACATCTGCTGAAAAAGTTGCAATGGTTTGATCTGCTTTTGATGATGATTGAATTTCAGTAAGGTAGCTTTTTAAAGGTTACAAATTTTCATGAACTCTGTTCACGGTCAGTATGTTAAAGTTTTACCTTGTAAAGGATGGACATGGAATGCTGACATCCGTATGCTTCTTGAGAATGAATACATGTTGTGGTGATCTTGAGAAGAATGTTGGAATAGTCAAAATGTCAGAGAAAAATATTCTTCCATTCTAATACTTACTGAATTTCTCATTATTAAATTGATGTGCATAACAGTGAATGAAATGCTCACTACTATAAACTGCTTTTATTTTAGCTTGGACTCCTCCTTTTTTGCCCTTCATGTCATTTCCCCCATCAAATGCTTAAGCCATCAATTTTTGTCCATTCCCTTGAAGCATTATGGCTAATTGTTCTAGGATACATTTTGATACACTGTCTGCAGTTTGATTTTCTAGAATAAAGAATCCCCAAACAAACTCAAATATTTCTTCATTCAACACGTTCCATGACAATTTGAGTGTGTTCTGAAACATCCATTGTGTCATCAGCTATGACAGCTGAAAAAAGAAGCTTTTCTAAATTCTATCCTTATCTCGTCATAGTATATTTGTAGCTGGCAGTCAATCTCATTCTAAATCATCTTAGAAACACCTTTCTAAGCAATTCTTCAAATCTGGATCTTAGATGAAATATTTATTAATCCTCTAAATACCCTTGGATTTACTGAATCATATTTTACATCTTGTCCATGTAAGGCATTTACAAAGTTTCCACAAAATAAAATACGGTTTATTATTTTGCTATAAAATGTCACGGTTCTTTTTAGCCTACATGTTTGTTCATTGATTGAAGGTCTGTCTGCCTCACTAAGTTCCTCTTTAATATTTACATTTCCTAAAAGTGACAGTGAAACCACATTTTCAATATGCTTCTTTGACTTCTCACGTTTTTTAGTTTTTACTTTCTTTTTGTTTATATTTCTAAAACCATCTTTTGTCCATGTACAACACCTCCCAACAGCAAACACAGGAGGTAAAACAATGCAGTTTTCACTTTACAGCTACAGAGCCAACTTTTTCCATTGGTACCATTCAGAATTAAAGCTACAAATATATCTTCTGTTTTTTCCTTATTCCTGGCTGAGATATTTGAATATCAAGTGTTGGACGGCCTCTTTTCTTAACTGTAACTTTCTCATGGAGAGACAACTGTGAAAACTCACTTAGTGTCACAGAACTTATTTCTTGGGGATTCAAGGAGGTCATGGATAAATTATTAATAATTTACATACAATAAAATAACTGAAAAAAAAATGTAATAAAAAGAATAGCTGGAAAGTCATCTATAGTTTATCACATTGAAGAATATGGTACAGAGTTTTGAAGCACAACATATATTGTGTCAAAAATAAACATTAACTTACATTCAGACAACATGGTTGTCACTGCATGAGTGACAGTGCTCTCTTTAACAAGCATTCATCTTTTTTCCTTGAGCATGTACGCATGTGTACAACAGTCAAACACTGCATTATTGGAACTGTGAAGAACACAGTTCTATACAAGGATTTTTGTAATTTTTCATGAAATTCCCATCTCATAGATTTGCCTTTCACTTTGATTTCCTAGGAAGTTATCTGAAATATTTTGATTTTCTTTGTATTTTTCAGTGTTTAGTTTTATCTAAAATCACACCCAGAGTGTTGAAGAACACAACCATGGCTGGTGAAAATCTCAAGATGCCATCTGTCAATACAGATCCTCTTTGCAGCAACGTCTACAGCACAGCTGAGAGAATTCTCCTTGCATGGATGAATCGGTACTATGAGTTTTATCGGGAAAAGATTTGGTCAGGAAATAATGGTAAGTCATGATAAATCTATTTTCCAATATGGTAAGATAATACGTCACTTTGTATAAACATTCATTTTACATGAATTCATCAAAGGTTCATATAACTATAGCATAAATGAATTATTTCAGCAGATAATTGTTGCATATGTACATGAGTCAGCTGCAAAGACATTTCTAATATCTCAACAAGTATCATTTCGTAAAATTGCTGTTTTAATTCCGTTTAATTCTGCTGCTGCAAATATTATTTAACTCACTATTTAAGTTATGGGTCATTTTCACATGATTAGTACTGTGGGATTTTCAAACACCCTATTTAAAATGTTATGGATATATCGTTTGCTTTGTAATGTTCTTATATATAGGTTTTTATGGAATTAATAAAAATGATAAAAAAAGATTTTATTTTGAAAAATCAAATTAAAAGACCAATAAAGTGATTCTTGTTATTATATGTGGTCAAAAGTACAAAATATTGAATCTATGGAAAATTGAAAATTTTTCTAATACTAATTTTCATCCACTACAGGGCCTAAAAGCCACTTAAGGTAGAAGATTATCATGTGCTATTGTATCAGTGTAAGAAAGGGCAAGAAGTGAAGTTATTGGGGTTATGCAGGAAAGATAACATCTAACTCTAGATGCCAAGATTTAATTAGTGAATAGAATTTCAGAGTTTTAGGCAAAGACATTAGAATTAAACTGCGAAAGTAGATTTTAGAAGGAACTGGAAACCCAATCCTAGACAGGTATGTATGTATGTATAGCTGGTCGCTTGTATTCAAGGATACCCGTCTGCTACGACGGTTAGCCACTCCCTATTGCAGATGCTTTTTCAGGCACATATGTATTTATTCAACACCACAGAGCCCACCTGTGGTTTATACTGCAACTACGCTCAGTAGACCTTAGTTACAGTTTCTGGGAGAGAGCATCTAGCGTGATCAACAATTTGAACAAGGCCATCAAACTCAAGCCCTCAGCCACGATGACTTGTGTCCGTGCTAGCACAGCTATCAATGGCACCCAAGGGTTCCATCTACCCAATTTCACTCACAAGGCTTGGGTCAAACCATGGTATGGTTTTCAGACACTTTCCAAATAACTGCACACTGGCATTATCCACTCCAGTCCGATTGCATCAGGATGTTTCCTTCCTGACAAATCGACCATAGTGAAATTCGAACCTGGGTCTCATAGTCAGAATGCAAACATTCTAACCACTTGGCCACATGCCCTAGACAAGAAACGAGATAAACCTCTACTCCTGTTCAGAAAGCCAGAGAGGAATTTGAATTGAACAATAGGCAAACTATTAACTTAAAACTGAAATCTTCCTTTTTACTGTACAATTAAACCAGTTTAAATGGTTTATCTTGAAATTTGAAAAAATAAAACATCAGTCTGTTAGTATGATGGGATACTTCTGCACCTCTAATGAAATTGCTTGTGGTTCTCACACAGCTAATATA
>OZ038495.1:41842224-41917224 GCA_964036315.1 Acanthosepion esculentum | reverse complement strand
TTGTTTACACTTCCTACTCTCTCTTTCATTTTCTCTGGGTTTTTTTTCTTTTTTTCTAATATAATAACATGTTTTTCAATAGCACTGACTTAGTTAAAAAAACAGTTGAATATGTTACAAATCTTTATTTACATCTGTACATTTTGAGAAACAGTAAAGAGAGAATTAACTAAACCCTTCAGTGACACAGCTCCTAAAAAACACTGACAATAGACAAGTCTATTTACCAATATAAAAGCTTCATAATTTCATTTTCTCTTTATTTTTTCTCTTTCATTTATTTTCTTTTTGCTTTGTTTTTACTGTTTATTTCTCACTCTTTTACTTTCCATTTTACTTTCAATTTATCACTCTCTATAATTTTTTTTATTCTCATTTTTTCTTTTTTCTTAGCCTCTTTATTTTCTTTTCTCTTTGCTGTTTTACTTTCCATTTCTCTCTCTCTCATCTCTTTTTTGTTTTATGTTCTGTCAGTCTCATCATCTTTCATTATCTTCTCATTTCTTTGTTTTATGTTCTGTCAGTCTCATCATCTTTCATTATCTTCTCATTTCTTTGTTTTATGTTCTGTCAGTCTCATCATCTTTCATTATCTTCTCATTTCTTTGTTTCATGTTCTGTCACTCTCATCATCTTTTATTATCTTCTCATTTCTTTGTTTCATGTTCTGTCAGTCTCATCATCTTTCATTATCTTCTCATTTCTTTGTTTCATGTTCTGTCAGTCTCATCATCTTTCATTATCATCTCATTTCTTTGTTTCATGTTCTGTCAGTCTCATCATCTTTCATTATCTTCTCATTTCTTTGTTTCATGTTCTGTCAGTCTCATCATCTTTCATTATCTTCTCATTTCTTTGTTTCATGTTCTGTCAGTCTCATCATCTTTCATTATCTTCTCATTTCTTTGTTTTATGTTCTGTCAGTCTCATCATCTTTCATTATCTTCTCATTTCTTTGTTTCATGTTCTGTCACTCTCATCATCTTTTATTATTTTCTCATTTCTTTGTTTCATGTTCTGTCAGTCTCATCATCTTTCATTATCTTCTCATTTCTTTGTTTCATGTTCTGTCAGTCTCATCATCTTTCATTATCTTCTCATTTCTTTGTTTCATGTTCTGTCAGTCTCATCATCTTTCATTATCTTCTCGTTTCTTTGTTTCATGTTCTGTCAGTCTCATCATCTTTCATTATCTTCTCGTTTCTTTGTTTCATGTTCTGTCAGTCTCATCATCTTTCATTATCTTCTCGTTTCTTTGTTTCATGTTCTGTCAGTCTCATCATCTTTCATTATCTTCTCATTTCTTTGTTTCATGTTCTGTCAGTCTCATCATCTTTCATTATCTTCTCGTTTCTTTGTTTCATGTTCTGTCAGTCTCATCATCTTTCATTATCTTCTCGTTTCTTTGTTTCATGTTCTGTCAGTCTCATCATCTTTCATTATCTTCTCGTTTCTTTGTTTCATGTTCTGTCAGTCTCATCATCTTTTATTATCTTCTCATTTCTTTGTTTTATGTTCTGTCAGTCTCATCATCTTTCATTATCTTCTCATTTCTTTGTTTCATGTTCTGTCAGTCTCATCATCTTTCATTATCTTCTCATTTCTTTGTTTCATGTTCTGTCAGTCTCATCATCTTTCATTATCTTCTCATTTCTTTGTTTCATGTTCTGTCACTCTCATCATCTTTTATTATCTTCTCATTTCTTTGTTTCATGTTCTGTCAGTCTCATCATCTTTTATTATCTTCTCATTTCTTTGTTTCATGTTCTGTCAGTCTCATGATCTTTCATTATCTTCTCATTTCTTTGTTTCATGTTCTGTCAGTCTCATCATCTTTTATTATCTTCTCATTTCTTTGTTTCATGTTCTGTCAGTCTCATCATCTTTCATTATCTTCTCATTTCTTTGTTTCATGTTCTGTCACTCTCATCATCTTTTATTATCTTCTCATTTCTTTGTTTCATGTTCTGTCAGTCTCATCATCTTTCATTATCTTCTCATTTCTTTGTTTCATGTTCTGTCAGTCTCATCATCTTTCATTATCTTCTCATTTCTTTGTTTCATGTTCTGTCAGTCTCATCATCTTTCATTATCTTCTCATTTCTTTGTTTCATGTTCTGTCACTCTCATCATCTTTTATTATCTTCTCATTTCTTTGTTTCATGTTCTGTCAGTCTCATCATCTTTTATTATCTTCTCATTTCTTTGTTTTATGATCTACCAATTTTTTCATCTTTTATTATCATCTCATCTCTTTGTTTTATTTTCTCATCATCTTTTATAATCAGAAGGGATTTGAAAGAAAATCTGATATTTAATCTCCTGATTAGATTTTGAGATTTTAGGAAGATGATTGGGCTGAGAACTTTCAGTACACCCTTTTTTAAATGTATTTTTTTCTTTTTTGACTTTCTTTCCTTTTTTTCAAATAATAGGACTTGTAACAGAAAAAAAAATTATTTCTGTTTATAAAATTGTTAATGCAAAAATTCATTCGCAAAAAAAAAGTTATTTTTACAATCCAAAATTATGTTCTAGCTTTAAAGGGTTGATAAGCCATAAAGAAATCAGATCAAATCTTTCTTTTCCTCTCTCACTCTTTTTTTTTAGTTTTCTCTCAAACTTCTCACTCCTTAACCTCCTACTTCTTTTTTCCTTATTCACTCTCTCTCTTAGAGAACTGGTTGAACTGATTGGAGTTCTCTATGTTCTTGGTCATCGATGTTTTAACTCAATAATCATCTTGTGTTTTCGATTATTTCTTTTTATGAAAATATATTTTATAATTCTTGTAAGTCACAGCTATTCACATCTAAATCCAGAATGTGATTCACACCAGGAAATACAAGGTCTGAATCGAATTTAATACCAATAAAGAATATTTGTTATAAGAAAAGTTGAACTATGTATGTAACTCATTGTCCCTCCTGAGACTCAAAAGTTCATCTGAAAAGTAACCTCATAGCCACCAGGTGCATAATTTGAATTCAAAGAATTTTCATCGCTCTCTTTGATATGTAAACATGCGGTTGAACCAAGTGATCCTTATGGTGCGTGCACATGGAACAAAAATATCACAGGGAATTATATAAGCACGCTGTGTGACAGCAAAAAGACAGTTTCTCACAAACTCACAAGGAGGAGATTTATGTTTAAAGAATGTTCCCAAAACCAAACACCCTCATATCACTATTAATTGATGTAATCCAGCACATGGAACAAAAATATCACAGGGAATTATATAAGCACGCTGTGTGACAGCAAAAAGACAGTTTCTCACAAACTCACAAGGAGGAGATTTATGTTTAAAGAATGTTCCCAAAACCAAACACCCTCATATCACGATTAATTGATGTAATCCAGAAAATTTTACATATGAAATATTTAACAATAAAGATCACAGATCAGCTTCTCATAGAACAAATGTTCATCACTGACATTAAATTCAGTTCCAACCATCTGGTAATTCCTGGTGTTAATCACGTATAACATAAGCACGATGAAGTAAAAATGATATATGCAGGGCTTATCATGTTATTTTAGCCACACAAGACAGGTTAAAACCCATAGCAGCAAATATGTATTTACCAAGCCCATAATGCTTTGTAAAATGTATTTAATTCTTTTCAACTTCCTTCTGTGCATATTTAGGTTATACAACACACTTGTATACAAATTACTTTGAAAGTGCATATTTAATATAAGTTCAACATTGCTTTCAGGTGAAACTAACAAATCCAAGTACCAAAGCTCTGAACTATGCAGTTAACATCATTGGAGACGATGCCATTAATTTTACTCTCCCCAAGGGAAACAGCATCACAATCCAGCCCAAACATTCTACCCAGCTTACAATTGCCTTTCACAATGTGTTTCTCCGCTCAAACCATGCGACACTTATACTGACAGGGAGACGTCTAAGTGCAGGACTTGGCACCAACATTGCCTTTTCCTTGGTTACGGAAACATTAAAGATTATACCACAGGTTCGATCTTTTTGCTGGAAAAAAAAAAATGTTTTTATATTTTTTTTATTTTTTCAGTTGCTAAGTATAAACCGTTTCATCTCACTAAACTTAAATGTTGTTTTTTTTTTGTTTTGCTTGTTTCTTTTCCTTATCGATGAAACAGGAATATTGCAAATTTAAGAAGTGTATAAGAATATAAACATATTCTGACAATAAACAGTGTAATTAAGATGCTGTAGTGGCTGGATGTTCTCTATTGACACTGAAGGACTCCACTCCTGATAAGGCCTCATGATTTGAACATCTATTTGCTCTCAAGTTTGTTCCAGACCTCAAATGTAACTGATATATTGGGTACCTTTGGTGTGGTGTAATGGTTAGCAAGCTTGTCTCGCTAAAACATTTACAACAGAATGTGAGTTCGATCCTCACTGAGTGCCCCATACATTTGGCCTCATGCCACATCTAAGCTATGCTTAGAATATCAATATTCAATTCATATTCATATTCAATTGTAAGCTCATTCTCACAATCCAGGATGTATAGAACTCCTTTTGTTATGCTTTATTGTTACAAGAGTCAGATTAGGCAAGATTTTGGAAGATTACTGATATATGTTACCCAGCACCTGAAGATTATGTTGCGCATGAAACTCAGTCAGTGAAGGATAATATATTTATTAATATATACTTAATAACTCTGTTAGATTACATCAAGCACTATTTTATTAACACCAGCTCTCTATGTGCAATCGCTTATATTCATTTAGATATATATTTCTAGAATGCAGATGAAATGAGGGTGATTAGACTCCATTGTAGAAGAATGGTGATGCTAAGTTGTAAAGACCTGAAATGATGGACCTAAAGAGTGGAGATCTTCTAAACATGTGCTATGAAAATAGCCATAGTGTAGCAATAGGCTTGAAGTGTTATGTCTGTGGACAAAAATATTATTGAGTGGAAAATAAGTCATTCTCTACAAGACTGCTAAGTGATTTGGAATTCTACCAAGTTTGGAAAGTGTGAATTTGGCAGTTCTATCCCAGACATGGCAGCAATACTCTATTTTTGGTCGTATCTCTTTTTGAAATAAAGCATGGCAGAAGGATGCAGATACTTTTGGAACAGTTCAAAGAGCTGACCATTTTTCCTGCATCTTTTATTAGTAGATCCTGTATATGAGTTTCACTTGAGGTCTGGAGTGAACTGGAGTCTGAATAGATGTTAAAAATATAATCAGTGAACTAGTTTGAATTTGAACTGAACCTTTCACATGAATGCCTTTTTTGAAAAGCATGATCTCACTTATCTCTGCTCTCTGTTTTATTGTAAAGAGACCTTGACAAAATACATCTTCAGTCACATACCTTGAAAGCTAGCCTAGAATAGTGTATATAAGGAGCTTATCAAACAAGTCTCCCATAATGCTCTTTACATGTCCAGCAAGAGGTTTATCCACAATGTCAAATAAGTAGACACATTGTGAACGAATTGTTGAACATATTTTCATGATGATTCTTTAATTTTTTTCCCCCTTTAATTTGTAGAATGTACTGACGGCTGAGTCTCCTTGCTATGAGCTAATTTCTATTCCCATGGACATACTGAGTCCATTCAGTACCAGTGGAGAATTTACAGTTACCATTGTGGAAGGATTGTCTACTTGTCCAGTAAAGAAAAAATCTCAGTCCAATCGACCGACACGATGGTCAACATGCAAGCAGGGCTCAGATATCAATTCAGACCAAGAATACAGTCAGTTGATTCTTTTCATACTCTCTTTTCCTTTCCTTATAAAGATGTGATATTTTTCTTCTTTTATGCACTGTCACCCTTCAGGATGTGAGCAACCATGGCTCCCCACCATTTTTTTTATACTTTGTAGCTTTAATCTGTGTTTGTCACATCCTCCCACCACAATTCTCTGTTCTGCCAGCCATTTACATAAACTCATTCAGTAGGTTACTCAAATTCTCTCCTGAACCTTTTACATTTGACATGTCTTTAAGGAAAATCTTTCTTTTTTTTCCCACCCCAACTCATAGTAGACCGAACTCCTAAATTTTATCAGTGGATATAACATTTACTGAGAATAATTGTAGCGAACACACCAAATAAGCCCAAATCAAAGAGCAATTTTCACAAGCCACTCAAACAAATATTTCCAGACATATGACACCAGCTAAACAGAGTATATTTTCGGGGCTAATGATTTACCTGTTTAATAACTCCACCAGACTTATGACCAGCTATAAAATAACATAAAATAAGAGTTTTTAAAAAATCCAACTTGTTGTTATTGTATGAGGTCTGATCAAAAATGTCCAGACTGTTGCTATGGCAATGGAGCTAAAGTATGCAGAGTGAAGCCACTTGCCACAGATTGACCTTGAACTCTGTCATGTATACAAAGTATGTTATAATGTTCTTGCTCACTTTGGTTGTTTATTGTAGTACTTGAATGTATGTAGTGTGGTTGTCTCGTTACACCACAGAAGTTCTCTGTGCAGCAATTTTTAGCAAAGCACAACATTCCCCAAGTTCGACAACCATCATATTCCCCAGATCACACCCCTTGCAACTTTCTCTTGAATGGTCTGTACAATAATGAGAAAGTGTGTTTGGGTATTATTGTAATTTAAGAAAAAAATAAACAGTTCAAGTTTGTACTTAAAGTAGAGAAATATTGTTTATGACTTACCTTAAGGTTTACGGAATTGTCGCTCTTTGATTTGTTTTCACTTGTTTGAAGTGAATATTTTAGTTGGAATAAGTTGTTTTTAACAAGCTGTGTTTATGTTAATTGCAATAATTAATGTTGAGCTTGAAAGCGTATGGAAAAGATTCTTGTATCAAGTTGAATGTGGAAAACTTGAGTTGATTGTTTGATAAAATATTGCTGAGTGAGTGTTCTTTCAGGCTGGAATCATGTTAAGGAACTTTAACATAAAGCCTGGAACTGTGTGACGAGTTCAAAGGATTCCGATCGGCGCACTGTCGAAGATGAAAGACGTTTAAGATTTTATTGCTAACTTTGGTCACGTGTTAGGCTCACAGAGGCTTGACAGATTTTGGCGGAATTATTTTTTTTGGTCAAGTCAAGAACTAGGTTGATGTTATTAAATATTAAGTGACCAATTAGAAGTTGAGATTTTCTGAAAATATATATTAGGCTGAATAAGCTCTGTGATCCACTTTTTGTACGAAAATTGATGTTGATAAAAAAGGTGGTGGCTGGATGCTAAAGTATTATTCACTTTTACTATCTAAATCCTCATTGATTGTTGGTTGTTAGATACTGTTTAGTCATTTTTCTCTGTCATGGCTTCATTTTCTCTCTCTACTTGTCAGTAGCTTACTCCCTAATTTCATCATATGCTGATCGGTGACTCTTCCATGAACGAAACTAAACTGTAATATTGCAGCAGTTGGCTTCTTTTCCTACTCGTAGAGTAGTAACCAGTGCTGTTATCCTTCCATATATGATCATTTGCTACTATCAGTCAGCATCTGATCACAGGAGATTTTTTTTAAATTTATTTTTGCAATTAAAGTGTTTTTGTTTATTTTTTTCTCAATTTTTCCATTTGATATTTCATTTTGAACCAGACTGTATAAAATAGTTTGCATTTCCTTTTTCAGACAAAGTTTTCTTTGTAAAATCATTCCACTGCCGTTTACAAAAAGTGCTTTTTGAACCTTACAAGAAAAACAAGATGAATATCTTATTCTTACCCTTTACTATTGGGGCCATCCAGTGCAGTATCATTTTTAGTAACAGCAAACTGGGTGATTTTGTTTATGAAATTCGGGCCACAGCAACCAAGCCTCACCCTTTTACTTTGCTTGTAACAAAGGATAATGATGGTAAGTACCAAACAATTTCACTCATGAACACTAGGCCAAATACTGTAGTTGATTACTAAGGTTAATATGTAATGTAATATGTAATGTAAGGTTCAATGTAACAAACCAGCAGAAATGGTAAATGCTTAAATTAGCCATTTTCAAACAGGAGATCGTTTTAACATTCGTTGAACAAAGATTTAGCATGTCTGTCAGTTGGAATTTATAAAATCCTTCCTTTAAATCAGTTTTTTTCAGAAAATTAGACTTCTTCAGTTTACTGTTATCACTCTTTCTAGTAATGATGGGAGTTACCTTCCAGAACTTTTCTAGACATTTAACATCTTGTATATAGCATTAGTTTCTATTCTAGTTGCATGTGCTACCCATTCTTGTGATTGCTGATTTATTTTTATTTTTAATAATCTGAGTCTTGTAAACATGAAGCATGACAAAAGGACACTATCAAGGCCGGAAAGTGAGGATTGGGCAGCTTCAGCCCAGATATGGCAGCAATACTCCAAGTTCAAGGGTGTCACAATGTGGCAGCCATAAGGGTGTAAAGGGAGGAAGTAAGAAGTGCATGTTATGAGGATATGTAGGATAGATAACATTATAACAGTTGTTGAGAAGAAGATGTCTGAGTGGAACTTCCTTGGAAGTCTTTAACTTATGTAGTTCTTATTTGGCATCTTGATCCATTATATATATATATATATATATATATATATATATATATATATATATATATATATATATATATGCATATATATATATATATATATATATATGCATATATATATATATATATATATATATATATATATATATATATGCATATATATATATATATATATATATATGCATATATATATATATATATATATATATATATATATATATATGCATATATATATATATATATATATATATATATATGCATATATATATATATATATATATATATATATACACATATATATATATATATAAATGCATATATACATATATATATATATATATACATATATATATATATATGCATATATACATATATATATATATATATGCATATATATATATATATGCATATATATATATATATATGCATATATATATATATATATATATATATGCATATATATATATATATATATGCATATATATATATATATATATATATATATATATGCATATATATATATATATATATGCATATATATATATATATATATATATATATATATATGCATATATATATATATATGCATATATATATATATATATATGCATATATATATATATATATATGCATATATATATATATATATGCATATATATATATATATATGCATATATATATATATATGCATATATATATATATATATGTATGTATATGCATATATATATATGTATATGCATATATATATATATGCATATATATATATATATGCATATATATATATATATGCATATATATATATATGCATATATATATATATATATGCATATATATATATATGCATATATATATATATATGCATATATATATATATATGCATATATATATATATGCATATATATATATATGCATATATATATATATATATATGCATATATATATATATATATGCATATATATATATATATATATGCATTTATATATATATGTATATGCATATATATATATATATATGCATTTATATATATATGTATATGCATATATATATATATATATGCATATATATATATATATGTATATGCATATATATATATATGTATATGCATATATATATATATATGTATATGCATATATATATATATATGTATATGCATATATATATATGTATATGCATATATGTATATGCATATATATATATGTATATGCATATATATATATGTATATGCATATATATATATGTATATGCATATATATATATGTATATGCATATATATATATGTATATGCATATATATATGTGTATATGCATATATATATGTGTATATGCATATATATATATATGTGTATATGCATATATATATATATGTGTATATGCATATATATATATATGTGTATATGCATATATATATGTGTATATGCATATATATATATATATATGTGTATATGCATATATATATATATATATGTGTATATGCATATATATATATATATATATATATGTGTATATGCATATATATATATATATATATGTGTATATGCATATATATATATATATGCATGTATATGCATATATATATATATATGCATGTATATGCATATATATATATATATATATATATATATATATACATTTATATATATATATAATCAATGACAAATAAACAAATATATAAGATAAAAAATAAACATGAAAATAAATAAAAACAAGCAAAACAATTTGACCCAAATAAATAAGCAAACAACCGACTCCGGGTAAATGGCCGCCATAATAGACTACCAACAATAAGCCATATAAACAAATTTTTACTACGTTAACAAAAAACACCGATCAAAATAAAAAATAAATAAATAAATATATAAGATAAAAAATAAAAATAAAATTAAAAAAAACAAACAAAAAAACAAGCAAAATAATTTGACATAAATAAATAAACAAATAAGTGACTTCCGGTAAAAGTAACCGCCAAAATAGACTACCCATAATGCACCACTGACACATATATATAAATAGCCGAGAAAAATAACAGCACTAGTCGCCTGACGATTGCACTAACATGAAACAGACTGTCGCCGCTAATAGCTGACTTCCATGTCTACTTTTATATTTATATATATATATATATATATATATATATATGTATATATTGTAACACTAGTGAAAATGGTTTACCTCCTGGATGAAAATGGATTCAGACGTGTCTCACAAGTAAAAAAAAAAATATTTCCCCCCCAAAAATGGCAAATTTACAAGTCATATATTTAAAAAGGATAGATTTTAGAGTTGGTTAGACTTTTGTGGGAATCTCTTTTCACCTATAAAATTTTGAACTGGTACTCAATTTATAAAAATTTCTTAAATAGATTCCAGAAAAAAGTGCAATTGCAATAGAGAACAGGAGGCATGTGTTGTTGGATTGTTTAACTTACGCTATTTTTTTGGTTGAAGATTAGGAGAAACATATTAGGGAACCTTATTACAATCCAGAAGAAACTGACTAAATATATATATATATATATATATATATATATATATATATATATATATATATATATATTGTGAAATTGTTAGAAAAGTCTGTACAAAAAATTGTATAGAGAAAATAAGATTTGGAAAAACACCTAATATTTATATGTAATATTTATAATACATATAATTTTTACAGAGAAATATTAAAATTGTGTTACTTAAAAGTGGGTTTTGAGAAAAAATATTTTACTATAACCAGTTTCACTTATAGCTTTTCAAAAAGTTTCTAAATGTTTATATTACCACATGTTGATCCGTGTATCTTGAACAAATGAAAAAATCAAGGGGTGTAACTGGTTTTATATGTTGCCTATTATAGTAAGGAAAATATCATAGAATCTATTTTGCGGGACATACCTCTGGTTTATGCAATGAATTGAGTATTAGTTTAAACTTGCTGGTAAGAAATGTTTATTAATACCCTTTTGTTCAGTGGTTTTGTAGTCATATTGATACAATTAGAAGATATTAAAATTTGGTAGATTTTGTTCTCTGCGATATGTTGGCTAATGGGAGTTTTTCTGCTGTGGGGATCCCTAATTTGTTGGCGATAAACTATCATCCTTTGTCGGAGTGTCTGGCCAGTTTGGCCAATGTAATGTTCATGTCAACCTTTGCATGTTATTATGTCTATTAAATTCTCTGAGTTGCACAAAATATCATTTTTAATTTGGAATTTGGATATGTCTTTGAACTGAAATTCATGGACTTCTAATAGGTAGCTGTATACTACTGGTCAGTTGCATCTTTTCACCTGAGGATCTTTAATTGTAGCCTGCAGTTATGCACTATTTTTAGTGGTTTCACTTTTTATGATTGGGTATTTTTGTAATAGGCTTTTCATTTTTTTTGTCCTTTCATAGGATTGATAAATTTAGTTATATATGTGCATAGATTTCTGTGTTCTTTGGGTTGAAATTTGAGATATTTTTCTTTTTGTTTCTTTGCGTGTGTAGATATTAATTTGTTTTGCTTTTTCAATGCTATTGTTGTTTAAACTTTGAGGGTATTTTCTCTTGATGAGTATTTTTTTCATCTCTTCTCGTCTGTGGAGTCTTGTTGCTGTGTTTGAGACTACTGTACAGATTTGTTTGGCTAGGTAGAGTGGGGGATGTTGGTACGAGTGTGTTTCAGATGGTAAGATATAAAAAGGAGATACTGTTGAGAGTCAGTAGGTTTAAAATATATGCAGGTTTCTAGTTTAGTGTTTTTTTTATTAATAGGTCAAAAAAAGGGAAGTGTTTTGTTGATGTACTTCATAATAAATTGAATGCTAGGATTTATATTATTAATGGATACCTGGAATAAATATTGAGAAAATCTAGATCATCTCTTATGATGCTCCGAACATCTTTGATGAAAGGTTTCAATAGAATGTCATGGAAATTGCTTAGGCAGTGTGTCTTGCAAATTGGGCCTGCTATTATAGGTTTTAGTTTTAGGTCAGTTGGTGTGGGTATATTCACACAATTGGCTTTTGTTATATTGCATGTTTCATTGATGAGTTTATTTTTATGTATTTTTGATAGTCCATAAAGACTACTTGTTTTGCATCTAAAGTTGGTAAGATAGTCATATTCCTTAGAAGTTAGATAGCCTCATTATGGATGTATTAAATTGGTGAGTTTTTTCATCTATTTATGAGGTTGGTATTGTTTGGCTTCTTCATAGTAAATATTGTCTTATATTCTGTATAATGTTTGTGTATTGTTCTGTATCCATGGTAACAACTTTGCCTCCTTTGTCATCTTCCTTTATAATAATATTTCTGTCCAATTTCAGATTATTTAGTTGGTTCCATTGTTGTTTGGTGAAGTTGGACTTTGTTTGGGGTATTTCCAGTTTGTGAAATGCGAAGCTTGAGATGTAATTACAGAATTCATCAAGGGCTGGGATTTTTGCCTTTTGGGGGTTAATAATCTTTTTTCTTTTTTTACTAGTGATTTATCATTGTTTTCATCTTCAAAAATTTGTTCTGCTTGACTTAGTTTCCTACAGAATTCTGAAACATCAACTTTCATTTCTGCTACATTTGATTTTACATGCACACACACAAACACACACACACATACACACACACACAAACTGTACATACACATGTATAGTATAAGTGTTCATGATCAATTTAAAAAAAAAATAGGAGGTTGTACAATGGACAGGTAATTTTTTGAAGCGGTTAAAAATCATGAATTTTCAGTGACAGGTTGCACTATACACAGGTAAATTCTTTTTCCAGAGGGGTTAAAATTCAGCACTTGCACTATACATGAAGTTGGGTTATACACAAGTATGTACAGTGTGTGTGTGTGTGTCTGTCTGTGTTTTTGTGTATGTGTGTGTTTGTCTGTGTGTGTGCATGTGTGTGTGTGTGTATATATATATATATATATATATATATATATATATATATATATATGGGCATGTGGCCGAGTGGTTAGAACGTTCACATTCTGACCATGAGACCCAGTTTTGAATCTCACCATTTGTCAGAAGGGAGATTTCCTGATGTTATTGGACTGGAGGGAGTTGATCCCAGCATGTGGCACCTTTGGATAGTTCTTGAAAACAATACCAGGGTTGACCCAAGCCTTGTGAGTGAAATTGGGTAAGCGGAATCTTTGAGGGCTGTTGATAGCTGTGCTAGCACGAAGTTGCAAGTCATCAAGGCTGAGGGCTTGAGCATGCTGGCCTTGGTCAAACTATTGATCATGTTAGATTACACGTTCATTCCTAGAAACTGTGACTAAAGGATGCTCAGCATAGTTGCAGTATAAACCACAGAGCAAGCATCTGCAATATGAATTAGCTAGCTGCCCTAATAGATGGGTTTCCTCGAATATGAGTGGCCAGCTATTATATATATATATATATATCAAGTATGTGGTGCGGTTTCAATTTATAATACGCAAAGCTTTTCATATGAATGATTTGTGTATTATATATATATATATATATATATATATATATAGCACGACTCTTCGGCAGAATTGAGTCACTGTCAGTCACTGTCTGTTTATCTAAATCTAAAAATAAACACGCTAAAATTCACCTTCATCCCAGCCGTGCACCGACAGTAGAAGTGGTAGAAGTTCCGACTGACGCTAATTCAGTCAGGTTTCGATCATAGCTAGAGGCAACCGGACATCTATCCACACTGATGAGCTGTGAAACAGCGAAACAGTCTGTCTGTGGATGACAAAATATATATATATATATATATATATATATATATGCATACACACACAGAGAAAGAATTAGCAAGAAAGGTCTTTTATACATGATGGTGACTGTGTAATGATCTTGATTGCTTCTTTATTGCAGCTGTTGATGATCTCTGCTTGATGAATGGCATAATAAACAGTAGAAAGTATAATGAGATCAGGATAAAGCATGTGGTAAAAAGGAGTCTTTGATTTACTGATCTGCAGCTTTTATCATTTAGAAGATAAAAATCCAAATGGCAGACTAATGTGTGTCGAACTTATTTGGCAAAATAGAAAAGCAAAGAATATCGAACAGCACTGACTAGCTCCCCAACCTTAGGCTCAATTTAAATCCTGTTAAACAGGTGTGTGTTGACACAAGATTTAAAGTTGTACTTCAAATAGAACACATCTACACAATTAATTGATAAAGATAAGGGAAAAACGATTGGCTCATTCCATTGCTCTTGGAAGTCACTGACATGTTTTATCTTTACAAGAGTTAGATCAGAAAGAAAGGTAAATGCAAATGTTGTTGTATCAATGTAAATCCAATATTGAATACTGACCAACTAACCAAATACTGACTTTTCTTCTGTCATGGTAAACGCTTCCACGCTCGATAACGGTCCATGTTTTGAATGTCTGTTGAATCTCAAGTTTCTTCCAGATCTCAAGTGGAACTCATACAATCCATGACCAAAGATACTAGAAATATGGTCAGCTCGTTCTATTGCCCCTGGGAATTTCCGAATCCTTCTGCTATGTTTCGTCTTTACAAGAGTCATATCAAACCAAAAATGGAGCATTGCTATTATACGTGGATTGGAGATTCTCAACCTGACTTTCCCGGCATGATAAAAATAAAGATATATTTACAGAAAAAAAAGCAGAGATCAACTCAGAGAAGGCTAATTTTAAATCAAGCAAACATTAATGACTTCGGTGCAAATAAAAACACTTTCTGTATAACAGCTGTTACAAATATTTATTACTGCTTCCTAAAAGTTTAATGCATTCCTTTACTCATGGGTTTGTCTTTCATCCCGACCTGAAAACATCTATTTTAAGGTGAAACATGTCTGAATAGCTTTTCCACTTTCTCATTATCACTATTTTTGCTCAGATATTATCTTACTCACATACACACGCGCACACACACACACACACACACACACACACACACACACATAGTCAGTACTCGCTCACACTGGGATGTCATTCTCTCTTGTTATTCCCTTTCTCTCTCCACCCCAGTGGTGGTGGTGGCGGTGGCGGTGGGGATGGGTGTGAAAGCCCAGCCTACTCTTCAAGAGTCATGTAAAGCAGGAGTCACAGAGGCGTGTGAGTAGTGGACATGGATGGGTGAATAGTCCCTCCTGACAGTATATCACAGATCCTCTTCATGTTGAGCGGCTGGGCTTGAAAGTCACAGCTCTTCCCCAGATGGGTCCTTGCCAAGAAAGTTGATTTGCAGCAACTATTTCCCAAGTTTCAAGGTCGATGTTGGCTTGTGTCAGGGATGTCTTTAACTGATCCTTGAAGTATTGTTTTTGACCTCGGGGTAGCCTCTTGCTACTCGTGAGTTCTCCAAATAGTGTAAGGCATAGGAGATGAGTGCGATGCATTCTGGACACATGACCCACCCCAACAGAGGTGATGTTGAAGGATGGTAGCCTCCATGCTGGGGAGAGACCTCCAAAAGAGGACTGCTTTGTTGGTGATGTGGTCCTCCCAACTGATGCAAAGTTGCTTCAAAGCTTCATTTGCTGGAACTTGGAGCTGCTCCAGAGGTTTGATGACACAACAATAATACAAAGTTCATGTCTCATAAGTGGATAGAGGTGTGGACAAGAAGATATATATAGAAGGTCTATATATATATATATATATATATATATATATATATATAAGAGAACAATACATTGGTAGAAAGAGCATGAAGCCTTCCAAAGGAAAAAGAAGATAAAAATAAAAAACAATAAATCAATAAACCAAGACAAAAATAAAAGGGAAAAAGGCATAGACTGAAAAGTAAAGACAGAAAACTACCTATACAATAATAGACAGTGCCCAATGTATAAAGGACCTAGTCAGAGCAATTCTGCTACCTAGAGATAAAGTTTAGAGCACTATTCGAGTTACTCACTACTGTGGTTGTCAGGACATTCTGGTTGTCTGTTGATTACAGTACTGAGAAAGTCATGTAGCAATCTGAACTTTGTCTCTTTTTGGGGTGGTTTATGTATGTATATATATCTACCCAACTTCACTAATCCACTCCAGGCCTCTTGTAGTCATCACCATGACCTCAATCAACCAACTCATCAAACACACTAACTCCAGATTCCTGACATCACCCAATTCTTCACACATAGATTGCAGCTGACATGTCAGCTAGCAATATTAGTGGGCTCTCAACCACTGTTATTTCTAACACCACCATGGCTTCACTGTCTCTCTCTGAGACTCTCTTGTCATCACCACCATGACTTCA
Source organism: Acanthosepion esculentum (assembly GCA_964036315.1). NCBI lineage: Eukaryota > Metazoa > Mollusca > Cephalopoda > Sepiida > Sepiidae > Acanthosepion > Acanthosepion esculentum. Next base: position 41,900,499 of record OZ038495.1, on the reverse strand, counting down.
GTCAACTAACCAACAAATCTGTCAACCTCCAGCCTTACCAACAACACCTCCTCTACCTAATAAATTCTTACTAATGGCAACTAAGGAGCCACATATCAACAATTTTATCCTTTCAGGGGTGGTTATTGCCATTTTCATTTGATTTCCCATTTGACCAGAATCCAATAGATTTTCTTTTCAATCAAATTTCACTATCATACTTCAGGCCTCTCTCATCATAACCACCACCATGACCTTGGTCAACCAACCCAGCAAATGTGTCAACTCTCAGCCTTACCAACAATACCCTTACACCTAATCACTTTCTTTATCAATGGCATCTATAAAACCACATATCAATAATTTTGTTACCTTTTCACACAAATATATATAATGTTGGTGCACCTCTGATTTTCTGATACATCTCTGGAACCAATGATATGCCCATCACAATAAAGGCCCATATTTATATTCTTTTATTTTGGAAATACACTTTGAAAACTAGAAACAAATAAATATATATCTCTTGGAAAGGGAAATGGATAAACAAAATACATTTCAAAGAAAACACTGTATTACTGTATTATCTCTTCAGTCAATACTAGCTAAAGAACATGTGGTAGTTACTTTACCCTTCATGGGTCATATGCTAGAAAACTTGCAGAAATTGCAGTTAAACACCTGCATGTATATATGTGATAAATGTTTATTTTTATGTTTTTAGGGAACACTAAAAATTATTCTCATAATTTTAACCCTATTACTACTGCTACTCTGCTAGGTAAAGTCTCTAAGCCTGCGGATTTATATACCAGTCCCTTCAGTGACCATTACAGTGCGTCTGTATTTATATTCATGCTTTGCACTTTGCACTTTGCATAATTGTTCATTTCTTCTCCATTTGCTGATGTAAGACAACTTTTCTTCCCAAGTGTCCTGTTTTTAACTCTTAAAGCCAAAACCTACAATTTCTGTTTTCTTTGCTTTTGTAGATCCAGATAAAAGTTTACTGTCCAGTAATTCTATCGACAATTCCAGTGAACCCTGTGAGAAAAATGCCACTTACTGGAGATCTGAAGTGGGTGTTCCTCTTCATCAAAGCCTCTGGATTCCTGTCATTAATACCTCAAAAGAAAAAGCCTTGAATAAGGTTGCCAAATTGGTAAGCATTTCAAACTCTTTGAGCACTGCTACTGCATTTTTTTCATAAATTTTCTTTCCTTTTTTTTCTATTCTTTTTAATAATTTCACCCCCAAGCAAGGCAATAATGCCACTAAGATGCAATGGGAGTGAAGAAAAAATGAGAAGACCTTAGAAGAAGGAACCAGGAATGCAATCCTAAATTAGAAATGAAGGATAAAATTCTCTTCCTGTTCAAAAGACAGGCAAGGTGTGCAAAAAGAGTGACAGGCAAACCTACCTACAAATAAACACAGTGAGTCAATTGTAGAAGTATATAAAGCGGCAAGTAATTTTCATAATTTACACTTGTATAGTTATGGACAATGCTCACTATGGCACAGCAGTTGGGCACCCAGTGAGAAACAAATTCATCACACAGATTGACCCACTGAACAGTATTTTCAAGTTATGTGCTATGCATGATACACGCATAGGTGATCATGTATCTTTTGATACATAACTGACGAGGTAGATTTTTTCTTTCTGCGGTAGACCATTTACCATCCAAGGCTATAGAATCCCGTCTCTCCTGATATTTACCTATAACTGGAGGGAGAAGTATAGAATTCATACCTTTCCCAGGGTTATTAGCATGTAAGTGAATGTAATGGATTTGACTGGAATTGGAACTTGGCTCTCTGATTCCTCAATCCGAGCTGCTATCCATTACTCCACCGTAAAAAGCATATGAAAAGGTACAGCCCAAAGATGTGTATGAACTGTTAGGAAAAAAAGATATTAGAATAATCCAGAATTTATGCTGGGATCAAACTGCTGGCATATGGATCAAAAATGAATTCAGAATTGTACAATAAATGGACATTAGACAAGAGGATGTTTCTTCCAACTGAACTTATTCAACATTTACAGTGAGACAATCCTGAGAGAATGAAAGGTCTTACAAGGGTTTATTATTGGCATACACAATCTTAACAACATAATACACAAAATGAAAACTACAAGAACTTTGAGAGAAAATATTAAAAGAAAGTAAGAAGAAAAACTATACATCGACTGTAAGAAGGCAAAATGTATGGTTGTCAACAAATGGAACAACCGAATCTGTAAACTATGAATTAGAGACACCAAAATCAAGCAATTGCAAAAATTTAAATATCTAAGATAACAGAAGACAGAAAATGCAACACTAAAATCTGAAAGTGCATTGAAATAGTGAATGATGCCATCTAAAAGTTAAGCAAAGTGTTAAGAAAAGAGTAATGAACTGCTGTGCAAAATGAGTCCTGGCAGAGAATACTGGATTATCTCCTCACAGATAAAGAAGCAACTTGAGGCAACAGATATATGCTTCTACAGAAGGATGCTGAGAATACTATGGACTAAACATGTGAGTAACAAGGAAGTTTTAAAACAGAGAATGAAGAAAGAGAATTTGACAATTACAGGATATACTTAAGGCAAGATGACGGAAGGAATATTGACTAACCTGCCAAATGAGCTTGAGTAAATCGATGTCAGAACAGTGACTAGGAGGGATAAAGAAATTGTAAAACTTAACAAGAGCTATAAAATCTAGGAGTTGTGAACTGCCTTTATTAACCAAATCCTGAAGGGACATGGTACACAGAAGAAGCAGCTGTCTACCACAAGGCTAAATAAAGTTTCTGGGCACACACACACTTAGTAAGTAACAACATGGAATCAGCAAAATGTGACTCAGTGTTCAGAGACCAGAGCATTTCTTCTCTGATGATTTTCATTGGATGATGTCAGTGATGTTTTACTTTCCTCCACATTTTAACACATTTTCTATGCTGCTTAACTTCATTTCCAATTTTCCATAGATACTGGTTTCACAAGAGCTAGCTAATTTTTTTTAATTTATTTTCTTTGTTAATAGTTTAGTATCGTTATAACCAGCTTATGGTTGCAAAGGAATGAACAAACAAGGATTGAAATTTCAACAAGTGTGTATTGAACAATTTTCAAAATATATACATAATACTCAATGCCAAAAAAATTACTGATATGTGGTTCTTTACTTGCCATTGGTAAGGGAAGTGATTAGGTGTGAGGCTGGGATTTGTTAGTTGGTTGACAGAGGTCATGGTGGTGATGACAAGAGAGTCTCAGAGAGACAATGAAGCCATTGAGGTGTTAGAAATCACAATGGTGATGTTTAGAGCCCACTAATTTTGCCAGCTGACATTCTGTGAAGAGTTGAGTAAAGTCAGGAATCTGAAGTTTGTGCATTTGGTGAGTTGGTGATGCCTATGAGAGGCCTGGAGTGGATTAATGAAGTTGGGAATCTGCCTTAGCTGATACAGAGGGTTTGAATTTGAAGAGTTGGGATGTCATTGTCAGTGTTGATTCATGGTAAGATGTGTTTGGAGGGTTGGTTGACTGAAGTCATAGTGGTGATGACAAGAGAGGCCTGTAGTTGACCAGTGAAGCTGTGTAGCTGATCTTTCCAATACCAAGGATACAAGTAGAATGTCTCCATGCACATTGTGTGGGTGTTTGGAAAAGTGTAGGTATCCAGCAGATATATGTGTCAGGTTAGTTGACTGATATCATAGTGATGTTGAAACAGGCATGGAGTGTGATAGTGAAGCTTGAAGAACCTGCATCAACAGCTGGCCTGTCAGTTGAGTTCTGTGTGTAAAGAGTTGGATGAAGTCAGGAATCTGGTTGTCATTATAGTGGATTGACCGAGGTCATGGTGGTGATGATGAGAGCCTGCAGTTGCTGACAGTTGGCCTGTCAGTTGAGTTCTGTGTCAGTTATTAATGAGGGGCTTTCATTAAGCAAATCCAGTAGCTTCCTGTCTCATCTTTTCTTTTTGGCAATGTTCATGATCGGCTAGCATATTTTTGATTTTTGTATGGATTTGTTTTGTAGACTGGTTGTTATGCTTGAAGCCCCTGTGCAGATTACAATGCTTTTATTTTGACTTTTGCTTTCTTAGTGCTTACATCTAGCCAACATGTAGAGTAAATCAGAAAGAGATCTAATTTGCAGCAGAGTATAACAGTATTCTTCCTTCCATTATTTTTCATTATTCTCTTTCTTTCTTTCTTGCATCAATGGGTGCACCATTTTCCTTTTAGGTATTCTTGAAATGATCTCAACACTTTAGTTAACAAAGATATAATAAAATTATTTGAATCCTCTACATTGTTAAGATCATTTATTTATTGACAACAATTTATTACTGAATTCTAAATTTACCCTTTGATTTTTAAGGACTTGGATGTTATACCTAAGTGATTTTCATGATTTATGTTGGTAGAAGCAAGTTATTTTGTTGGTTGATGTCAGTTTAGTTACAAGTAGTTTGTGATCAGGTTCAAAGTAAGAGTTGTATGATCTAGCATCTATCACAAGCTGCTTAATCCAATAGTCAGCAATACTGAAGTCAATCTTTTTTGTTATGTTATCTGGGCTATTCCATATGATGTTGTATATTGTGGGATGATCAAACCATGTGTTAAGAATGGTATGTTTTTTTAATAAACATTTAACACTTCTTCATTACTGTCTGAGGATTCTGTTTCAAATGGTGAATGTCTTCTTACCATCAAAGGAGCAGTGGCATTGAAACATACTTGAGGTAGCAATAAAATCTTCATTAATACATAGTTTCCTGGGGGTTTTATATATACAAATTTTACCTAATCCTGTATAGAATTTCCCTTTTAAAACAACACTATTTTAGTTGAGACATAAGCTGATATCACTTGAATCTTACAGCTATGAACAACAATTTCAGCAGCCATCAGTCTTTCTGACTGGGGTACAATATTATCTGTTGCAATATCTGATGATTTGTGTTTTGCAATTCTAACTCCATATTGTCTTTTCTTCTCATAACCAGTTCAAAATAAATTGCATTTCAAATGCACAGAAATAATACAAATTATTTTCAACTGGCCACAAGGAGAAAAGATATGGAATTGCAATACACAATTTGTTACAACCACATCCAAATCTGTTATGGATATAATCAGATCCCAAAATATCCATAACAATAATAATTATGAAGCAGGTGTATATATATATATATATATATATATATACATACATACATATATATATATATATACATACATATATATATATATATATACATACATATATATATACATATATATACATACATATATATATATACAAAATACATACATATATATATACATACATATATATATATATATATATAAAATACATACATATATATATACATACATATATATATATACATACATATATATATATATATATATATATATATATATATACATATATATATATATATATATATATATATATATTCACAGTACTTAGTGGAAAGTGCTCAATATCAGTGATAGAGCTAAAATAATAAATTAGAAGATCAGCTGATTCTGCTACATTGGTTTCAGCTTTTCAGTATCTTCAGGCAATTTCAGTCATTTGATTTCCAAATGCCTTATTTTTTAAAAGAATAACATTTTTTATAAATGCTATATTTTTTAAAAATAAATAAATGAATAAGTACATGATATGTGGTGTAGTAGAAAGTGGAGGGGGAGGAGTAGGGGAAAATAATGTATTGGAAATGTATCAGTGGAGGTGGATAAATGAAATATACATATTTTCTTTTCATCCCACTTCCTATGAACTCAAAAGGAACTTTTTAGTATGTATACAGCACGTCACAATATCTGATCTTTCATTCAAAAGTTTTCTTGGTCTAGAAATGTTACAGTTAATTTTTCTTGTTGACAATGGTTGCAGACGTTTCTATGGTTGTTGTATGGTTCTGCATTCTTTAAAATTTTTCAGTTTACAATCAGAACATTTTTATATTTCTCCTTTAATTTCTACACATGCTTAGCTAGTTTAGTAGAATTTTTAAGGTTTTATAACTTAAAAAATAACTTATGATTGTACCATCTCTTCTTAAAGTTATCCTCAATACAACCTATGTATATTTTTTTCTGGATATTTGTATCTTTTACTTCTGCTTTGTAGATTATTGCTTCAGTTTTGCAAACTCCATTTAATGGACATCTGCTTTTATTTCTACAATTGCATATAATACTGTTAAAAATATTTTGCTGCATGTTATTTTTTGAATTTCTGGTGTTTTGTCTTTTTATTGTGGTTTCTAAATTACTAGCACAGCTGTAGTTTAATTTAACTGTGTTTTATTAAATATTTTATGTAATTCAAAATTTTTTGGGAAGTGTTTAGTAAATAATTTGAAAAATATTTTCCCTATTTTATAATTGACCTCTAAGTTTAATATGGGGTTAAACCAAATAATATTTTTTTCTTTTCTCGAATTGTTCTTCATTTGTTGAAATTCAAGTTTGGTTTTATGCCCCTCTTCTTTTAAAGTTCTTTCATATTCTTTCTTTTTATCTTAAAAAATTATTTTACGAGAGGAACTCCTTTGGGGATTTGCTTTATTACATTCACAGGGTGGTTTGATCTAACATTCACATATTTGAATTTTGTATTGAGTTTCATGTATGGGGAGACACTGCCAGTTTGTACAATTAATTCTACATCCAAATATTTAACACTTTTCTTCTTCATATTAACTTCTATTTCAAAGTCAAGGCTTTTGTAGAGTTTGAAAAGTGCTTTTCTTATATTGTTTTTGTTGTTCTGTTGTCTGGCACTATCATCAGTCTGTCATCCCTATACAGGCTGCAGTTGTTTATATGTACAATTCTGAAACCTCAGCACCATCAAACGAACCTTGTGGTACATCAAATCTATCCTTTTTTGACTTTTTAATCCAAGATTCTCCATTGTGGAATAAAATTGATTTACAGCAATGTAAAATTATGTCCATTTGTTCAGGTGTTATATTTATGAAACCTTTGGTGAAGTACAAAGCCTCAAGCAGACTACTATCCCCATATATATGTATATATATATATATATATATATATATATATATATATATATATATATATATATATATATATATGTATATATATCTTGTAGATTTTAACATAAGTTATCTGAAAATATCTTATATGAATCTGATAATATTTACTTTTGAAACCAAAACAAATAATTCATATTTTATTTGGTTGGCCAGATCTGATTGGTCTATCTTTAAATGGTTAATTTAAATATGCAGAATATTTGTTTAAATATCACAATTAACGCATGCACAGTTGAGGTAAGAGTTTTCTTTCAAATTAATTTTTTTTTTCCATGAAAAAATTTAGAATATATTCTTATCACTTTTGAATTAGTTGTGATGTTTCATTTCTTTTTCTTAGGACCGTGTACAACTTAGTATAAATCTTATGTACTGCAAGTTGCATAAGATGTAACTTACGTGCATTTTTTATATGTGAGTGAAATGGACACCGTCAGTTGTGGTGAATGCAGTTAATCTAGGAGAAAGGCGAAATCTGGTACAAAACTAAATAGGTAAATAATTAAATAGTCATCTTAATGGTCATCTATCCAGGAGAAGAAGACACTGATAAAAAACCAGGATTGAAAATTCTTGAACTGGTAAGAAAAGTTTTAGTCAGCCACCCAAGTTATCAACAACTAGAAAATTGACTACAAAATCAAAACTTAAAAATTCTTCGAGTAAAAAATAGGACAAATCAATATCCAGTTATGATTAGAAGAATACAAGAAAACAAAACCATGTCTGTATGCAAGTGAGGCATCTAAAATATTCAGAATTTCGTAACTCATTTCTCAAAGTTGACACACATCTTTCATACAGACAAATTCAATGTTTGCTTTACTGCGTTCTTAATTTTCTATTCTCATCACTGTAACAGAATAAAATCTGGAATAATTATCGGATTATATTTAAAAGTACTAAGGATCTGCAGTTTCCAATACTTACCTGAAGAAGGAATAAATATATATATATATGTGTGTGTGTGTGTGTAGATATAGTATATTATAGAGGGATTGGATATGTGTACAATGGCCAGCTTCTCATTTCCAAGTACACCCATTAGCTAGAGCAGCTAGACAATCCCTGTTGTTGGCATATGCTCAAGCACATTTATGTTCAGCATGCACAGACCCGGCATGTGGTTTATACTATAACTATGCCAAGCTGACATTAGTTACAGTTTCTAGAAGAGAGCATATTATTTTTCATTTATCAGCAGTTTGTACAAGGCCAGTATGCTCAAACGACTCAGTCACAATGACTCGTGCCTTTGTGATGTGTTCATTCAGTTTATTACATTAATTAAAAGTGGCTGATACATTATCCTACAATGATAATGGTCTCAAAAACTTTTGAGATAAACTATATATTCTACATATAAGATATTTTTTATTTAAGAAAGTGACAGATATTTTAACCTGACTTGTTCGATGACATTTATTTATATAATAATTTTTTAGTATTTTGAGTAGACAGATACACAAACTTTGAATTCTATATATAAGATTTATTTCTTTTATTTTTATTCTCATTTTCATGTTTCTTTATTTTTTTTACTTCTTAATTTTTTTGCAGCTCATGTCTGATTTGGAATATGAACGTCGTTCTTTAACTGGCACCCTGGATAGTAGTGCCCGGGCAGCAGAGCTATACATTCAACTCATGAACCACAGTATGTCTTTTCAGGTAAATAATATATATATATATATATATATATATATATAGCATAATGAGAAGCCACAATTTAATTTATTTCTGACAAAAGATCAGGGCAGATCTGAAATATCAAATATATATATATATATAAAAAAATATAAATAAATACTTTCACAAAAAAAACATTCAATTTTTTTTAATTTGCAACTTTTCAGTTGTTTTCTCCATATTATATATATATATATGTGTGTGTGTGTGTGTGTGTGTGTGTCCAACAGGATAAAAATCTGCATCACCCCCTTGTAGGAGAAACTGTTGTTAGATCGGATGGACTTTAGACCAACTCAGCCGTGGAGTATGTTGCTGATTAAGCATGGCCAAATAGTGCCATATAAAAACAAATCCTTCCCATTTCATATCAGCTCAGTTTCATATCTGAACGTAAACAAAGCAATTTCTAAAGAAATAATGGGTTTTTTATTTATTAATCTGACCAGTTTTATCACTTTCAAAATTATTTTAGTGGATACACATATTTGAGTAGATGCTTCATTTATTTTTTAAACAGTTAAGCTATGTTTTCTTTTATGTCATAGCAATAAACACAAATGCAAAAAAGGTTTTAAATATTCTAATGCAACGTTTAGGACATTTTGTTTTCACTTTATCACCTTCTGCTATAATTCACTCCTAGCAGTTATAATTTTATGTCTTGCTTAGGCAATTCACTGTGGCCTGTATTAGAAATACACCTGACTGACTTTAATGGACTGGTATTTACCAACCTCCCCACAAGGCAGGAATGGCACAAGGCCAATTTTTATGTGGGGCAAATCCAAGCCTGTGGATTCAGGCAAAATTTCCCCATAGACCCCACATATATGGAATCGGATTTGTCTACCTTCCCAGACTAGACACTGCCCAAGCCTCGTCTGGGTTCTCTCTGCCCAAGGGCAGAGAGTTAGATAAGTCAGCTGTGAGCATGGCAAGATACAGCTTGATTCCAAAGAAACTACACGGACACACTTGGAGTTCTTTATTTAATGCATCTTGCCTAGTTCATTTGTGTTCCTGGGGTTGTGTTATTTACTGAACAACATCCCCACTTTTGAGACTTTTGTATTAGTAAATATTTTATTTCTTAGTATTCACCCACACTGTTTTCTGGCAAGTTCACCAATATACTGAACTTTGTATTTCTTTCATTTTGGTTTAGCCCCTAGTTGTTCTGTACATTTTCTTTTTCCTACTTGTACATTCAACAAATTTTTTTGGTGTTGGTACATCAAAAATATCATAGAGTACTTGCATAGGTACTTCTTTTCTTGTGGGCCTTTCTTGAGTAAAACTCTTAACTGATTCCATTGCCCTCTGTGTTCCTATTTTATTTTTTTTTACCATATATATAATTTTTCCATATCATGACCTTATTATGCCATCTTCCCACATTATTTTTACATTTTTATACACTGTGAAAAACGCTTTTTTGTCAATTTAAAAAAAATTTTTGCGTGCTTTTTGTTATTTGTTTTTACTCTTTCTTGACCTGAAAACAACTTGTTGAACACTGTTTTGATTTTTCTTGCAAACTTCTGCTGGCGACATGTCTGAAGGTGTATTGGGATTTGGTGCTATTCAGCATAATCTCAAGAATTTTTGTAATGCCTCTTCACTCACTTTTTCATTATTTGCTTTTTCCAAAGCTCTCTTAAAAGTATGCACAGGGCATTGAAACAGTGTTTCTAAGACAATCAACAAAGATAATGTCAAGATTGGTCAATACTTAGATGGGTGAACATTTGGTAATAGCAAGCTTCAATTCCATTTGGGTTCATTTTTATTCCCTGATACATAGTTACCATAGGAACAGTATGAATCCACCACTTCCCATCCTTGCTATGGTAAGAGGTAATTTAATAAAATCCTAAACAAATTATATGCTTTGTGAGTTTTCCTACATAAACATTTTTATAGTTGATAAATAAATAGCTTCTTCAAGAAATTAGTAAATAATTTAAATGTATAGAATCAATTGGTAAATTAATATGCAACTGCTGAATAAAGATTCTTCATATAAGATGTTAATAACACAAACCAATCAATGTCAAATGTCAAAAATACCAACCAAATACTAATACATCCATACGAGATGTTTCTAATACTACCAGGAGATTAATACAAAATTATATTAAATCCAAATTAATCTTACAAATAGAAAGATAAGCCAAATATGGTGTAATGCAGTACAACTAAAATATAAGAAAAAGTATAAACGAATTCCAAAATTTAACTAAGCTGTTAGGTAAAAAGGTAAACTATATTTACAATTTACTTTTAATTCACTTCTTTGATTTCATAAGGAATTTTTATTAATCTGATAATTTCCAATTTTTCACGTAAGTGCAGAAAACAGGGTTCATATAAAGATCTAAATGTCCTTGCCATTTTTAAAATTATCCGTTTCACCTTAGGGGCCTTATTATCATTTTTTAAAATCCAAAAATATTTAGAAAGTGATGTATTATTTCTGTAAGTACTATTGGTGAAGGACATGATATTTGGACACCACCTAGTCTTGAAAGAATTCTTAGTACTACTAATATGGAATTTTTCAGCCATTGGATTCTCTATTGTAGAGATAGTACAAAGATAAACAAGAGATTTATTTAAACATCTGTTTGGCACTGGGCATTTGTCAGAATTCCTACAATTACAGTGGCCAGTATCATTAATAATATTTATCTTGGAACTCATATTATGATCCAGATTATTAAATTGTTTTAAAATTTCATTATTGTGTAACTTTATAATCTTCTCAAGTTTATTGCTGCTGCCCATCTAGAACTTCAATTAAATTTATAAAGTCTAGTTATCATAGCAAAGATTTCATTTGAACAATAACTGCAAAATTATTTATAAAAAATGCACAGTAAAGCTACATTACAATGGTGGGAAAGTGATTGAAGCCAAGGTGCCAGGTCAGGCCCAGTAATATTGCTGATTATTCAGAGAAGAGACAAGATATATGAACATATTTAATTTAATTTTACTTATTACTATAAAGCTTTATCTCTTAATATCAAGCACTGTAATTACAAAGATTACTTGCCTCAATAATGTTATCATCTAGAATTTCACTGGTTGACTGCTTTTTTGGGTAAAATTTAATCTTTGTTATGGCTGTATATATATATATATATATATATTAGTGAATACACATAATATCCCATGTCGATAGCATGACTTGGAGTTTCATGTGGTTACACAATCTTCAGGTGCTGAATACTTACTGATCATTAAGTGTTGTGAAATTCACGTTCAAGTGAGGTCGATTTAAAATTATGTCTTAAGACTTGTTTCACATGTTACTGTTGTCTGTAATATTTAAATTAATTATTAATAATTTATATTGATGAAAGTCTTAAGGTTGAAAGACAGGGAATTAAAAAATATTATTTAAAAAAATTTGAATTTACGTAAATGTGCTATGTATCAAGGGTGATTAATAGTTTTTGCATAAAAAACTGTCATTCATGGTAATATAAATAATAGTAGCTTATTAAAGTATCATACTAAAGTAAGGACTAATCGGATAAACTTAGATCTGAAGATTCTAACTTAATTATAATTTAGGGCAATATATATAATGCATTTTAAAATTAGCTTTATACTTACAAACTTGGAATTACATATGCACACGTAGTAAAATAATCAAGTAAAATCCATAGAATTATATGTGTGTATATTATAGATATATAAAAAATGCTATGCGTACCATGAATATTAATGGTTGATACATATTATATTAATATTTGTAAAATCTATTTAAAAATATATTTTAATCGGCCTCAAAGTACTTGAGAAGATATTTACTTTTACATCTACATGTAGAAATCAATTCACTTCTTTTGTTCAGTAAACTAGGGTTATTTAAGTGTTTTAAGATAATAAATTTTTCTGAAAGACAAAAGTTACTGTAAGACATTGGAATAGTGATATTCGAGAACAACATAGTTCTCTCTAACCTAACCTCATTGTTATTACTGACACTTCTACTTCTTTTGTACATATTCTGTTTGTAATATATCTGTGTTATTCCATACCTGTGTTCGAGTTATTCTTTATTGGTTCTACCTTGGACCATCGCCGTGGTACAAGGAACCTGGACCATAACAAATAGCAAAAAAATACTTAGAGAGACTTGTGCAGTTTTTGTATTTAATATTGTTTTGATGATTGTAAAAACAGAATTCTAGTTGTTCTCAGTGGAATGAAAGTAGTATTACACATCATTATCAGAATTGATCCTATATTGTATATATTATGTATATAATATATATGTATATAATTGATATAAAAAAACAGAAAATGTTTGTGTGTATGTGTGTGTGAGTGTGTGTGTGTGTTTGTCTGTGTGTGTATGCTATTCATGCATGTCCACATTTCGTGACAGATTTCAATTACACACGTAACAAATTCATTAGCTTACGTCAAGAGCAACTTCGATCACCAGATATCTAACGATCAGTAGGTATTCAGCACATGAAGATTGTGTAACCACATGAAACTCTAAGTCATGCTATCGACATGGGATATATCTGGTGATTCCTATATATATATATATATATATATATATATATATATATATAGCATATTATATATATAGCATATATAGTGTATTATATATATAATATATAGCATATTATATATATAGTATATAGCATATACATATAGTATAATACATATTATATATATAATATAGCCTATATATGTATATAATATAGCCTATTATATTATATAGCATATTATATATATAGTATATAGCATATACATATAGTATAATACATATTATATATATAATATAGCCTATATATGTATATAATATAGCCTATTATATATATATAATACAGCCTATTATATATATAATATATAGCATATTATATATATATAATATATAGCATATATATATCTATAATATATTGCATATATATATATATCACATATTATATATATATATCACATATTATATATAGCATATAGCATATTATATATATATATATATATATTTATATATATCTATATATCTATCTATGTGTATATATATATATATATTATATACTATATACATATGTTTCAATATATATGTTTTTAAGAGTGAAAATATTAATTAATTTTTTTTTTTAACTATTTAGGTTCATCTGGAATTTTAAATTTAGAATAATGTAAAGTGATGTTTTCATTTTTTTGGTCCTTATTCTATATTGTTTATGACATCTGATAAGAGTTAAATAAACAGTGAAACTTTTTCCTATTCATTCTTATTTAATCATTCTCTCACTCTGCCATTTTTTTCACTACATATATATTTGTTCTTCCAGTATTTCTCAAATTAAAATTTTGCTCTATTTTCTTTGTCTTTATCATACATCTTTACAGCATAATGTGCATCCATACCAAGAGTTTTCCATTGAACTAGAATCTAAATATTTCTCTGCACCAAAGACCTTACGGATACCACTTCCTACCAAACAGCCAGGTAAGGATTTCCATTTTGGTGTTTCAGAATTAAAATGAAATCTTATTGACAAGTGGTTTCATTTAGGCTTTACAAAATTCTGTCAATGACTTGATTTTTTTTTCAAGTATACATGTAACGTGGGGATGTTCACAACATCGTTGTTTTTTTATGCATCCTTAAATGTGGTCTGTAATGTTGGACGAGGTATAGAAAGTGGTTTAGAATCAGGGACTGAATGGCACAAAACAAAAGTCTCTGGTAATTATTGCCTGAAGTAGTATTATAATACACTGACATGTATTCTCATCTTATTACAAAATGTTTCAGAACATAAGGCCTTATTGATAAAAAGACTGGTTAAGCTGATTTAGTTACCTGGTAGTTAAGAGTTCAGTACTGTTCAGTGAAAGAGATATGTTATATTACAAGGATGAAATAGCAAGAAAGAATTAACTGATATGAGATTTTCTCTAGAATAATCAAGAGAATTGGAGATGGTACTGGTAATATTAGCCATTTCCTTATAAGAAAATATCTGGTATTCACTGACTGAGTTATAAATTCTTTCTCTTACAAACAATTTTTCAGGAAAACAGGTTTTTCAAGACCAGTAACTGTTATCACTTTTTCTAGTATTGACTGGGCTCCCTTGCCTTTTGTTTGGGGTGGTGTGAAATATCAGCATCTTGATTATGGCGTTATTCTCACTTCAATTTACATGTGCTATCTATTTTAGTATTAAAACAATCTAACCTAGTTTATTGAATAAATGGTTTGGTTCAAAATTTCTGGAAGGTTAACAACAATTAAAATAGATTCTTGAAGGAGGCTTGAGGCTACAATAACCAAAACATTGTGACTATCATAACCTATCATAACTCCATTTTTTCAGTGAAAATGGACATGCTCACCTTGACAGCCACCACTCAAATGACATAAACTGGTTTAATTTTAGGCCAGCTCTACACATCTTCCAAGCTTAAAAATCAAAAAGTTATGAAAATATTTTCTGATCAAGACATTGTGACTATCATAAACCTATCATAACTCCATTTTTTCAGTGAAAATGGACATGCTCACCTTGACAGCCACCATTCAAATGACATAAACTGGTTTAATTTTAGGTCAGCTCTACACATTTTCCAAGCTTAAAAATCAAAAAGTTATGAAAATATTTTCTGATCAATTGTTAAAAAATCCATGCAAATTCAGCAAATAATTTCTGTGCAAGCAAATAACTTCCCTGCTATATAAACCATCATCAATTCAATTTTGGGGCAGAAGAGTTCAGCTCATCTGAACTCTTGAGGTCACTTGCTTGTCACTCATCCATTTTGTCCAGGCACTTGTCAATGACACTTATCCAATGAAGCCTAACATCAATAATTGAAGACAGCCACAAGCATCAAGAGTTAAGTTAAGAGCAGCAACCACAGTCATTATGTGATACAACTTTTATTTCTAATATACGATGAAGCTAATACACATATTTTCATCACGTGATCATTCTTTACAGCTACAATCCAATACTTACTCCTACATAAATAAATCTTCCTCTTAACATTAACAACACTTTTTTCTATTGTCATTTGTTATTTCTCATTTCTTTTCTGTTAGTATTAATTATGGGGTACCTTTAGCATTCCGCTACAACTTTTTTATCAATGTCGATTTTTGTGCAAATCTGTGCAAAAAGTGGATCACAGAACTTATCCAGTTTCATGCGTATTTTCAGAAAACATCAAAACTTCTAATTGGTCGATAAACACACGAGTGGGCATTGCAATCCGCCCATGTACAAATCTTTTTCCAGTGTGTGACCAAGTCAAGTTTTCCTCCCCCAAAAATATTAGAAATGCTTCCAGGAGCTGACCACGTGATTATGTTGATTATAAATACCTTCTTCCTCTACTCTATTCTACTCTCTTTTGGATTTCACTTCCTTACAAAAATGTTGTTGTAAAAGAAATCACGTTTCGACCCCTTCGGGCGAACGCTATGAAAACATAATCACATATGCACGCATACACATATATATGAAGCTTAATTACAAACATTACAAACATATATGAACTATCAACTAATCAACACATATGCAAACTTTCCACACTTTCACAGCAAGAGAAAAGGAAAGTCAACCAGACACATTGCTGCCATGCTAAAGAAATTTAACTTGGATATTACAGTTTTTCCTAATTCTTCACCAGCAAGAAATTACTTAAAAAAAAAAGATTTTTCCTGAAGCTACAAGTTTTTCGGCTCTTCAGGACATAATTCAAGAAACATTCTCACTTAGTTCTATTTAACAAAATTTGCTCTCGGTGAACACTTTCCTTTAGCGGCAAGACTTATTAGAATTATTTTCAGAAGTACAAAAACTAAATTTTATTTAGTATCAAACAGAAACTTCTTGAAGTATCAAGTAAATATTCAGAGTTCTATTTTACCAAACACATTCTCACTGTGAACATTTTGAGTGGCAAATTCATTCAAATTTTTATGAGCTTGTAGCGATTACTACTATGTTTGACACGCCTACTTTTTTGTCAACTGTGATTGGTCAAATAATAAATACTAACTATCACAGGACAATTTACTGATTGCATTCACCACACTGAATTTTTCCTACTGTTAATTCACAAACATGCTTTTGTTACAAAATCACCGATTGGGTAATTTTTCATCCAATCAGATATTTTTCGTGTACTCTCGAAACTTCTCCCGCCATCATTCTGGGAGCCTACCCATAGTTATAAAAACCGGAATTCGTTCCAAAAATAACCAGTAGAAGCAGAACTCAGTAGAACTCAGCAACTCACACGCGTCTACACAGACTAAACATTCTACTCATGCATGCACGCATGCACACAGAACTAAAATATCATTCACCATCAGTTCTATGTAACAAGCCAAGTTGCAACAGCTCTGTTAGTTATATCTAATCCACAAACTGATTTATTACATGTTCTTCTGAAAACATCATTCTATCTAATACAGAACTTTGAACATTCTTTCAGAAAACTTGTTTATTTACATTTAATCTTTCAGCTAACAGATAAAGGGAAACAACTTCTCCTATGTTATTGTTTCACACATTACAAAAAATGTTTTGTATTTGTTGATTTTAATATATATTTTATCGTTGAAACAAAAATCAGTTTTCCATTGTTTTTCCTTGATACAAAAATGTATAATTGTTAAATGCTATTCAACACGCAGCCATAAAAATATTTCATTAGTAAACACTTTAATTCCAATCAAAGGGAAGTAACCCTATGCATATACATCATTACAGATATAAATATAAATATTCTTTATTTGTTATAAAACTGTTTTTTTTTTTTATTGTATCATAGTTTGTGGTATTGTGGTATTTTGCATTAAATATAAATTTGAGAGGTCACACCAACTAACTGACCTCTACATACCTCTAATAAGGCTCTTTCATATTTGCTGTATTGTAGCTCACTCAGCATGATGATAAATTGATTTCTACAGCTTATCAACCCTTCGCAGGCTATTTAAAGCCAGAAAATATTTTTAGATTGTAAAAAAGATAATAATGATAAGTCTTACCAATTAACCCATAGCGTGGAGGGAGAAGTGAAACAAAGTACATATAAATCAAATGGAGTAAAACCAGTAATAAAATAATACAATAATACAGATAAAAAATGTGTTTCAACACAATATGGCCGATGATATAAAAAATGAAATATCAATAATAAATATCAAATAAATGTATAATAACAACTTAAACTGTTAATTGAATTAAGTTGAGTAGAGTGTTGCAGGAGTATACTGATCATGTTTTAGGTCAGAAAACCGTGTCTCCTGGTATATATTTCCCACAACAATAATTACAGACTAGAATGTGAATCTGGGTATTAAAATGACAAAGTAACAACAAAATAATATATATATATATATATATAAACAAATTATAATGTATGTAAACAAAGGTATACATGGACAATAGAAGAATGTTGCATGTGACAAAACAATGAATATGAAAGAAGAAAACATTTAAACTAGTGAATTGTTTGTGCGTATGAAGTTATGTCGAAGGAGTCCTAGAGAATAGTAATGGAAAGTGAAGTGGAAGGTGCTGGGCTATGTGCATTCATACATGTACCCAGGTGTTGGCTGCATTTCTTCACGTGGTCACCTACATCTTACCGTCCCTTGGTGAAATAGTAAAAAGTGAGAGAGACAGAGAATGTCACTGCCTATTCATAGGCTTAAGGAGCGCCCTCTAGTGACAGATATTTTTTGGGAGGAAAGTAAGTGGGAGTGGCCATGCTTAAATGAAAGAGTGAGTGGCCATGCTGAAATGTAAGAGTGAGTGGCCATGCTTAAATGTAAATAAATTGTAAGAAGCAAATGAATATTGCAGTAAAACTTTTTTGATATAACAATCACTGTTCCAGGTACAAGCATCGACCCCCACCCTATTTAGCTGTGGGGGGAGGAGATGGATTCATACCTTTCCCAAGGGCATTTTCACATAAATGAATGTAACAAACCCAACTGGAAATCAAACTTTACTCTCAGATTCATCATTTCAGTCCAGTATCTTTTACACCAGCTTCATATCCACATCTCTCACAAGGCTTGAAACAACCTGTGGTGTGTCTTTCAGGTTCTTTTCACTTTTTCGGATATTAGGATTTCCTTCTGAGTTGAATAGTATCAAAAAATCACCTCCTTGACAAATCAGCCATGGTGAGATGTGAAACCAGGTTTCATGGTGGGAATGTTAACATTATAACAGTACTGGAATGGGTAAAGGAACGAATACGAAGACACTAAGGTGAGAGAAGAGCAGAGGTACAAGATTATAATAATGTGTCTCCTTCGTAGAGAAACTT
This sequence comes from Acanthosepion esculentum, assembly GCA_964036315.1. Taxonomy (NCBI): domain Eukaryota; kingdom Metazoa; phylum Mollusca; class Cephalopoda; order Sepiida; family Sepiidae; genus Acanthosepion; species Acanthosepion esculentum. The sequence goes on along the minus strand of OZ038495.1, from coordinate 41,881,399 downwards.
TATCAGGGCAAGTTTATTTAGATTATTTTGCATTTGTAAACAGAAGTAACATGGAGAAAAAATGTCTTTCTCAATGTTACTTCTGTGTAAAATTATAGGTAACCAAATAAAATTTCCACACTTGCGTTGTGTGTCCACAAGATAATGAAACACATTAGCATAAAAAAGTTTTCCTTTTAGAGTCTGTCTATATTTCTGAGATGAGGTATTATGTACAGTATTTACATTAGTCGGACTATTGTCCTCATCTTTGTCGCCATTTTTGTCACAATGTTTCGGCCGTTGTACGCTCCGGCCTTCTTCAGGTGGTTGGAATTTCGAACTGAACCCTTTATTTCGATCACTGGGGTAGACTGTTCTAGTTCCACAAGCCATGTTTGATGGATGTCAGTTATCAGTTATCTCCTGCTAATTTTCCCTCTGAAAGTTCTCCACTGCCTTAACCGGGTATTGAACTCACACTCTTTGGGTCTGTCACTGGATCTAACCAACGCCTTTATCCACTGTGCCATGTGTCCTTGAGGACACATTAGCAGGAGATAACTGATAACTGACATCCATCAAACATGGCTCGTGGAACTAGAACAGTCTACCCCAGTGATCGAAATAAAGGGTTCAGTTCGAAATTCCAACCACCTGAAGAAGGCCGGAGCGTACAACGTCCGAAACATTGTGACAAATATGGCGACAAAGATGAGGGCAATAGTCCGACTAATGTAAATACTGTACATAATACCTCATCTCAGAACCGGGTATTGAACTCACACTCTTTGAGGACACATGGCACAGTGGATAAAGGCATTGGTTAGATCCAGTGACAGACCCAAAGAGTGTGAGTTCAATACCCGGTTCAGGCAGTGGAGAACTTTCAGAGGGAAAATTAGCAGGAGATAACTGATAACTGACATCCATCAAACATGGCTCGTGGAACTAGAACAGTCTACCCCAGTGATCGAAATAAAGGGTTCGGTTCAAAATTCCAACCACCTGAAGAAGGCCGGAGCGTACAACGGCCGAAACGTTGTGACAAAAATGGCGACAAAGATGTGGACAATAGTCCGACTAATGTAAATACTGTTTTCCTTTTAGTTTTCCTTTTACTTACATTGTCTTTAGATATATATTTTATTTATATCTGAATTTTTGCACATAATATAGTTATCTGCTCCCATAGAATTTCAACAGGTCCAACTTGTAAGAAAGAAATAATCCCAGAAACTGAAAGGATTTACTTTACAAATTCCGTTGCCTGTTCAAGTGCACCTTTGCGCTCGTGTTTGTATGTGTGTATGTTATATTACTTTAAAGCTTAATGAATGTGTACACAAATCAAATTTAGATACAGACTTTGCCGCTACTTTTTATGAGCAGTATTTTTTGTGATGTTTCTGTAAACTATTTTAAAGGAAACAATGGAAAATATGTCTTTATTTTTTTTAAGTTAGTTTCTCAGATCAGTTGAGTAGCTTTTCATTTATTAATAATTTACCTTTTCTATTCTTAATTCTCAATTTCAGATGTCGATATTTCTACCCAATGTGTTGAACTTCCTCTTGTGTTTTCAGCAGAAACGCCAGGACATTTCGATTGTCAGGTAACCCCAGATACATATGATCAAATATAATCTTAAGATATGCTATATTTATGGGTAAGAGTGTTCAGCAGCAGTGACAGAGTGTATGTAAATATAAAAGTTGACGTTGAGGTCATCACTAAGTGGCAACAGGCTGTTGAATTGCAATCTTCAGGTCATCATGTTTCCTATTAAATAATGGACCTAAAGAGGAGATTATTTCAGTCCAGTAAATTCATGTTTTTGTTTTTTTATAATAGCTATTTTGATCTGTGAGGACATTCACTTTTATAGTTGAGGAGACATGAATTTCTGCTAGTGGTATTTTTATAAAGAGAATTGAGGAAATTAGATTTTTGCTAATATGAAAATTTTGGCAGTGTAATATACATATATTGGAAGTGGAATAATTAAAGATTTTGTTTTCTACATGGGTCATATAGAAATTAGAGTAGGCCTGTCAATCTGTACAGAGTTGTTACTGTTGGGATTGTAAAAAGGTACTTGTTCATGCAAAATAGAAGTTTATATAAAATAGTTGGCTTTATTTTAGGAATTGAGAATGAGGAGCAAATGTATATATTCTGTAAAACTATGTCTAAAGTTTCTTTGACTGGAACATTAGGAAACAATCTTTCAATGTCTAATAAAGGATAGGATGTCATTATTTGGTTTATTATAGATTGTAGTATGTCAAGGAATTCGTTTGGGGAGTTAATGCTATACTTACAAGGATGTTCTTTTCACTTAATGCAAAACATAGCTCATGTTATGAGGTTTATGTAGAGTGCTTCATAGTTTTCCTACGATAATGGCTTCACACAAAAAAATGAAAAAAAAACGAAAAATCGGGTTTTTCGTACTACTTAAAATAAAATCTTGAATAATTTCCTCATTTTTTATCTGATTTTCTTCCAACATGTCCCCAAAACATTTACCCTCATGCAAGAAATAAGATAATGTGGTTTTAGTCCTGCTCTCTTCCCCATATATTATGAAAAACCCCAAAAATCTCCTCAAAAAGCCCATTTTTTGGCCATAACACCCTGGTTTTTCATCCAATGCTTTCCAAATTTGCCATATAAATTACATATGACATGCAAATTGTCTTGCATGAATGTTTGGTTTAGATTATTTATATTAATTAATCAAAGTCTGCGACAAATCTGGTCCATAATTGGCTTTTGAGATTTAACCAATAGTTTCTTCATATGATTCCATCCTAAATTGGCATTTGAACAACCTTTGAAGCAAAGATTGTTTGAGAAGGATTATTGAAGCGTCAAAAGGGAAAAATTCCTGAAGAACCTCTTATTAAACCAACTTTACAGTAAACATGTGAAGGAGGGTGGGGTGTTCAAGCATTGGCATTTGAATCAAGCTATGACACTTTATCCCTGTTTTTGTTTGATTATTAGATTTGTGAACAATACTGTACTATTTGAAAGTTATTACAGACATAGGAAATTTACTGAATTTCATTGAAGCAATTTAACCCCAAGCAACGGTTACACAAGGTTTTATTGATGGAATTACTTTATTAAGAACAATAAAAAAAATTGCAAAGAACATACCACAAAAATGATGAGCAGGGAATAGCTTTGTATACCAACAGATGATGCAGGAATGCAAACAGACATTTCTTAGCAGGGTGTGCGGTTATACAACTGCAGTCATGTACACCCAGGTAATGCCAGGTACCTTGGCTAGTATGTTATATAGGTAGCCTGTGTAGTACTCACCTACAATTTTGTGGAGTTTGAGGGACTCTACTTCTGAATTGTTAGCCAGAATCAGTTTATTAATCTTTGTCTTGAGGAGGCTGGTGGTGTTTTTGTTTAGGCTTTTGTAAATTTGGCTTTGTTTTTGAGAGCAGAGTCACATTTTTTTTTTTTTTTTTTAGTCAAACTTGTTTAAAATAACAAAAGTGTTGGATTTGTCACTTTTCTAAATTATAATTTTTTGTTGTGTTTTAAGTTCCCTGTAGGCTTGCTTCAGTAATTTGACGAGAATTTGGATTAGTCTATTGCAGCTGTATCTAATTTTCATAGCTTCAGCTTTGAGTAAAGTTCTTAGTCCAGGTGTGAATTTTGGAGACATTGGTGTTGTGTAATTTTAGGATTTTATATATGGAATTCAAATTTCTGTTTTTCTTATATATCATTATTGAAAAGGAAGACAAGGTGCCAGTTTGGTTCTAGATTGAAGAATTCTGTTTGTTCTTTAGTGACTTGATGGTTGGAGAGATTTATAAAGTTGTTAGAGTAACTGGCATGATGTATTTTTCCTTTATATAAATTATTCAGCATTATTATTGCGACACAAGTAACTTTTCACAATCAGATATATTATATTGAATCATGAATGCAATGGGTACATGGTGTGTAAAAAAACCCTTATAATCTATTATTCAATCAATTATTTAAATGCCTCGATATCTCCTTGATGTGTTTCTTGGGAAATTTTTTCCAGCAGTTTTGTAAAATTTCTACTTGATGTTTAATGTTGATATTATTTTTTGGTGTGTGTTAACTGACTGTTTTTGAAGTAGTTGTGACAAATTTTATCTTGCATTAAGATAAATTATTTTCTATTGTATTGTATGTATTATTATGGGCTTTGATCTATTTCTTTTTTGTTATTTTCTTTTCGCATTCACCTTTTATATTACCTTAGACTGATTACAAAAAAACTGCATTCCTTTTTTTTTCATTAATAGAAAGGAAGTTCTATTTGGACAGCTTCTTCCTAAGAGACACTGCTTTATGGAACACTCCCAAGAGGATGCTTCCCTGAACACTACAATCTTAACCTCTTCTAAAATCAACCATAATCTATCTTATATATCCTCATGATCTCCAATTCTGAAATTCATGAAACAATCCCATTCAGTAACCATCTACTTTGAGTGGCGCTTGAGTCTTTCTCCCGGGTGAACAATAACAGTTATTTGTCTGGGGAAGTTCCTTCTTGGAATGAAATGAGTCATTAAGATGGTTTTTTTTTATTTTTTCATTTTTGTCATTCACTTACCCACTAATAGTCTGATTATATATATAATCTTTTGAAGAGGTGTATAGGTTTATCCCTTATTTACTTTTTACGACTTGTAAAGTTTTCTCATTCTCTTTCACTCCTAGTAACCCCTTGCATCTAATTGGCATAATCGCCTTGCTTGGGATGAATTGATTAAAAAAAATGTATTCGTACATATATATATATATATATATCTTTTGCTTTTATAATTTGTCATTCAATGAGTTTTGGTGGAGGAAGTTTATGATCATTTGTTTTATAGGTTTTTGGTCAGGTAGTTTGAAATTAGTCTATTTGGGCGACAATTTTTCATTTATACCGATTTGGTTAAAGACCAATAGAAAGTTCTTTGTTAAGAAATTAAAAAATTTTTTTTTTTTATACCTCTTAATATTTTCTTTTAAGTTGTCTCATATCTGAATACTTTAGCTTTTCAGAAGTCATTATCCAAGAGTTTCATCATTTTCAAATATTGCATCATTGTGTCTTCACATAGCAGTTTGTTTTATCATGCTATTTTTTTATTTACTTAGCTCTATCTATAAAAGGCTGGATGTGTGTGTGTGCACGGCCGCAATTTTCGACGGATTTGCGCCAAAATTTACATGCACATGCTCCAAGTTAGTGAGAAGAGCAAGATCAACTTTGCATTTCCCAACTCCCATCGATAGTGGGAATAATCGATTCTTTCATGCTTCTACAGCAGTTTTCATAAAGTTTGCGGCCATTTTCTACTGGCCTGAGTGAGAGCCAACAGCTGACTGACATGAATGTTAACTAGCATGCTTGCATGCAAAAAAATCAATAGCTGCATTCGTCACAAGTGGGAAAAATTTAAATCTGCATGGCACTTTACTCCAATTGGCTCATTTGCTTGCTTAAATTCAACATTGATTCTGATTCCGCAGAACTGGGTTGGGTGTGAAAAAGTATTTGTTGTTAACATTCTTTTTTCATTCGGTTTTTCCAGTTACGAGTCCTTTTTTAAAGCTGATCGTTTTGTGTTCATTTTGTTTAGTTCTTTTTTCATAACAGATTTAATGTTTAGTATAGAGCCTAGAAAAAATTCACAGAGTGAGATAGGCAAAAAGTAAGGCATGTAGCAACATCAGCATGGCAAAGGGCACTCCTTTAAAAGCAAGGAAGGGCAAACATATTTTAAGTCAAATGATAGCGATTTCTGTATGAGTCGTACGATTTTTGAATCAAGCATGGGCAACGCCGGGCCATGCTGCTAGTAAAATATATTTAGCATGTTTGTTTCTAAATTTGATAACATTTTATTGACATTAGGTTGTTTGTTCTTATATTTAATGCTTCTAGTATTTGTGTTTTTTATTGCAGTTTATGTGATATAGTATTACTTGTGACATTTTTTGTGCTGGTTGATGATATGCAATTTAATTGAACAATTATCAGATAAATGACATGTTAATCAGTGTGATAAAAGAAGTGTTGTGCAACCAATAAATGTGTTGTTTGAATTATTATTATTAGAGAAATATTCTTCAAGTGGACAAGCAAATTCACCAACAACATTGGTTGCATTGAAGTTTTGATTTTCTTTTATTGTATTGTTGGTGGTGATCATGGAGGTGGGGAGTTTATTTTGCGGTAATAATTTTAAAATTCTTAACAAATCTCTTTCGTTGGTCTTTAACCAGACCTGCATAAATGAAAATCTGCTACCCAAATACACCCAACATAAATATGAGTGTGTATGCATGTGTGTGTGCGTGTGCATGTGCTACGTTGGTGGAGTTATCTTTCCATAGTATAATAATAAAAGTGTTCATATTTTTACGTTGAGCCATAAAAAATTTCCTTTATTTTGTTTCTCAAATTCATTCTTCTAAAAATAAAGTGCAATGACATTTTATTCAATTATGTATTCACCATTCTTCGCAACGATTTGTTACCAGTTATTCCACAGGTTTTTATGTGTAAAAGTTTTGGATGAACTCTTGAATCTGGTTTTCATTAAAGAATGTTTTCACCATTGAAGCATTTTCCAGCAATCAAAAGTAATAATAACCATTTGGCGAAAGTTCAGGTGGATATAGCAGATGGAATAGAACAGACCAACCAAGTTCCAGAATTGTTCCCTATGTTGTTCTCTTTGTATGCTGCCTTGCATTTTTATGTGGGATGCAATTTAAAAACAACTCTAAGTAGAAGCTTGTGGAGCATTATTTGACTAATTCAGCTTTAGTGCTGAAACTTTTATTATAGCGGATTGTTACAAGCGAGAGGAAAGATGGGGTGTGCCTATTTTATTACCAGAGGGTAGAATATTATTTTTCCTTTAAACTCTTGGTAATGCCAAGCAAAAACTAAACTATGATAGTGTACTCCAAATTTATTATTAACTGACACATATTAGAATGATACATTCATCATTAAAATTGGTCCCTGAAAACAGAAATTACTTAATGATTCAACCTAAAACAACCTTACTTTTTTCCTTGTTAATGCACTTAATCCAGCACTTCTTAATAGATCACATTAATTGCATATTATACAGTGAAAACTTGAGATCAAAGTTCAGCGTATGACTATATCAGGCTATGAACTTACTGATCCTGGTTCAGCTAAGATATTTAAGTCTTCTCTTGTTAAGAGGGCAAATAATGAATATTTTCAACTCCACCCTTCCTAATCTATCTATTTTTCTTTGGACAGATATTATTGAAGTCTGCTGGTGATATCAGACTCTACCAAATTGAATGCACAGCAATTCCAGAATTTAGCAACACCTGTATTGAATTTGAGACACCTGTCTTGCAGAAATGTACCCAGGATATTCCAATTGTATGCTGTTTTTGTTATTATCTTTTATTATTTCCAGCATTTATTTTCATTAATTCTTTTTTTTTTTTTTTGAGTTTATCCACATTGGCATTCCTGTATTGTCTATATTTTTTTTTTATTGGAAGAAAGTTTTTTCTTTTTGTTTTTAATTGCAGAATACACCTGCATAGTAGCCAAAGTTGATATTTATTTGGAGGTCCATTAATATTAATAATGAGTCCCCTAGCAAAATTAAGTAAAACTTTTGGCCCTTTCAAAATAAATTCAAGACATATGAAAATTAACAGAATAACAATAATTTTAAATGTAGGGTTCAAGCAAAACAGTTGAGATAGAAAAAAAACAAAAATGTTGTTTGTGAAATTTAAAGTTGATTGATAATGAAAAGTTGTGTGTGAAATGAGCATTCAATTCAAAGGGGATTTACATACAGTGTGAGAGAAGATTCCATTAAGCTGTCAGTTGTGTCCTTGGTCAGTGGAAGTGGGGTAGACAATTGAAGACAGTTCCTTTGTTGTTGCCTGTAGCTGTAATGAAATCCTCTTGAAAGTGAATTAATTTTTCATTACAAATTCCATTTATATTTATTTTAAGAGTCTCTAGGCTTAGGATTTTTTAAAACCAAAACAGAACGATTTGCTTGTTTCATTATTTTCCTCTTTATCCTGTGGTATGGTTCTATGTTATGTCCATGAGAATAAGGATTCAATAAAACTGATTTTCAATATTTACAAAATTGAAGGTATAAATGTTGTAGCCCACACAACTAATGAGGACTGATAAACAGACCAGCTAAAACTATATTAACCCTAACAAGTGTATGCCAAAGTACATTTATCTGAACACTGTTATATTCTTCTTCTTTTATGTGCCATGTCCCTTCAGTACATAGGTGATCATGGCTCTCCACTTCCTCCTATCCCTTGTAGCTCTCAATAAGTTTTGTCTTTTTCCTACTTCTCCCAGACCCTGTTCTGTCATCCATTTGCTTAAGCCCACTAGGTATGTCATGCATTGCTTTCCCTTGTCTTTCTTTCCCTCTATTCACCCTGTGAGTATCAAATTTTCCAAGCCTTACTTTCTCATTATGTGTCCCAAAATTTGCAGCTGCCTCTTCCTGATGTTAAGTATAAGTTTCCTCACTATTTGCATCCTCTCCAAAACCTCATTGTTTCTCACATGCTTGACTTGGTCCATGGTATCCTTAGCATCCTTCTGTAGAACTATACCTCTGTTGCCTCGAGTCTCTTCTTCATCTTTAAGGAGACCATTCAACATTTGCTGCCATACAGGAGGACAGATAACACATAGCAGTTTAGTACTCTATTTGGTTATAAAAAAATAAAATGACAAGTTTTTTTATAACTTTAAGAAGAGTCATGAACATTGAGAGTTAATGAAGAAAAACATTTCAGAATGTATGTAAATCCAGAGTAAAATAAACAGAAATTTAGACAGATTTAGTAGACACATTAATAGAACATACTCAATTAATCAGTTTCTGACAAAATAAAAATCTCCTTTTTGTTTGAAAATTATTAATATATGACATCCAAACTTAAAATTTCATTAACTTAGAATTTATAGGGAAAGATAGAATTTACACAGAATTTAAAACCTCCCTCAAATTATTAATCCACAATGTTTCTGCTTCTAAGCATGTAATCTGAAGTTCAGAGGCCGCTTGTGGTTAAAATTAGTAGGGATGCTGCTTCAGAAAATCTTTAGCTCTTGTTTGAATATTGTGTAAAATGAAACAGACACATAAAAAAAAAATTTATACATAAACTTGATAAAATCCTTAAACGAAAAAATTATTTTTTTTTACTTATGTAAAAACTCTTACAGTTCAAACTTGATCCATTCATTTAAAAATGAAATCCATTCTTCTTGTTTTACTTTGAGTGAAAAGGTAAATAATATTCTCTTTGATCCCTGGATGGCACTTGAGGAAATCTTTCTCCATTGAAAGCACTGCAAGTGCATTTAGTCTTTCATGATTTACAGTGCTCCTTATAAAAGATTTTTTTAAATTCTTTTCAGTGTTGAAAAGCAGTGTTCTGACTCTGATATAGTCATGGGAATTGTTAAGAAGGATTTTTATCAGTTTTGTAATTTCACTAAGAACACCATCTAGATTATTTTCGAAGATAAATTTCAGCATCTCAATTAATTTGCAATATCATGAATATTAGATCTACAATAGAATACTTTTATTTCACTATTTATATTATTCAAACTGTTGCTCACATCTTTGTTGCCATATTCACGTTTCCCCTATTGTACATTCCGGCCTTCTTCAGCTGAACAAAATCTTGGAGAGTTGAATTAAAGGGAGAACACTGAGACAGTCGGAAGAGGCATGGCACGTAGAACTAGAACAACCTACCCTGGTGGATGAAATAAAGGATACAGTTGAAAATTCCAATCACCTGAAGAAGGCTGGAGCATATAATGGCCAAAACGTCATGAATATGGCAACAAACATAGGTCATTTGACGGATACATAGTGATGTCACTTCATACAGTGACAATAGTGGAAGCCAAATTCAGTTCAGTTTACAGTTTGCTTTCTTTTTAACCTCTTCCAAGGGGTCCAGCCTGAAGCTAAATCTAACTCCACTGCAGCTTACAAGTCTATAGTGCCATTTCCCTTTGGAAATATATCTATCCCAGATATAGAAACTTAAGCTTGCAGTCCTCAATTAGGGAAAATGAAGACTCACTGTTTCCTGTTCATGGAATATGTTCTTGTCTGAGACATAGACGAATCTGGCCCATTTGAATCTGGATTCCTAAAAATGACTTCTCCAGACACAGGAGTATCTTCATATTATATGTAAGACTCTTCCTTTTTGTTTCTCCTTACACTCTGCTTTTCAGTATAGATATATGTGATATATTATTCTTTGCATGGGACATTTGTATATATGTATATATAGTTATTGGTATGTCTTAGTGGTATAATAGTCTCTCTGAGAACAAAGCATGTTTGTCATTGTTTGTCCTTTCGGCAATTTCATTCGGAATTACTTTGTTATTATATCAGGGATGTAATAATGCCCATAACAGTGGAAGCATAAATGGTAGAATAAATCTTTCTTCCATAGCTCTCTTCTATTACATCATCATCCAGGCAATGTAAAATTCCTGTTGCTTCTGCAATGGTTTGATTTGCCTTTGATGTTGACTGAATTTCAGTAAGGCAGCTTTCTAAAGGTTGCAAAATTTTATGAACTCTCTTGATGGTCCATTTGTTAAAGTTCTACCTTTTAGAGGGTGGATGTAGAATGTTGATGGCCATATACTTCTTGAAAATGGATATATGTTGTGGTGATCTTAAGAAAGATGTTGGAATAGCCAAAATGTTAAAGAAAAATATTCTTGTGTTCTGTGTAATGCTTGCTGCATTTTTCATTATTAAATTAAGTTGATGCGAATAGCATCGAATGGAATGTACACTACTATAAACTGCTTTTATTTTTGCTTGAACTCCTCCTATTTTGTCTTTCATGACATTTGCAGCATCAAATGTCTGAGTTATCTGTTTTTGTCCGTTTCCTTGAAGGATTATGTTTAATTGTTCTAGAATACGTTTTAATATGCAGTTTGATTTTCTGGAATAAAGAATCCTCAAATGCGCCCAAATATTTCAACACGTACCATAAAACAATGACCATTTGAGTATGTTCCGAATCATCTGTTGTGTCAACAGCTATGATGGCTAAAAAATAAGCTTCCTTAATTTCTATCCTTATCTCCTCATGATGTATTTGTATAAAGGAAGTCATTCGGAATGGTTTTAGAAACACCTTTGAAAACCGTACTGGTTTCTAAGGGATTTGACTTCTCACGAAGTGGTTGTAGCACTGTCGAGAGCCAACTAGCGACTTTATGCTGGGAAGACCCAATCATGGACAGAATGAGTCGTAAAGGAACACCGTCCTTATGAATTTTAGGTAACCCATACAAACGGGGACGAATGGACCCAGTGGGTCTAATTAACTCTGAAATTTCAGAGGAGAGTAAACCACTCTTGACCCACTTTAACAGTTGCCTTTGCAATTTAGATTCAATAGAGGCAGTGCGATCATGGGTTTCAACTGGACCTAATTTTAAGAACGTTGAAGAATCACCAAGTATATTGTCCATCTTAGAAACATAATCCGAATAGTCCAGTAGAACAACACCAACACCTTTATCAGGTTTTGTAATAACCAGGTTATAATTATTTTAAAAAAACTTTTAATTACCCGGCGGTGCTGTTCTCCCCATTTGGAATCTGATGAAGAAACAGAAGAACCAGCATAACAATAGGCATAACAATTGAGTTTAGCCTTAAGGTCGCTAAGAGATTCAACAGAGCGAGGAACAAGTCTACAAACCTGTACATATAAAAACCTCAAACTCCGAAAAATTTTCTCACGGTCAGGCATCGAAAACGGAATACAAAAATCCAAACCATGAACCAAGATACGAGTCTCCAAATGGGAAGGCTCATAAGATGAAAAATTAAAGATAATTCCCTCTCCAGTAGTTTCATCACTTTTACAAATTAAGTAATTTAATTTTGTCTAGTATTTACATTATTCGGACTATTGTCCTCATCTTTGTCGCCATATTTGTCACAACGTTTCGGCCGTTGTACGCTCCGGCCTTCTTCAGGTGGTTGGAATTTCGAACCAAACCCTTTATTTCGATCACTAGGGTAGACTGTTCTAGTTCCACGAGCCATGTTTGATCGATGTCAGTTATCAGTTATCTCCTGCTAATTTTCCCTCTGAAAGTTCTCACACTCACACTCTTTGGGTCTGTTACTGGATCTAACCAACGCCTTTATCCACCGTACCATGTGTCCTTGAGGACATCTGGGTATGAATTTCTGAGTATTATAAACCTAATTTTTCAGCAACCATTTTTTACCAGTACTCATATTGCAATTTTTGCTGTTATCATTGCATGTTTTTTTACCAGATCTCTTATTGCAACTTTTTGTTATCATTGCTGTTCTCTGGCACTCCTTATTACTGGTTCCCATATTGTATTTATTTCTATGCTTGGCCGACTCAGGAGATTTTTGTGGCCTAGCATATGTGCTGATTCCTTAAGTTTACAAATTTTCCAATGGTGTTCCCTGTCTATGATCTCAACCTGATCCCACAGGGGACGGTGATCTCCCTTCTCTCTCCATATGTGGTCAGCCACGCCTGATTTTTCTACTTCCCCTCGCATTACAGCTTTCTGGTGTTCTTGAAGCCTTACCTTGAGGGGGCGGCCTGTTTCTCCTTTATATTCCTTTCCGCAGCTGCACGGGATAGCGTACACACAGTCTTTAGTCCCGTTCTCCTCTATGGGGGGTCTCACTCGAGAGAGATATCTGCGAAGTGTTGTCACGCTTTTGAAGGTTGTCCTGATGTTATATGGACCGCAGATCCTTTGTATTTTCTCTGATAACCCCTTCACATAAGGCAGGCAGACTGTTTTCTGAGTGTTGTTGTCCTCCTCCTCCTCCTCTTGTATCCGCCTATCCCAGTTTTGGGGGGCTGCTGCCATGTACCCAGGGTAGTTGTTACGTTGTAGGGTACTACTTATACTGACCAATTCCTTATCTAATGTCTCTGGGTCGCCACTTATGACTTTTACTCGGTGTTGTAAGCAACGGACAATCCCTTTCTTTACGCTGTATGGATGGTGGGAGTTGAAATTGAGGTACTGTCCAGTGAATGTTGGTTTACGGTATACAGATGTCTTGAACCCATGCTCTGTTCGAGATATTAGTACATCCAGGAATGGGAGTGTGTTGTTACTCTCTTTCTCCATTGTGAACTGTATCGATGGTCTTATTGAGTTCACATGGTCCAGTAGAACCTGGACATCTTCCTGGTGTGGCCAGAGTATGAAGGTGTCATCTACGTACCTTAACCATATAGTTGGCTTGAGAGATATGGATTCTAATGCCATTTCTTCAATTATTCCATGTATATATTCGCCATTGCTGTGACAAATATGGCGACAAAGATGAGGACAATAGTCCGAATAATGTAAATACTGTACATAATACCTCATCTCAGAAATATAGACAGACACTTAATTTTGTCTGCATAGATGTAGACAATTTTTTAACATCACATTCATTTGAATAGCCAACTAACCGGGAAAAGCAAATCTGATCAAAGTAAGAAAGAGTTAACATATATTTTCTCCATTGATTCTTAAAGGTACAACTGAGAAAAAGAATTCTTTTGGAAAAGGTTTTTATTGAATCCTCCATAAATATCTTCTCAATTTTTAAACCAGAATCTAGTCTCGCATTCCTAATCCTAAACCAGATATTGGATTGACATACACGTTTGTCAATACACGCTTGAAGAAACTATATATATATATATTTGTCACACCACAAACTCGCTTTCACGACGCTTGACACTACATTTGAATGATAACTCTAACATTTTTAGGCATTTAAAACAACATGCCTGGCCGCATACACAATTCCGGAAAATCCTTGTCGAAAACACAACTATACTTAAACATGAAAACAATAAACAAAAACTAAAAATTCTTGAAGCTATATACATAAAACAGTTGAAACCTAACCTGAACAAAATAAACTATGAAATCTCCACAAATATCCTTAGATGCCTATAATTAGTAACAGAAGCCATTGGTTCAGACCAACGGCTTTCCATACTCAATACTCATCGGATTCACTCTCTCGTGGTCATGTGTGACGTCATGAGCTGTTGTGCGATTTTCGCTTTCAGCGTCTTATATGCACGTGTTTATCGTTGCTTGAAAATCATCCATGTAAACAAAAACAGACTATCATCAATTTCTTGTTCGTGTATTGCTTAATATATTGTGTAATTGTCATCTTTGATAATGGCTTATGTAAGCCGAAAGCTTAGATTGGATTAAAAATATGTATCAATATTGTGATTTTCTTTCATTGTTTAATGATAATGTTAAGCTTATCAGACGATAGGAAAAGAACTTACAAAAAATATATAGACAACACTTATCTATATTATTTATTGAAACATGTATGAATATATATATATATATATATATGTATATATATATATGTATATATATATATGTATGTATATTAGTGAATACACATAATATCCCATATTGATAGCACTACTCAGCGTTTCATGTGGTTACACAAACTTCAGGTGCTAAATACTTACTGACCATTAAGCGTTGCAAAATTCACGTTCACATGGGGTTGATTTAAAATTATGTCTTAAAACTTATCCCTTATATTATTCTTGTCTTTAATATGTAAATTAATTATTAATAATTTATATTCATGAAAGTCTTAAGATCAAAAGACAGGGAATTAAAAATTTTATTTTCAAAAATTTTGAATTTGCATAAACACACTATGCATCCTATTTTAGCATAAAAACGTCCTTTTATGGTTATGGAAATAACAGGTGCTTATTACAGTATATTACTAAAATAATGGCTAATGGAATAAACTTATTCCTCAAGATGTTAACTTAATTATAAGTTGGCTCTGTTATATAACATTGAGCACTGTATTTATAAAACCTGAGTAAAAAATATACGAGCCGGGACCCAAAAGTAACTGGAATTGTATCATATAATTTTATTCATTTATTGTTGCATGTTTATATTCTTATCACCTTCAATGTATTCTCCATTTGAAGCAATGCACCGGTCCAGACGTGTTTTCCACTGTTCAAAGCAGTCTTGGAACTTAAGTCCTGGAACGTTATTTTAATGACTCAGTCGTTTTCTTCTTGACCTCTTCCGCATCTGCAAAACGTTTTCATTTGAGGACTTTCTTCATTCGGGAAAACAAAAATAGTCACAGGGGGCGAAATCAGGTGAATAGGGAGGGTGGGAAAGTGGGGTCATGCCATTCTTGGTCAGAAACTGTCTCACACTGAAGGCAGTGTGCACTGGTGCAATGTCATGATGCAAACACCACCCTCCACTTAGTCACAGGTCAGGGTGTTTTCGTCTCATCTTGTCTCACAAATGCTTCAGGACTTCCAAGTAAAAAAGCCTGGTTAACAGTTTGACCAGGAGGAATAAATTCTTTGTGGAGAATTCCTTTCATACCAAAGAAACAAATCAGCATCATCTTGACATTGGACTTCACTTGACCCGCTTTGTTGGGTCGTGGTAAAGTTGGATGCTTCTACTGACTCGATTACTGCTTCGTTTCCAGGTCGTAGCCATAGCACCAGCTTTCATCACCAGTGATGACCTTCTAAAACAAAGGTCTGGATCAACTTCCAACTATTCTTTCAGTTTACGACAGGCATCTTTTCAGCCATGGTAAAAATAGACGAAAAGGCGTGAAGCACTTCAAAACAAATGTGAACCACGCAGCTGTATGTCTTTCCGTGATGACACCAGTTAGCATACTGATGCCTGAGGGTTGCCTCAAGTGGCATCAAGGGGTGGAAGCCTGAACTACTACAGGCTTGTCACACAGAAAACAATTCCGTTTACTTTTGCAACCCCCTTGTATGTGCAAATATACATGCATATACATATGTTTTTTTATCATATCCTTATCTATATATAAAAAATAATATCATTTGAAGAAGTATAATAATTCTAATAAGTTTACATAATAAATTAACAACTTCTATTGATCGAAATGACATAAATGTCTTAGGCATAAAATCTCGTAGATGTAGCTCATTCCTTCGACTATTTAAAAGATAACAGCGAACAGAAGCATCAGATGAAAAAGTTCGAGTTTCAAGATCAAATTGTAAAAAATTAATAATGATTAAATTTAATAAATTTAATGAGAAAGCTTTATTGATGAAGGATCGAGAAATAATGCCAAACAATTTAAGATTTTCGTTTAAGTGAGCGTGTCGCAGTTAGCTCCCCTTCATTTCCTTAACCCTTCACCAGGGGTCTCTCTCTCCCGGGAGTATAAATACTGGCTGACCTTTCGCCTCTTTCTCTTCTTTTCTCTGCTTACGCGCACATGCGAGGAACTAAGTCGATTTCGGTCGCGGGCCGAAACCTCGCACGTGGGGCGAGGTACAAAAGACTTTCTCTAAAAATTTCCAATATGTGAACTCTTATACACAACCAGCGTTTCCCATATTCTGGGAACACGCTAAAACAAAATTCACCCGTACGGACATTCAACTAAAAACAACACATACACAACTTTCCATACAGACACTGTAACATTTTATTCATGTCTTCAATGTATTGTAACTCGTGTTTTAATCTATTTGTAATTCATGCATTAATATATATTTGTTTTGTACATATATATCGGTCTCGTTTGTTTTCTTTTGCTTTCATTGGACTCCATTTAAAGTCCAACATTTTTATGTAGCTGGATCGGCCAGCGGAAGCCATAACCTAGAGATAACTCATCTTCTCTTCTTCCATTCACACACAGGCATCGGTCCACTACAAGCGTGTTAGTTACAAAATCATATATTTAATAAGAAATTGTTCGATTTTGGTTAAATTCTTTATTTTGTGCTCCTTCTGACTGCCATTGATACTTAATCTTGACTGAAAAGGTGAAACTATCTTTTATTGGCAGATAAATCCAACAAATCATGCCTGGAATCTGAAGGTAAAGATAGTTGGTGAAACATTCACAGGGCCAGCCAAACTTTTTGTACCAGCCAAGAGCACCATCGATTATCCTGTGACTTACCAACCGACAATGGAGGAAGATACAGAGGTAAGAAAGAATTTTCTTTGCAAGTTATGACAATTTTCTTGTGAAATTTATTCAGCCTTCATATTTAAATTTATATTCATAGATAGATGTACCGATGAAAAATGAAATTGCAATATCCAGAAAGATGGTATTATAATTATCCTACGGAAGAAAGCTTTATTCTCCCCATTTGAATTTCTCGTGTTATGAGCATTTTTATATCCATGATATAATAATGCCATACTTCACAGGGGTAACGGAATAGCTGAATCGAAAAGGAATGACAAACATGCTTAGTTCTCAGTGAAAGTTTTATAATGTCATGTCATACACAAAGTTAGATATATACGCATATATACATGCCCCACACAAAGAAATTATAACATATATGCAAAAAAAAACAAATGGGAACCTTAATTGTAATATTTCCCGAAGTGAAAACTGGAGTTACGATGGTTTCTCTATGAACCTGGTTAGGCCATGTGGTTTGTTTTCTGAAAAGGCTTACCACTGTTGGCTAGGGACATACTTGTCTGGACTCTATATCGCAACTCTTTTCATCACTCTATCCTCTGACATCCTTCAACAGCCGCCACATGATCCTTGTGACTATCTCAGCAAAACGGAGACAAATGCTTTTTGTATCTCTACAGTGTCAACTTGCGTACAGTATGTCTATGTGAATAGATAAAAAATTTGTGCCGTCTTGTGACATAATAGTATTTATACCAGTGCACCATTACTCTTAGAGATTGAGACAGGCAGCAGTAAGGTTCAATTTGGTGACGGTGTCCTGTGCAATGGAAATGAATATTTGTTTGTTTTGTACAATCAGCATTATTTTGAGATTGGTCAAATTGTGAACCTTTCAGAACTATTTTGAAGAATTTCTGTGTATATTGGCTATAAACCAATGGTGCTGCTTAGATGTTAGCCACAATGGTGAAAAGAATGTTTCTACACAGGCAGATCAGGTTCTGGATGGTGACATAGGACAAATGGTTGCCAAGAGCAACACATTGTAAATGCAACAATTGCAGACTACACAACGTCCACAGCCCAAATTAGAAAAAATGTGGCTCCATGTGTACCAAATGTTCACTCATACCAAAAACCACATGTCACTGGTTGGTTTACGTAAGAAAATCAGCAGGAATTAAATGACACACTTTTTTTAATGTTTTTGATTAGACTGACAATATATCACCCCCATCTCAGATATATATATATATATATATATATATATATATATCTCTCAAATATGTGGTGCAGTTCAATTTATATTACAATGAATCATTCATACAATTTCCATGCCTGAAGATGACTGAATGTACAGTTGAAAGTACTTGTGTATTAAAGAAAGCCCTTATACAGCTTATAATTTTAAAAAACAAGGATCATAACATTCATCGAGTGATTTGTAGGTTAAAATTTTGTTAGTGAAGAGATTCGCCATTTAATATCATTAACTTTACTAATATACTTTTTGTATGAATGATTCATTGTAATATATATATATATGTATATATATATATATATATATATATATATATATATATATATATGAAGAAATATAGTCTTAAAGTGTGCTATATTTATGGGATAAAGTGCTCAATATCAGAGATAGAGCGTGTGTAAATATAAAAGTGAACATAGAAGTCAACACTTAGAGGCGACAGTCTGTTCCATGCTAGTGCAATCGTCAAGCAACTAGTTGCCTGACGATTGCACTAGTATGAAACAGACTGTCGCCTCTAAGTGTTGACTTCTATGTTCACTTTTATATATATATATATATATATATATATATATATATATATATATATATATTTAGTGAGCTTGAGTAAATTGGATGGCGGGACAGGGTTTAGGTGAGATAATAAAAAGACAAAATTCATTAATAGACAGGAAATTGAGGGGAGGCATGATTGTTAATGTCTTGAAGAGACATGGCCCATAGAAGAAGAAGAAATGGGTGGAAGGAGAGAATAATCAGTTATATTTTAGACTCAATTGCATTTGAACTGAGTATTTATCAAGTTAGATAGAAATGATTGCATTTGTTTACTTCTGATACAAGTTTTCAGCATTTCTTGTGCCACCATATATATAGAGAAATGTGACAAAGTGGAAACGCTTTTCATTGACATTGCATCATTAGGTAGATAGGTAAACATCTTCAGGTCAAACTAATGACAAATCTATGTGCTTTTTTCTTTTATGTATTAAAACCTTTAATGTCTGTTTGCTCGGTTGGTGTTTTCCATCTGAAAGCTTTATTCTTTCATTCCAACTGAAAGATACCAACTTAGCAAACAGACATTAATGGTTTTAATATATTAAAAAGAAACGCATAGATTTGTCTTTCATTCTAACCTGAAGATGCCTAACGACACCTAATGTAATATTTTTAAAGAGATGTCATGTAATATTTTATTGAGATGCCATGTAATTAGATATTATTTAAGGATGCAAATCTTTAAATTATAAACTGAAATTTTATATATTTACGATTTCCAGGGTCAGTTGATTCTATCAGAAGCAGGTGGAAATGATCAAATTGTCTACCTTAAGGGCCATGCTACAGAACCTTTGGCTCTGGGAGAAATCGTTATTGATTCTGAAGTTCGAGGAAAGTAAGTCACAAAACTTTCTGTTTTCTTCAGATTTTTGAACGCAATACTATATATTCTCTTATGTAATTTATGATTTTAAAACAAAATCATAAAAGATCACCACATACAAAGATAATAGTTTCTTTCTAAGTATTGTTTGGTTTTGGTTTTTCTTATTCTTTTTATTTTAGCTTTTATATATTTTATATTGTATCTAATAACTTCCTTGTTGTCAGAGGCACAGTGGAGTAATGGATAGTGGCTCCGATTGAGGAACCGGAGAGCTAACTTCATTACATTCACTTATGTGCTAATACCCTTGAGAAAGGTAAGAATCCAACTCTTCTCCATCCAACTATGGGTTGAATAGCAGAACAGACTTGGTTTGGGTGGCAACTGGTCTAGAAGGAGGAAAACTTTGAATTCAAAACTATATGTAGCCCTGGTGAAGCACATACAATACAGCTAAGGAAAGGATCATTCGCATCCACTCAATGATCCTGACTACAGTTGATTCCTCTCTTTTTTTGGCCTATATTAGCATAATCCTGACTGACCAATTCATGCATGTCCTGGGTATGACGATAAACTACATCCGCGTCCTGGGTATGATGATAAACTACGTCCAACCAAAAGGCCGTCGATCCGATCAATCGGCTGGTCATGTCATGCCACATCACATCTAACCCATCCCAAAACAGCTACAACTTACAATTAACTTTCCCTCCCAAACCCTACACTAAATATATTAACACCTTACCCCTAAAATGTGGTGGGAAACAATGATGTTGCCAGCTATACGTTTTTGAAACAGTTGCCACCTATACGTTTTTGAAACAATGATGTTGCCAGGGATACATTTTTTGAAACAATGAGATTGCCAGGGTTACATTTTTTTGAAACAATGAGATTGCCACGGATACATTTTTTTGAAACAATGATGTTGCCAGCTATATGTTTTTGAAACAATGATGTTGCCAGCTATACGTCTTTGAAACAATGATGTTGCCATCTATACGTTTTTGAAACAATGATGTTGCCAGGGATACATTTTTTTGAAACAATGATGTTGCCAGCTATACGTTTTTGAAACAATGATGTTGCCAACTATACGTCTTTGAAACAATGATGTTGCCATCTATACGTTTTTGAAACAGTTGCCAACTATACGTTTTTGAAACAATGATGTTGCCGGTGATACATTTTTTTGAAACAATGATGTTGCCAACTATACGTTTTTGATATGTCTAGTAAATACTGGATCTGGCATTAAATAACCCATAGTGGTTGACATGCCATAAAACCCCAAACAAACAAACAAACAAACCAATTCAGGCATTTATTTGCATTTGTGTTCTCTTTTTCACACCAAGTAACAAAGAAATTACTTGAAACATTATTCAAGTTCACTATGTTTTGCTAACAACTTGCCTTTGCTCTCTTGTTTACAATCAGCTTTGGCTTTGCTTCCAGAATATGGCAAAAGTGAGATGTAGAGCTGTTTGACAGAACTTCTCCATTTATATACATAGCAAACTGCCAAATAAGATCAGCTGATTTCTTCCCTGACTGAGCTCTAGCAGCTCAATGGGCATAAAAACTGACTTGTCACATTCACTATCTCAAAGATCAAACTCCTAACATTCCATCATCACTGAGCAGATTCTACATTTTTACTTATCAATGAACAGGTGTCCTCTCAAGGAAGTGCTTGCTTTGAACACCTGTTGGAACTTAAACTCACCCGTGACCTCAAAAGGAACTTGTATACTATTAATTTCTAAAGATGCTGAAAAAAATGGTCAGTTCCTTATATCAATCCAGTAATTACCTGATTTCTCCTGCTATGCTCTACCTTTACAAGAGCTAGATCAGACTGAAAATAGAGGTACTGCTACTATATCTGGGTTGGAGTTGCCCAGTCTTGACAGAGTTAAAAAGTATCTATGCAGCCTTGTGGGGGATGAATTACAACCTCCTTCCCACAGACGAAACATTGTCAGCTTCTTGTGACTCTGTTCCTATTTCCATAGAAAATGTTCTGATGAGCAGCTTTCCTTATTACCACCAATTCAAAACCTCACATCTTGAACATGCCATACCATGTATACACAGTGGTGTGAAGAGGTTTGGTGATGTCCAGGCCCACCTCCTTGATTGCATGATCCTAAGACTCAAGTAGCGGAGGCCTGTAGGGCCTTGTACTGGGAAATGTGAGAAAGGAAGACATTTTAAATATGTAAAAACAGATGAAACATGAAATAAACACTTTATTTGAAATTTGAAAAACTAAATTTTTATTTCAGTCTTTGATTGGATGCCCCCCTGATATGGATGTCTTGGGTCTTCCTCCACCCTCTGCCCTTGCCTTCTATATGCTACTGTGTATACGGAGTCAAACCATCGTTGTTCCATTCATACTCTATTTGTAAGAAGGAAATTCCATTCAAACAGCTTCTTCCCACAAACCAGTACTTTGATTCCCAAGAGGATCCTTTCCTGACCACTATAATCTTAACCTCTTCTAGTCTAGAGATAACCATTATTGTCCCCATATATGTTCATAAACTGCATTATTGTCCCCATATATGTTCATAAACTGCATTATTGTTCCCACATATCTTCATAAACTGCATTATTGTTCCCACATATATTCATAAACTGCATTATTGTCCCCATATATGTTCAGAAACTGCATTATTGTTCCCACATATCTTCAGAAACTGCATTATTGTTCCCACATATCTTCATAAATTGCACTTCTTAGCTCCTCCTACTATTACTCATAAAACAACCTCATTCAGTCACCTTTTACTTTGAAGTGATTCTAAAATGCTCATTTTGCTATATATGGTTTGGGAATCAGTAACAGGAATAGAAGGCTTGTAAGATAGATTTGTAAAATGGCCAATAAGGGTTTTTTTAAATTTCTGTAAAAACTTGAAAGTATTGATATATATGGAATAACATTGAACAAAATGTTACAAGAATGGATCAATAAGTCTGTACACATAACTGAATTTTGAACTGAAGTTTTCACAGTATAATATTTGATCTATGTAATAAATATTCATCAATGAATTAACATTTAGCACTCTGCATCATTTATAAATATTACCTCCCATTTTACTGTATATGGAATCCCCTCAAAATATTATCTTATATATTAGTTCTATATATTTCAAATTGCAGTCAAGATTGTTTTCAGTGTTGCCATAATAGGATATGCCTACACAACAAAGAAATTCAAATTCAGCTTACATTGGCAGGACTAACATTTTGCTTGGCAAAAAATATTCACCTGCAGAGTGCTAAAAGCTAAGGGAATTAACAATGATGTTGAAAAATATTATATAATATGCTTTGAAAAATATTATATAATATGCTTTTTCTTCATCATTAGTCTATAGGATCATTGAGTTACATATGTAAAGTGAGTGTTATATAATTCACTTGTGTGGGTTGTTTACCTAAGAAATTCTATTTGTGATTAAGTACGACAAGCATGAATGAACATTTATTATTATGTTACAATAACTTGTAAGTAATTATAACTGTGGAATTGACCACTTTCTAGTCATATTAAACTTAGAATAAAATAATGGAAATTAAAGAAAATAAAGACAATGCCTAAACTACAATATGACAAACTCATAATAATTCAACTTACAAAGAGATGTAGGCTGACAGAATTAAAAAAAAAAGTATGTATAATAACATGGATGAGACTGGAAATTCAAAGTGGAGCCCATTAAGAGAAATAATATCACTGAATGAATCACAGGGTGATAGAGCTATGGAAAAAAGGTTTATTCTTTCATTTAAATTTCCCCCATTATGGGCATTATTATAGCCATGATATAATAACACCATACTTCATGGATGGAATAAAATGGCTGAAAGGAGAAGGAATGACAAACATGCTTTGTTGTCAGAGAGACTTTTATACCAATAACACATACACAAAACTATATATACATGTTGTAACCTAGGAATAATGAGGAATAACCAAAAGGGAGGCTGGAAATGAAATGGTTATCTTTATAACATCAACAAAATACAATACTCACCAGTGGCGAAAATCAGGTAAACCACTGCTAGTGGTGGACTACTTAGACAGCATATTACCCCCCACTTATAATAGTGTCCAGTGTATTTATGAGGATTGGGACATGCCCATTACTGTTCATAGGTACAGTATATCACAAGACATATATATGCATGTCCCATGCAGGGAATAATATATTGCATATATTTACACAGTGAGCAGAGTGTAAGGAGAAACAAAAAGGAATGATCTTACATATAATATGGAAATTCTTCTGTGTTTCTGGAGAAGCCATGTTTAGGACTCCAGATTTATCTACTATGTCCCAGACAGGGACATATTCCACAAAGGGGAAATGGTAAGTCTTGGGTTTTCCCAAGTTGAGAACTGCAGACCATTATTTCTATATCTGGGAAAGATATATCTCCAAAGACAAATGGCACCATGGACTTGTAAGCTACTGGGGAGGAAGATTTAACCTCTACCCATGCTGGGCTAAAGAAAGCAACGTCTTGGTTTAGCTACTGTAAACCCACTGAATGTCTGGCCACTCTTGTCACTGTATGAAATGACATGACTAAGCAACCGTCACATTACCCATGTGACATATCTCCACCAAAGGGAGATAATCGCCTTTTCTATCCCTGTTAAGAACATTCCAATTAAGAATGGACAACAGATAAAAATTACAGAGATCATTAAAAAAAGACAATGAGCAATATAAAAAAAGGCTCTTGGGCCTTGTATAAAGTGAACATTAGTAAAAAGAAAAAAAAATGGAAAAGTCACATTATATTGTTATCACATTTTTGGCTGGTCCATCTTCAGGAAAACAAAAGGAGAAATATGTGCATTTAATAGTTCAGATCCGAAATTGTGATCACTAAAGAAAGGAAGATGATACCTCATGGTACCTCATGAGAGAAATAAAAAAAATTGCATTATAAACTGAGTTACTCCTTTTTTTAAAACTTCATTTCACCCCCAAACAAGGCCATAAAGCCACTAAGACATAAGAAGTTACTGAGTGTGAAAAAATAAGGAAAAACATTATTAAGAAGTGACAACAATAAAAGAAGAGAATCAAGAAGTCGGTAGATAATGACTGACATTGCATTTAAATTTTTGAAGTTTTCAATTGGCTGGAAAGCAAGAAGCTCGATGAGGGTTTCACAGGTAAGAAAAGAAACTTAGGAAAAAACATATGGTTACTTCTAGCCATTTCAGCTGTAACATCATGAGACCTTGTTGCTAATTTAGTACTGTGCTTAAATTCATAATAAAGTTTAGATCATAGAGGACACTTCATCAGAAGAATTACAATGAATGTATTTATAGAAAATGCATAGGGAAGCTACAATGGGAAGTAGGGGAAAAGTGACTGAAGCTGAGATGCTAGGTCAGGACCAGCAACTTTGCAGATTCTTCACAGATTAGTGTCCTTATGTTGATTAATGTAATTACAGTAATTTGGTTCCAGTCTTCTTTAAGGGTTAGTTGTAGCTGATAACTTTGTGGGAAGTTCAAGCCAAACCATTTATTCAGTCCATGGTAGATTATTCTGGTTTCAATATCCATACCATGAGGCTTTCTCATATCAGTTAATGTTTCTGAATTAATTAATTCTCATATCACTTGTCTCTTCTAGTGAACCAGAGTATAAAAGTTCTTACATTAACCAACCCAAAGTTTGAACTTACAAGCAGCAGCTTACTAGTTGTAATTTAACCAATAACTAATTCATACCAGTGTATAATCATGATAGGTCCTTATTGAAAAAATTAAGAAAAGGTATTGCATATATGAGGTCTGTCTGAAAAATAACTGGTGTCGCAAACAATTTATTTCAATTTCAAACAACAAAATACATGGTTTGTCCTTCAAACTAACCTCCCTCGAGTCTAATTCACTTTTTGATCCTTCTCTTCCATGGTTCTGTGCTCAGCTGGGAGGATTCTTCTTGGATGGCCCTCATTTCTGTTGTTAGGGCCCACTTGATGGCCTGCACACCTTCAAAATGGATTCCCTTGATTATCCACTAGATGATCCCCTTGAACTTGGGGAAAAGAAAAAGCCCCACAGAGTAAGATCATGTGAATAGGAAGGTTGTTCCAGTATGGAACAGATGCATTGTCATGGTGAAGCACCCACGATTTATCTTACCACAATTCTCATTTTTTTCTTGTGCACTGAGCAAAGTAAACATCGCAGGATTTCTTTGTAGACTTGCTGATTGATTGTCTGGCCATATAGCAAAAACTCACTGCAGTTCGATGCTGCTCACTTTGAAGAACAGATAAGTCCCGTTACTGTTCAGACAGACCTCGTACATGCAGATGTGAAAACCAAACCAAATGAAATAACAATAATGGAGAAAGCAGCTGATATGATAGTCAATATCTGAAAGAAAAGATCATGTTTGTCTCAGATAAGTTCCAAATAGTAAGGAGTTTCAATGGAATGTAAAGAAATTGAAGGATGTAGGTTAGCCATGTGGATAAATGTATAATTCATGGTAACGCAGATTATCCTGAGTTAATTTGTTTTTGTTTAATAATCTCCCAAAGTTATACTGAGCAAAATATATCAAAGTAGTAAAATTATTTTTCCCATTTTAAAAAAAATATATTCCATTGTTATATAAAGACAAAAGGACAAATTATCTTAGTTGACACGTTTCATCCTCTGGTGAACTTTATCAAGGCAAATGTGAGAATTATATTTTGCAAAAAGTATTTATAAACAAAAGTAAAATGTTAGTTTTTTCAATTTTTTTTTAATTTAAGAGATGCTCATAAATATTCATGAGGTGAACTGAAAAGTATAGACAAATTATGGAGGACGCTTAATGACGTAATTCAATGTCTGAGAAACGAACATAATTTAAATATTAATTGCATAAAGAAAAGAAAATTCAACATCATTTACTCACTTTCTACCATAAAAGACATTGTAGTAATAGTTTTTATTCTGTTTATAAAAATGTGAAACATTTGTGTTTATGAAGCAGATGTTTGAAGACAAGAATGAGTTTTGTTTTATTTCCAACTCAAATGCCAACAAGCTCAACAAAACAAATGAATTAGAGTTTCAATTCAGTCATTTCCCTTCAGTTTAACTTTTAAAAACCGAAAGAAAATGACTGAATTTTTAGCAGACATAAAAATAATTAAAATGCTATCCGAAAACATTGAAGAATGATGAATTATGATGATGATAATAATAATAATAATGCACTTTAAAAATATATATACTAACAACTTATGTTTGTAACAACAAACTGAGAATAAAAATATTCTAGTGGATGCAAATTTTCTATTGTTTAAAATTTAATACGAGAAAACTGAAACATTTCAACTTTCCAAGAATTTGTTTTTTTTTCAAAAGAACTTATTGCGTAAAGATACTTATTACTTACTGATAATAAATACTTTCTATAAGGAGTAAACAAAACTTTTACTACTTTTTCCTGTTTTGATTAAATTAATTTAATTAAAAAACATGCTTTTTTTCAGCAAATGCCTCATATTTCCAAATTACGAATTTTCTTTAATTATCTCCCTTGTTATTGTCTCCCTTGTACCATTAATATTTCAAAATTATGGCCTTTGTCGACATGATTATGTCCCTTGACAACTAAATCGGTACGATTATGTCCCTTGATTTCTAAATATTACTTGATATTTTTATTTGCTTTTATTCAGAAATCATTTTAGATAAACAGACCGCTTTTCAATATTTTTAAAATAAAAAATGGTGATTTTTACTGTAGATTACTTGTCAAATTTGGTAAAAATTTTCCAATTGCCTTCATTGAAGAAGGATGTATGAAAATAAAACTTTAAATTAATGAACAAAAATGTAATAAGTTTTTGTCAAACTTCAACTTTCATGTCTGAAAAAAATGTACACACACACACACACACACACATATATATATATATATATATATATATATACATATATATATCCTTAAATGCCTATAATTGGTAACAGAAGCCATTGGTTTATACCAACGGCTTTCCATACTCAATACTCATCGAATTCACTCTCGCGTGGTCATGTGTGACATCATGCGCTGTGGTGCGATTTTCACTTTCAGCGTCTTATATGCACGTGTTTATCGTTGCTTGGAAATCATCCATGTAAACAAAAACACACTATCATCAATTTCTTGTTCGTGTATTGCTTAATATATTGTGTAATTGTCATCTTTGATAATGGCTTATCTAAGCCGAAAGCTTAGATTGGATTAAAAAATATGTATCAATATTGTGATTTTCTTTCTTTGTTTAATGATAATGTTATTAAGCTTATCAGACAATATGAAAAGAACTTCCATAAAATATATAGACAACACTTATCTATACTATTTAATGAAACATGTATGAATATATATATATGTATATATATTTTATTTAAATAAAAACAGACCACTTTAAGGTTCCATATAATAAATTATTTCACCACAGCCCTTTTAAAGGACAGCGGATCATCAGATTTTATTTGGAAATATAATCTGATGATCCACTGTCCTTTAAAAGGGCTGTGGTAAAATAATTTATTATATGGAACCTTAAAGTTGTCTGTTTTTATTTAAATTATTAGCTCTGATTTACATTGAGCTCTCTGGATTTTATCCTCCTTGGGTCTACCCATACGGATTACCTAGTTTTTCGTAAACTAAATATATATATACATATATATATAAATATATATATATATATATATATATATATATATATATATAAAAATATCATTGCAGAACAACAAGAGTCCTCAAAGTTCCCAATCCAACTAAGAAAAGACTTATGTATGAGGTAAGTGTATGAATTTTTGTTTGTTTTATTCTTTGTTTTCTTTCCCCAAAATATATAGCCTGTGTCATTCTGAGTGAGAAATAATGATAACTTGCTTCATCGACTCTCTACAAATTTGGAGGACTGAGGGAGAAAAAGAAAGGAATCTACACGCCTATGTAAAATTGTTTTTGAACCAATGAAAACTTTGCCTTCACAGAAATTATCCGGTCAGCCTGGAAGAAGGAAATAAATTTGCAAGCCTACACGAAGTTCCTTTTGATCTAAAATGAAGATTAATTAAATTAATTAAAGAAGAGTGTCTGAAGTCATGTGAAAGGTTTCTTTTCAGTTCCTCACAACCAACATTAATCTTTTTGGCGTGGGTAAATAAACTGTTCCTTTTAACCCCGAAGCCCCATGCCACTATAGTGCCATAGAATAAAACCAAAACAAGGTTATAATTTAAAATTCTACTTGAAGAACATCAAAAGCCATAATGAAAGTTGAATCAATGAAGTCATGTCTGGCAGATCATATATAAAGCCAAAAGTAAGTTTATAATTTATTATGGAATGGAGTGGCAGTAATATATAGAGAACTCCAATGTGAGATGTGCTGAGTATGGGAGTATTATATAGCACTGCACAGACAGGGTTAGTGTAGAATTATATAAACATCAGTAGAGAACAAAAAAGAAGCAAAATCTTCTGCTGTATTAGTTGTCAAAAAAAGAAAAAGTTATCTTCAATTATGCTTGGAATTACCGACATTTCGCATCTGGAAATTAAGAAAACAATTTTTTACTTGAGGTTCAATATTACTGTGATGGCTAGGAGCCTGTTCGCTACTTTGGTTGAGATTTATTTTTCATTTATTAGAATTCTTTAGAAATGTTCTATTGTGTTGTAGCATGTACAATTTTGCCACAATTGTGTGTGTGTTTTCATAGATATGTATGCATTTATGCATGAACATTGGTTCATTTGCATATTGCTTCGGAGAATAATGTTTGCCAATGTTTAGATCATAAGACAGAATTTGCACAGATTCATAGTCGCTCAATTTTTTTTATTACAGTGGCATTTTAATTTGGAATATGCATAGCATGTATGGATAAATAAATATGTTTTTGAGTACACATCTATGCACGCACGAACACACAGACACACGCATACACACACACTCAAGCACAGATATGAATGCATGCACACTCAAACACCGCACATATACACATGTATGCACGCACACTTAAATACAAATAGATGTATGCATTCACACTTAAATGCATGCACACATGTATGCTTGCACACTTACTCATACATGCATACATGTACGCATGCACACTTACACATGCACATGTGTATGCACATACACTCACACTTATGTATGAATGCACACTCAAACACACATACACACATATGCATGCACTCTCAAACACACCCACACAAACACATGTACGCAAACAAAAAAGTATCTAATCTAATTCTAAAAGAATAATTATTTCATCTGTTATTAATAAATATTTTAGTCGTTTTTATATATTAAGCATTCTAAAGTCTTTTTTGTATAATAATCTCGATTTAAATATTTTAAACTTTTTAACAACACCTTTAAATATTTGAAATAATTTAAAAACATTTTTATTATTAATTCATGAATTCCTATCTACTTAATGATTTCTTGGTATAAATGAATAAATGCCATTGGATTTTTCATCATCCTATAATTAATACTGGATATTTTTAGAAACCTATTAGTAATGCCAAATAATTGATACTGGACTTTTCAGTGATCTTTAATGGGTTAAACTAAAATTGTTAAATATTTTTAAATCTTAAGAAAATTTTAAGCATATATATATATATCTATATCTATATTTATATATATATATATATATATATATATATATATTATTTATTTTAGGATATTAAAACAAAAACATATTAAAAATCGCTACATGATTGTAATCATGTAGCAATTTTTAATGTATTTTTATTTTAATATCCTAAAATAAATATTTCCCTCTACTCTGTCTTGAGCTATTTTTTAAATTAAATGTTACTTACTGTGGATTTATACTCCATTTGTTTTCATTTCACCTTGATATATATATATATATATATATATGTTTTATTTTTTAATACTTTTTATTAGTTTCTTTATTCATTTCTTTATTTGCAGGTCCATTCTAACTTGCCATTTATGAGTGGATTTGATCACATTTCAGTCAGCAGTGGTCATGTTGGTCACTACCATCTGGATGTCGTCCCGATCAAATGCGGTACCTTTCAAGGTGTAATCAATTTTGTGGCAGGGAAAAGCATTTTCAGGTTAGTCAGTTTGGAGAATTGAATAATACTTAGGAAAACCCAAATTGGTAATAAGCTCATTTGTATTCCAAAGTACACCGGCTGAGAAACTAAGTTCTCGTCTCTTTGCAGAGAAGTCGACAGTGATGGGGATGAAGCTTATGGATCAGATGAAAGCTGCAATGAATATTATGGCTACCGTGTATGGTACATTCTGAAAGTGAATGTCAAGGCTGGCCCACCAGTTGCTACTATGAATATCAAATGCCCCTGTCAGGTTAGTACCAAATCGCTCTATATAAACGTAATCTGCTGTCTTTCTTAAACCTATTTCTTTATTGTCTTTTTGTCATTAGGATCTAAAAACAAGCAAACGGAAGTTTTTTTGTTTTTTTTTAAGCGTATCACCCCAAGCAAGGCCAGAGGCCACTATCACGCAAGGGGTTAAAGAAGGGTTGGAGGAAGAGCAGATAGGAGTGGCAAAGGAGGGGATGTGGTGAGAGAGAAAGACAGTGGGTCGATCAAGGCAAGGGGGCCACAGAAGATCCAGAGCAAGAGCAGATAGGAATGAAAGGTGAAAGGATGTGGAGAAGGTCGATCAAGGCAAGGGGGCCACAGAAGATCCAGAGCAAGAGCAGATAGGAATGAAAAGTGAAAGGATGTGGAGAAGGTCGATCAAGGCAATGGGGCCACAGAAGATCCGGAGCGAGAGCAGATAGGAATGAAAAGTGAAAGGATGTGGAGAAGGTCGATCAAGGCAAGGGGGCCACAGAAGATCCGGAGCGAGAGCAGATAGGAATGAAAAGTGAGAGGATGTGGAGAAGGTCGATCAAGGCAAGGGGGCCACAGAAGATCCGGAGCGAGAGCAGATAGGAATGAAAAATGAAAGGATGTGGAGAAGGTCGATCAAGGCAAGGGGGTTACAGAAGATTTGGAGCGAGAGCAGATAGGAATGAAAGGTAAAAGGATGTGGAGAAGGGAAGTGGATAGATCAAGGCAACTGGAGATGTCGATTGACACTACACTTAAACCGTTGGAGATTGTATTTGTCAGGGAAACAGTAATAGGGAATGGAGTTCCATAGGCGAGATGTGCGAGACATGAAGCTATTGGAGTAGAAGAGACGTCTACATCTAACAGTTTCAATGGTGAAGGGGTGGGAACGGGATGCCAGCCTCGTAGGACGTTTAAATTCATGAGGCCTAGGGACAAGCGAAAGCAACTCCTCGGAGCAATTACCGTGGAAGTACTTGTAGAAAAGGCAGAGCGATGCAACATCGCGTCTGTGAGAGAGCGACTGCAGACGAGATGACAGATCAGGGCCAATCACATTGCATATCCGTCTCTGGATCCTATCAAGAACCCTGAGGCAACACGCAGGGGCCCCAGACCATAAATGGCATGCAGTATGTCCTGTGATTTTCAAATTCTCCAAGCTCGCCTTCTTCATTATGTGTCCCAGAAATTTCAGTTTTCTTTTTCTCATCTCAAGCACAAGTGAAATTTTTATTTCCATTTTTCTTAAAACTTCCTTATTGCTCACATATTCCGTCCATGGTATTCCCAGCATATTTCTATAGACCCATATCTCTCCTACCATAAGTTTTTTCTTCATCTGGGAGAAAACTGTTTTGCATTTTCTTATCAGAGCATAAAGGGAGAAGGAAGTGGTGTATATTATGATGATAGATTACTGTTGACCCTAGACTTGAAAAGCTAAGATTGTAATGTTTGGGGAAACATTGTCTCGGGTGTCTGTTCCACAAAGTGTCAGTTCTAGGGAAGTAGCTGTCTGAGTGGAACTTTACCAAAGGATTATGAAGGGAATGAGCATGATTTGATGCTGTGTACATGTTATAGGAGGTCCTAGCTGGGCAGGTGTGAACTAAGGAATGTAGCGTGTCTGAACATTTGCCATATAAATAGCAATAGATTATCGAGAGAATAACAATGTGGGAAAGGATTGCAGTGGAAAATGTTTCATCAACCAAAAGTCCGTGGCATCATGTTTGAACTCTATCAGGGCAGTGATGAATAGGGATTTGGTAGGCGTCGATCTCTGTTTTGGACCACAGTCTCCATCAGAGGTTGGAAATGTAGCCATTAAATTTATTTATCTACATTATTTACAGTGTTCAGACTGTTGTCCTCATCTTTATTGTCATATTCACAATGTTTTAGCTGCCTTACAGTCCGGCTTTCTTTAGATGATTTACGCTGGAATTTCGAACCAAACCCTTTATTTAGTCCGCAGGGGTAGATCGTTTTAATTCCATGTGCCATGCCCTTTCTGGATATCTTAGTTTCAGTTATTTCCCTTTAGTACCTCAAATCTTCAAGTTTTTATTCACCACTGCTGTGGCCATGTATTGAACTCACAACTCTTTGGGTCAAGTCACTTTTTGGATTACTTTACTTTATTGTTATAAAACTTGACACATGTAAAGTGTGGTATAACTGCTTCATTATATATATAAAAATAAATAATCCCACATGCAATACTCTTTCGTTCTGTTTTTATTTATTACAAAATCTGATCAAATATCCTTTTCCTTTCTAACTGACAGAAAACAACATTGATAAATGTGAATGTTACCAACCCCACCAATCACAACCTAACTCTGGAAGTTACCATCAATGGGACGGATTTGCAAGGGCCTAGTTCTCTTTATGTAAAAGCAGGTCAGAAAGAAGTCTACAATTTAACCTTTGCTCCAACCATCATCTTGAAGAAAACAGGATCGTAAGTAAAAATCTAATTTATTTTTCTTTATAATTACCATGCTTGTATTTTGGCAGCACAAAAAAAAAAAAAAATGGAAGACAGCATTGCATTGGCATTTGAATTTGTAGGCAATTTGCTACCTTGAAAACCATTAAAAGCGTTTTACATCGGATCAAACATCAATTTTACTAAATTCATTTCCTGTTAGTTTTTATCCTCTTCCTTTGAAGATATTTCATTTTTCTTTTTCTTTTTTTTGTTGAAAGGCTTAAGAAAATGTCAGAAAAGAGTACAGAAGTTCCCATTGAAACATGGGGGACACTAACTTAATGCCAGAGCAATAATTGTGCTTGTGTGTATGCAATATAAAGATTCTTTCAGAATTCAACTAATTCTAATGTATCAAACAGTAAAATAAATAAAATATCCCTTCAGGAGAATAAGAAAAGTTACTCAGCTTTACTTAACTTAAACTTGATTTTCTTTCCTTTTCTACATTGAAGGTTGCGCTTTTTCCATGAGTATATCGGAGAATTTTGGTACAACCTCAACTTAAAAAGTGAACCTCCTGCTACTGTGGAACTTCCAGATATGGAGTGCAAACTTGGAATGTAAGTCTCTTCACTTTGAGTACTGTTTACTCAGCACAGGAACTGGAGTTAGATAATGACTTGAATAAAATAGTTGACTAAATGAAATTGACTTAAATATTAATCTCATCACAGTATTTTAACAAGTACACCTCAAACCTCACTGAACAATTGTATCACCATAATAGAACTATTCTTATCTCCCATTAATTGTTGGTTGATTGATCGTCTTTCACAGCATATCAACCACTATGGGTCATTTAATGCTGAAATCTAAATATTTTGTATGTAAGTTTATGCTTTCAACTTATATATATTTGGTACATAATTTTATACTTTTAGAGTAAATGTATGTTTTATAGATATATAGTTAGTAGATCATAAAAGGTTCTGTTGGTAATTTTACTATAAAAATGTATTTTTTAAATTTTATTTGAGTATTCCATTGATTGTCATTTTTCTATAAAAATGTATTGCTGTTTTTTGCTTGGGGATTCTCTATTTGTCCCTAGCTTTCTCATACTTGAAATGTAAATGAAGTCATTTTTAAGCAATTAATGAATTTGTTTTAACCCAACATTAATTCTTACTGCTATAAACATTATATTTAGTGGGTATACACATTTGAGTAGACATTGTTTCTTTTATCAACAATGAATTTAACCTGTACCAGCTCATAGATCAAAAGACTTATTAGGAGAAACATGTGCTACTCGACAGGAATTGCTCCTGCATTTCCTTTAATCAGGGAATAACTGGTGTTATAAGCTTGGATGTGCATAAAGTTTAACGGATGAATGGCTTGAAATTGTTAATCCAAGAGCTAAGTTTCAATTCTAGTTGGGTTCATTATATTCAATTATGCACAGTTGGACATACTGAAAGGAAACACTGGGAAATTTCACAACTCGCCAAACTGTGGCTGGATGAACAAAGTTGAAACAATTGAACAGTTTGAAAACAAGCTTTATATAATTACATTACATTACATAATGAGAAAAGAATAGAGGACTGCTAAAAATGTATTCTTTTAGCAGTTAAAGTCATGGCATTGGGGACAAAATCCAAATACATATCTCTGTCTGAAACAATTGTCTGATATGGTTCATATCGTCTTCCAATAGCTGCTTTCCATGTATTATTCAGCATCTGTTCATGGCAAACATCTGTTCTTTGGAATAGGCAAAAAACACATGTGTTCCATTCCTGCTGTCTCCTTGTAGTAGCCTAAAACACATCTATTCGCTCCATGTTCTTCTTGGCCTCTCAAATTGGCACTCAAAACCTATTTCATGCCTAATTTTGAGTCATACCCATTATTATAAGTTTATAATAGACTCCTCTTACTACCAACCTGAGCTATTTAACAAAGGGAAATAACCTCTATTCTTTCTAACATGGTACCAACAAAAGATCCCTCAGCTGAAACAATAAAAGGATCTTAAAAATCTCATTCAAGAAGGCAATTCCTAGTGGAATGTGATGAAAGACATTGCTTGTTCCCAGTCACCTAACTTGACATAATCTTTGCCAGGGTTTTTACATTTTTGTGGATACCAATAACAAAATCCTTAGTTATCATTCCACATAGGAACTAGTTTTTAATATTGGTGGTTTAGCTTTGTTTTTGTGTCAGAGAGAACACCTTTTGGTCTTCCTTGATGACTTCCTTTTATTGAAACTGTGTTTCTCTACATCATAGGTCTGTGTCTCAAAACATTGTGCTACCTAACAACAGCAATGAAATGTGGGAGATGTTTCCAATAATCTCAGACAAGAGTTTTCATCTCAGCAATTACCCTGAAGACAAATGGCCCATCAGACTGGCTCCACACTCAGTGATCACCATGAAACTCACTTTTGCTCCATCCACGCTGACTCATAAGGAACCACGCTGCGATATCGCGTTCGCATGCCAACAGGTAAGAAATGCTTATTGTTGTTATTGTTAGGTTGTCAACTTTGACAATGGGGGTAATAGTTTATGCCACTGTTGGTTGGGAAGGTGAGATAGTTACAGAAAAATTAGTTTACTGAATGCCAATGGCTGGTAATATAATTGATTCTGACTTGACATCTCGACTTTGGTCACTTTCTTACTGACCTGATATGACTTCTTCTCTGTCTTTTCTACAAATATTTTCATGACAACTGTTCTGATGAGCTTTTTTCCCCTGGTACCTTGACTACATGAATCTAAGTGTGCTCCTAGATTGGTAACTAGGTCTCACTATTTTACTGTTGAACTAGACAGATACAACTGCCAACTCTACTCTAACAGTTTCTATTCTCACACTTCTCCCCCTGGAAACTCCCCGATAACTACAAATCTTCAAAAATTCAAATGTAATATCCATCACCATTTTCCGTTTTCTTGAACCTTGTTCCCTATTGGTCCTTTCTTCAATCCTCCGCATTCTCAGTCTCATCATTCTCTTTCACTATAATTTCCTGTCACCACCCCCATGTTCTTGTAGTATTATGGCCTTACTTGAAATGAAATGATTAAAAAAACTGCTGTAAACTCTGCCAGAGAGTGTCGTATGTCAGTGACAAAATATTATTTGCTGATGATAAAGAGCACAGGGAGAAGTGGATTCATGCATTTCACAAGGATGAATATTTGTCATCTCATGTAAAATTCTAATTCAGGATATGGACTACAATATTCAAAAGTGGTAATACAATGCAGTTGCCATCTTTTCACCAGGAGAAAGGTTTCTTTTTGTTTTGTAGCATTAAATAGCATAATGCATATGGTCTTATACTGTCTACTTTTATTATCCCTAGTAGAAAAATTATAATGACAACTTATTAGTGACAAAGAAAGAGAAGTGAGTGAGAGAGACTTCCCAATCCTAGCATTTGCTGACCCCACATGTTCCTATTGTGACAAAAGAAGAATCTTTTAGGGAGAAACTTCTTTTCTTAGCATGAAATCTCACCTTCTTGCTAACTGATGATTTGTTAAATCATAGGCCAATAGAAAGGCACCACTACCTCCTTTTTCTTTTTCCTTTTTTGTAAGATTTGTAACCGCCAACTGACCCTATCAAATATCTTGTACTTCCAAAATATGGTATATTTCCAACTACCAGTGTGGATATTTTTTTTAGTTAGATTTTTTTATCTTTAACTTTGACTCACCCCCACCTCCTTCTATTTGATACATAATATTACTCACTGAAGGACTATTGAATTAATATTAAAAATAAACTTGGATATATGTAATATAATTTCTCTAATTATGAGAAAGATTGTTTCAAGAATTATTCAGACTATTGAATACAATTTTTTACCTTTGTTTTTATTAGAACATTATTGGATGATCTGTGACTTTCTTCATGTGTAAAATCTGTACAAAATATGAGGTGGGATTACTTTCTTTTTGGCAGTTCAAACCACAAAAGGCTAAGAAATACATTACATAATGAGAAAAGAATAGAGGACTGCTAAAAATGTATTCTTTTAGCAGTTAAAGTCATGGCACTGGGGACAAAATCCAAATACATATCTCTGTCTGAAACACTTGTCTGATATGGTTCGTATCTTCTTCCAATAGCTGCTTTCCATGTATTATTCAGCATCTGCTCATGGCAAACCTCTTCTGTTCTTTGGAATAGGCAAAAAAACACATGTGTTCCATTCCTGTCTCCTTGTAGTAGCCTAAAACACATCTATTTGCTCCATGTTCTTCTTGGCCTCTCAAGTTGTCACTGAAAACCTATTTCATGCCTAATTTTGAGTCATCCATTATTATAAGTTTATAATAGACTCCTCTTACTACCAGCCTGAGCTATTTAACAAAGGGAAATAACCTCTATTAGAAAAAAAGTGATTGCAAATGCACAAACCATCTCAATTCACTTACTGGAACCAGATATCAGCTCTTCCATTCTCAGCAGCCTGTGTAATATTGGCTATTCCATTTTTTATTTCCATACACGGGTACCCTTTGCAATCTTTTCTTTTGAAATCAATACTGGCTTGCATTATACATTTCATCTTGGTTTTTATATATGCAGCTTCCTTGATTTTTTTTTTTTACTTTTATTGTATTATTTTGACCTCATCCCAAGGAGGATATTGTGACCTCTCCTCTTAATTAACAAAATTAAACTCAAAATTACAACCTGACTAGGCAGCTGAAGAAGACCATAAAATGTATATTATTAGTTTTTTTGTTTGTTTTCTCTTAAATAATTTCACTCCAAGCAAGGTGCTAAAACCATAAATATGCAAGAGGCTAGAGAGAGAGCAAAAGAAAATAAGAGAGTGTTATTGAGAAAAGAGAGAGAGAGGATAATAAAAAATCAAGATTCAAAGAGAGACAAGATGACAATTGATGTTGCATTTAAAGTTTTGAGGATTGTAGTTGATAGAAAAGCAAGAAACTGGAAGAGAGTTCCACAGGGGAAGAAACTATTAACATAGAAGTCATGATTTCAACTAGCAATTTCAACAGTTAAGGATGAGACCTAACTAAAAATCTAGTACTGCATTTAAATTCATGATGTCAAGGTATCAAAGAAGAAAGCACATTAGAACAATTACCATGAAAATACTTATAGAAAAGGCACAGGGAAGCTATGCTACAGCATTGGGAAAGAGAATGAAGCTGAAATGTCAGGTTGAATTTTATCAAGAATCTCTTAGCTACACAGAAGATGCACCAAACTAGATGCAGCAGAAATATTTAACCCTGTGTTAGACACATGGGGTGTTTTGTTAACCCCAATTATTTAAAGTACTTGTAACAACAATTTAAATAAGTTGCCAGCTAGGAATTATGTGTACTTTAAAAAGATTTTTTCCCTCCCACTATTCTCCTGACTCATTGTGTGTGTGTGTGTGTAGCATGAGGTGTGGTGCAGTTGTAGCTCAGTTGTTGTGAGAGGCAGAAGACGGCAATATTCAGGTTAAAAAATCTGAGGTGACTGACACATGCATGAATGGTAGACATAGAGGTGCAAGATAG
>OZ038495.1:41834724-41839724 GCA_964036315.1 Acanthosepion esculentum | reverse complement strand
TCTTTCCTTTGTTTAGGTGGTCTTTTACTGAGGAAGTTGGCTTTGTAGGATCTATAAACAAACATTTGTTCTCCTCTTCTGATTGCGTGGATAAACCAGTTTAGCCTGCTTGTTCAGATGTCGGCTTTCATCTTTCGCTTTTCCTTGTGGTAGTCATTCTGATTCTGGTATTTTTTTCTGAGCCATGGCCTTGGAGCAGTTGTTTTCAAAGTTTGTGAGCTTATGTTTGTTGTCTTTCTTCAACACCATTCCAGTACTATGGGAATGATTGAAGCCTGGTTTTGATATAGTATGGAATTATTATTTTATAATTCTTTATGACATTATTAGACTTAATAAGAGATTAACAGTAAGAAATTATTATAACAAGATAGAAGATTCATTCTTACTGTAGGACATAGCATCCTCAACATGTGATATTTTTCTTTCCTCATGAAATCAAGAATTTCCAATTTTTTAATTTAAAAGTAAAACATTATGGCTTCAGTTTGGCATACATATATTGCCAGTATCACTACTTTTGTGTTCTGGGACTATTGTTAAATAAAGTTTACAAAATGTTGACTTCTGGAGTTTGGCTGCAGGTAACTGAAACTGCAGAATGCATAACTGTACAGTGCCAGAGGTTAGTATTTGAGCCTAAATAAAAGTTACGATATTGAATTTCTAAAGGAGCAATCTCATCTCCCCTGCTTCTAATAGTGTGATGCCCTTAACTTATACTCTGTAAATGTCGGTAACATTGCTAAAGTAATTAGTCTTCCATGACACAATTTTCTGAGTTATGTAAATAAAATGAAATAAGTAAGTTAAAAGAGATAGTAGATACAGTAACAATTACATGTGAAAAGAATCCTTTATTTCATTGGTGAAAGTCAAAATATTGAAAATAAAATGTCAACTTTTAAAGAGAGAAATCTCTGGAAGACAGAAAAGCCAAAATTCTTCTCTTTGTTTTTTTGCAGCAGATGAAGGACGCGAAAAGGCAGATGGTAACTTAGTTAAGTCGTTTTTAATTCACTTAACGCAGAGGGACAGTATTGTTCTTAGTCCACACCAAACACTTGACATTCCCGTCATCTTCACTCCGACTGATCATAACACGCACTATGCAGAATGTGTGGTTTCTGTACATCAGACTAATACTGCCCTGCAACCGGCAGATGGGTAAGTGATGAGGACAGATTCTTGTTAAACACTAGGATTCTAAGACTGGGTTACTTTTGAAACCTCAGCACTTTTTTATTCACTCAGTAAAAGGCCAAAGAGCCACTCAAAGTAGAGGTTACTAAATGATGATGTTATAAGGGCATACAAGGTGGGAAGAAGATGAGCATATTATGAGAATATGTATAATACATAGGATCATATAGATTTTTTTTTTCTTTTTTTTAAGCTTTTCACCCCAAGCAAGGCTGGAAGCCACTAGCACGCAAGGGATTACAGAAGGTTTGGAGGAAGAGCAGATAGGAGTGGTAGAGGAAAGGATGTGGAGAAAGATAGTGGATCGATCAAGGCAAGGGGGTTACAGAAGATTTGGAGCGAGAGCAGATAGGAATGAAAGGTGAAAGGATGTGGAGAAGATAAGTGGATAGATCAAGGCAGCTGGAGATGTCGATTGATGTTACACTTAAATAGTTGGAGATTATATTTGTCAGGGAAACAGGAATAAGGAAGGGAGTTCCACAGGCGAGAGGTGCGAGACATGAAGCTATTGGAGTAGAAGAGACGTCTACATCTAACAGTTTCAACAGTGAAGGGGTGGGAACGGAATACCAGCCTCGTAGGACGCTTAAATTCATGGGGCCTGGGAACCAGCGAAAGCAGCTCATTGGAGCAATTACTGTGAGAGTATTTGTAAAAAAGACAGAGCGAGGCAACGGCACGTCTGTGAGTGTGAGAATGTATATAGTTAATGGTTAACCCTCGACTTGAAGAGGTTAAGATTGTAGTGATACGGGAAACATCCTCCCAGGAGTCTGTTCTACAATGCAACAGTTCTGAGGAAGAATCTGTCTCAGTGGAAATTCCTCCTTACCAATGTAATATGAAGGGAATGAGGATGAGTGTATATGGCCTGGAAGGTTCCAGCTGTGAAGGTCTGAACTGATGGAACTAAGGAAGGTAGCAGCTGCCAGAAAAATAGTGATAGAATAGTGAGAGGCTAGCAGTGTTTCATCTGTGTGAAAAGAATTGGAAGGTGGCAAATAATTCATCACCCACAAGGCCATTTGAATACTTGTTGTTGTCACAGTGGGAGAGTAAGGATTGGACAGCTCCTGCCCAGATGTGATAGCAATACTCCATTTTTGCTTTGATCTGGTTCTTGTAAAGATAAAGCATGGCAGAAGGAGTTAAGTACTTTCTTGAATGGTACAAGGAACCAAACATTTTTCCAAGATCTTTAGCAATGAATTCTATATATGAGTTCCACTTGAGGTCTGGTGAAAGCCTGAGCACTGCAGCATTTTGCAACTATTTAAAAATCAACTGGGCTAACTTAGTAATGATGGCTTTTCAAATATTGCTCAATTTGCTACTGAGAGCCCAAACTATCATTCTTGTTCCTCACCATCAATAAGACGTATTGTTTTGTCATATCTGTGGCCTTTTATTACTCTCACGTAGTTTGTAACACATTTATTATCATCTCTCAGTTGCATCTCTGTCTTTGGGCAGAGTGCACTCAAGGCCGATTTCGTCAAAGGACAGAGTCGTAACTGAGGAAAATTTTACTGAGAGGTGCCCAGCCTTGGAGAATAGCTGCCTGAGGCCGCGCCCTCTAATTGCACCAGGGAGAGGGATCGGTGCTCGCACCAAGACCAGCGCAATCGACAGTTGCGGGGTTGTGGGCAATTTTTGTTCCTAGTCCGGGCGTACGTGCTCGGGCTCTCTATATTAAACCGACCTTGTGTCACAACCTGACCTCGTTGGGGGTTGTGGAAACACAAAAAAAAAAATCTATGGCCTTTTATAGAAGAAAGATTTGTCTTTGGGCATCTAATCCATTTTATTTCTGGTGGGAGGTGGGGGTAGTTGTCAAGATATACTGAAATTTGAGAGTGAAGTGAAAAACAATATTTGAAGAAGAAAGTCAATGATAATAGTGATCATTTCTTTTTCCGTTGCTCTGATGCAAATGTTTGGAGTAAAAATAGTGATGAACAGCAACCGGAAATAATCCTTTCTTTCGGATCTCTTTCTTTTTTATATTATTATAGATTAAACAAATTCTGATTATAAATATATAAAAATATAACAGTTATGACTGAGTAGTGAGTTCGACCCTCACTAGGTGCCGCATACTTTCGGCTTTGTGCCACATCTAAGCAACACTTAGGAAATCATTTAGAGTTCAATCCTCACGGACTTCAGCCTAGTGCCACATCTCAGCTGCACTTAGAAAATAATCACATGATACAATTTCTTAATATTTTTTTTTTAATTAAAAATCAGCGTGCTTAATTGATTTTTTGCTATAAGTCTTGCCTTTAGTGAACATTTTGAGTTAAAGTCTCTGAATCTTCTTACCTCATTGTATAACTCAAAATTTTCAGCTGTTTTTCTAATTTATAGCATAAGTTTATTTGCAGATTCAATTACATTTAAAATTTACACGATTGTCTAGAAATGTCAAAAGTTGCCTCCCATTAGTAATTTTTTTCTGAGTTATGTCCCTTGGATTTCTGTACTATTTCACTTTCAAAATGAAAATACTGCTAATCAAAATGTAATGATACTAAATAATTTTAATTGACGCTCTTTTCATTTTTAAAGTGAAATGGTATACAGTAAAAATTTAAAGAATCATTTTTTTTTTAGTTAGTCAGCATTTTAAAATTCTGAGTTGAGATTAGAAATACGCAAATAAACTTTGGCACACAACACAAAGAAGACTGTTTTGTCCATCAAGACAATAATGATGATCATCTGTTAACATACACAGTAATAAACATACTTGTTGGAGCCGGCCATTTACCATTTTTTTGTACTTTTCAGTTGGTAAACTAGCAGAATCCTAAACTAAAATGTAATAAGCTGATTATTAACTGTTTTATTATTAATAATAATCATTTTCTTCACTCTCTCTTTTTCTCTGTTCTTTAGAACCTTGCCAACAATTGACTGGTGTTTTCCACTGATTGGCATACCAGAATATATCCAGCTGAATCAAATGCCAGTTACTAGTCTAACATGCAAGATGCGAAAGAAACTGAAAACGCAACTGGAGATTATCATCAACTTAAATCTTGAATCAAGAGAAAATGTAATATCAGCGCGTGTCTTAAACCCAGATGAATTCATCTCACTTTCGAAAACATATGGTCATAAACAATGTAAGTTTTTCTTGAAATTCATTAATATATATATACATACATATATATTGTAGCGGACCGTGGGGGTGAAGATGTGAAGAGATATCAGAAGGTTAAAATTTCCTGCTGGCCGGTCCAGCTACATGGGAATGTCGGACTTTAATTAAGTCCAAAGAAGACAAAGAAAACAAACAAGACCGATATACATGGGTAAACAAATATATATTAATAACAAAACAAGTTAAACAAAGACATGGACTGTTACATAGAGTTTGTATGGAGAAATTATGTGTGTGTGTTCGTACGTACGTGTATTGTTTTTAGCGTGTTCCCAGAATTTGGGAAACGCTGTATCTGTGAGAGGTCACATATTGGCCTAAGTGGAAAAAGAGAGATTTTACCTCGTCTCTGTGCGAGGTAGCAGCCCAAGGCCTGAGTCAAAAGAGAGAGAGCGAGAGATTTGGCTATTCCCAAATTCTCGCTTGACGAGGAAGCATGACCAGACACCTTAATTCAACTTAATTTCAAAAATTATATTAGGGGTCTCAGCTCTCGCTGTTGAAACATGAGAACTCTTATGTAGCAAAGGAATCATATTTAAAAAAAAAATATTATAATATAAGCTCTACTTCTGTATGGAGCACTGTCTTTTTGAAAATAAAAGCAAAAATACTAAGGAACTCC
>OZ038495.1:41822224-41829724 GCA_964036315.1 Acanthosepion esculentum | reverse complement strand
ACAAGATTTTATTGAATTGGAATATTAACAAATAGCATCTTCAATATGATTTCCAGCATTTGTGATGCAAATGCTGATGCACTTTGAAAAATTCATGTGGACTTAATGCAATAACTCCACATTGCTGTCAACTGTAGCACATTCACTCATTATGCATTCAATCAAGTGTGTTGCACCTGTGATTTTCATTGAGTACACCTTCTCCTTTAGCATACACCAGAAAAAGAAGTCAGTTCTTTCTTCTTTCAACAAAACCATG
Organism: Acanthosepion esculentum; assembly: GCA_964036315.1. Taxonomy (NCBI): domain Eukaryota; kingdom Metazoa; phylum Mollusca; class Cephalopoda; order Sepiida; family Sepiidae; genus Acanthosepion; species Acanthosepion esculentum. The sequence continues at coordinate 41,829,465 of OZ038495.1, read as the reverse complement.
TTTAATCTGTGGATGTAAAAAAAATATAGTTAATGAGATTTCCTGTGTGTCTAGACTTTAGGAACACACTGTATATTTTTGTTCATTTAATAAACTCATTTTATAGATTGTCTAAAGTAACAGTCTTTTATATTTTAATTTTCAGCTAACACAATTCCTGAAATCAGTTACGAATTTCAGTTCCCTAATCAGCAGGCAAACTTTGATCTCAAGAACATTATCGTCATTAATCTGCTTGAAAGTGTGAAAGATCTGAATTCTTCTGATGCTATTTTGATCTTTGAGATTGAATTCCATCCGATGAAATGCCTTGAGTGAGTACAAAGGTTTCCTTTCTCTTTCAAGTGTCTGTTTATAACTGACGAACCAGAAATTAATTTATTGTTCATGAGATTTTAAATATTAATAGATGAACAGTAGTTTGGTAGCATATAGCATCTTTGTAACTGTCAACCACAGTTTCTATGAATAGGTTTCTGTGCAAATTTCTTAGGTATGATATTACAATTTGAAACAGTGGGGGGGGGGAAAGGTGAGTAACCTATTTAACAAGTTTGTGTGAATGGATGAGAGATCAAGAACAAAGAGTGAGTCGGCTCAAAAGGAGGAGTCAGAAATAAAGGGTCATAAGTTGCTAGGAACAGTTAAAAACAGTATTTTGTGGAAAGTCATGATCGCCTATGTCCTGAAAGGACATGGCACTTAAAAAAAGAAAAGATGTTTTTATGTAATTATACTTTTATTTGTTTTTTTTTTTAAATGCTGTTTTTCAACCAATGCAAGACCCAAGAGCTACTCAAGGTAGAGGCTTACAGAAGGAGGTTGCTGTAAGGACTTAAATGGTGGAAGTAAGAACTGAAGATCTGTAGGATAACGGCTGACCCAAGACTTGAAATGCAAAAAGTACCATTTCTGATGAAAAAGCTGCCTGAATGAAATTTTCTCCTTACCAATGGGTTGATGAAAATGATTCGACCCTGTGAATGTAGTATTGCGTGTCTTAGCTGTAAATGTCTGAACTGGTGGAACTAAGGAATGTAGCTTGTCTGTATATTTGCCATGGAAATAGCGATAGAGTAGTAAGAGGCTTAGCTGTAAAAGTCTGAACTGGTGGAACTAGCTCCTCTGAACATTTGCTATAGAAATAGCAATAGCTTAGCAACATTTCATCTGTTAGAAAGGAATTGTAGGGTGGAAATAATTCATCACACAAAAGGCTGTGTAAATGAGTTACATTTTCCTTTTTAGAATCTGCCACATCTTGAACCTTTCTGGCATTAATTACGCTTTCTGACCGAAGACCCTACATAATAGTATCAAGTACGGAGGAATTGGTGAACATCTGCAAAAGAGGAAAAGGAGCAATGTACATAAAAGAGAAAAGATAAGGAGGAAGCACGTGAAAACAGTGGATTAAATTATTTATATGACTCAACCTACCCTCATAGAGAGAGGTACAGTGTAACCCGGATATAAGAGAGTTGTCGGGACCGGAGAAGAAGTCTCTTATACCCGGGTTTATCTTATATCCGGGTTTGGTCTATTATATATATATTAACACAGGCTGTAATTTGGGACCAGAGAAAACATCTCTTATATCCGGGTTTCTCTTATATCCGGGTTACACTGTATACATATTTAAATACAGTGTAACCCGGATTTAAGAGACCCGGATATAAGATAAACCCGGATATAAGAGAGATTTTATCTGGTCCCAAATTAGAGCCATACTTACCTAAACAAAATAGACCAAACCCGGATATAAGAGAAACCCGGATATAAGATACTTCTTCTCCAGTCCCGACAACTCTCTTATATCCGGGTCACACTGTAGCGGATAAATGATTTGCATCTGCTTGATCTTCAGCTCTTCTCAGCTGGAATCAGTTACATTTTCTGAATGAGAAACCTATATTTTTTTTAATCATTACCCCTCAAGCAAGGCAATGATGCACAAAGATGCAAAGGTCTACTCGAAGTGAGAGAATGAGGAGATGCTAGGAAAGCAAACCGGAAACCCGAACAGGATGCTAGGGATAAACCTCTACTTCTGTTCAAAAGATGAAGAAGGAATGAGAACTGGATGATTACTGAGCATGAAGGAATTGGGAAGTGATGGAAAAGGGTGGAAAAGTAGGAAAGAAAAGATAGAGGAAAGCAAAAAGAAAAGAGGGGGAGTTAAAAAAAAAAATAGGTGGAGTTTTACAATAGGCAATGTGACCAGAAATATTTATTTTTTCAATTATTTTTTCTTATTTCTATAGATTGAGCATTCCAATCATGAATAAAAAAAAAAAATTATAAATTTTTTTTGGGGGGGGGGGATGTTCATTTTGCTATATAATTTCATTCGCTATGCAAGTCAAAATAAATATGCTCATATGATGTGATTTCTTAAAATGTGACAGAAAAAAATATGGAATTTGTAATCTGGCGTGCTTAATTCATAGTAATATGAAAAAAGAACTCCTGATTAAGAATCAGCATAATTTATTTTGGCTTCCATAGGAAGATCAATTTACAATGATTTTACATTACAAATTAGAATACCTATTAACTTATATAAAATTTAATTAAAAATACTTTCTTTTCATATCTGTGGTGATTAATCTATATTAATATATAAAAAACACATTTAAAAAAATATATTTCTGGTTGCAATGCCTATTCTTCAAATCCACCAAAAATAAATGCTAGCGTGTTGTTGAAAAGATGGTACATTTGAATCATACACCCAGTCTGGTGAATAGAAACAGTTTTGTGATAATGCTCACAAGCCTGCTGCAAAACTGATGTTTTTTTTTTAAGTGGAGTCAGTTGAAGGGGATGACTTTACTGCACCCTGCTTATTCAGCAAGCATCTCCTCTAATAGAATCTTGATTACATTGACAGCAAATAAAATCAAAGAAATTTTCAGCAAATTTATCTGAAGTTATTTACATTGTTTGGACTGTTGTCCTCATCTTTATTGTTATATTTATGACATTTTGGCCATTGTACACTGCAGCCTTCTTCAGGTGATATACTTTGGAATTTTGAACTGAACCCTATATTTTGTCCACTGGGATAGATTGTTCTAGTTCCACATACCATACCTTTTCTGGAAACATTGTGAATATGTCAATAAAGATGAAGACAACAGTCCAACAATGTAAATAGTTACAATCCCTCATCTGAGAAATATTGACAGATTATCTAAAGTTATTTGAGTGAAAATGTCTGCAAATCATCATCATTTATGTGCTGTAGCACTTCAGGACATGGGCGGGCATGGCTCTCTACAACTTCCACCTTATGTTGTTCAAACTAATTTTGACACATTTCTATCCCTTTTTGCACTTGTTCTGCTATTCATTCACACAAGCTCATTGAGTAGTTTACTCACTGGTTCATCCTGCTTCACTTACCTTCATTATATATATATGTATATATATATATATATATATATATATATATATATATATATATAAGATAATCCTAAGAAGCCAGGCAAACCAACCTGGCCAGCATTGCCCTGAAGATCCGTTTAGGTGAAACCTAGGTAGGTTTGCCTGGCTCCTTAGGATTATCTTAGGTTTTGCTTTACTTAGTGTATTGAGCACTTTACGTAGTTGTTTTTTACTCGTTTTGTTTTTCTTTCTTTCTTTGGACCTGGAGCTTGAACACTGGACAATTGTTTTCGCCTTTGTTTAATGTTCTTGCTTCTTTCCTTTTTTATTTCCCATTTTTCCTCAGGTACCGATTTTTCCTACTGCAAGTTGTGCTATCCGAGGTTTTTCCAAACGAGTACCACCATTTATTTATATATATATATATATATATATATATATATATATATAGCCTGTTTCACAGCTCATCAGTGTGGCTAGACATCCGATTGCTTCAAGCTGGCTTCGAAACTCGACCGATTTGGTATCAGTTACAGACTCTACCCCTAAGCTATCAGCGCACAGAAGAAATAGAGAATATTTTAGGGTATTATATACGTGATGTATATAAACGCTAGACCAGAAGCCAGAGCGCTCAATTCTGACGGATAAGTGCCGATGAAGAATATATTGATTACAGAATTCGTGTTGAACCTGATAATTTTTAACAACGTTTCCAGTTCTGTATCCTGATTATTTTGATTCGCTGTTTGATAGAATCATTAACCCAGTTTTTGTCTTAAGGAAGTTATTGTCAAATTGAAGTATTTTTCTATGTTTATTATTTGTGCTTCATCATCATCACCATTCTTCTTATTACTATTCTAATTTTTCTTCTTATTATTAGGCAGTGTGGCCATCTTGTAATATTCAAGGAACGTGGATGCCTTTGGCGTTTCCCGATCCTGTTTTCCTCTGGGGATCCTGATATCGACGATGTAATCAGAATTGAAGCCAAAGCAATGTACAAACAAGTGACTATCAATTTTTACCTAAAGGCACCTTATCAGTAAGTAAACATTTCATATTAAAGAGACTAATCAATACAGAAATGAATCTTTTCAAATTGCCTTTAAAATTCATTTTGTTTTACAGGGGCTATATCATAAAGAAAGGAAGTGTAGCAATCAGAATGCGCAATTTGTTTTAATATTAGGATTATACAAAACTCGACAGTGCCTTTTCTTCTTAATGAAATCTTGGAAGAGTTTTTGAAATCTATTGCAGCTTTCACACTTGTGAAATCAGTCATTTATAAGATGTCCGTTATTAGCCTGAGGAAAAATGACGTTAGAAAAGTGACTCTTGGATAAATTTCACAGTTTCTGGAGAGAAAATACATCGGGCAGTTTTTAAACAACTTCATTTAAATTAACACAGACAAACACCTTTATTGGACAAGTCAGTCACTGTCAAGAAATGAATTTGATATGAAAACATTAAAAAGGAAAAAAAAATAGGTTTAAACTCACGAGAGCTTTCAACATCTCGTCGTAAGTGCAATCTACATCGGGATTTTTTCTCTGTATGTGACTTGATTCAAACGGATTGTTTTCATTACAAATTACTATAACCTAGACAAACAGACACTGTGCAACACAACAATGACAACTGGCCTTTTTACCTGTTTTTAAGACATAGACTTTTTCCTGACCACAGAAGTCAGTTGATGATTTTTCTGGCTTACAACAACTGTCCTTATTCTGCGCATGTGTTGCAACAGCCGACTATGAAGTTGGAATTACAAGTTCTTCTACATATGGTGTAGTAATTTTCAGAACCTGTTACCTTCAAGAATTACATGTTTTGCTTCATGCTATATTCTTTGATGGAGCAAATGTTCCAACGATTTCAAGATATAGAAAATCCATTGAAGAATTCATTAAATTAAAACTGGAATAATTTTTTTATAGTGGATTACAGAGCTTAACTGAAAGTTTAGCATAAAATGATAGAAATCAGGAAAAAATACTTCGGTGGCTGAATTATGATATGATATGTCTAAAACATTTGTTAAAAGAAATGTAAGCATTTACCTCAACCTAATTGTATGGAATGCTGAATTTAGCTTAGACGTTGTTTGAGACCATGGAAAGTCATGAACGATATGTTCATAATTTAATAATGATACTATAAATAAAGGATTTATCAAAAGAAAATGCTGGAAAAGTTTTCAACCACCTTCAAATATATTTATAACAGGATCTAATTACTCACCTCCCTTTTTGTCATCGGTTTTGAATTCCACGGTGAACACCCAAATCAAACAGTTCAACAATTCTAATTGATGGTCCAGCGTAAAAGAGTAGTTCGAATATCCCAAAGTAAATTCACGAAATGTCACCGCAGTGGAGAAGTGACTGAAAATGAGATGTCAGGGTTGATAACATCACAAGCTCTTCTTTGGATTTTGTTAAGAATCTTGAGCTATATAGCAGGAGCACTAGATCAGATGTTATATAGAAATAAATGTCGCTGCCAACACTTGAGTTTGAACATAGATCGCCAGTGATTAAATACAGGCGATCCCATTATCAAATTAAGTGGATCATGTGACCATAGAGGAACCGCATATATGGGACGTAGCGTGACGTTCAACGATCCTTATTTTCTACTATATTACTATACGGACCGCTATTCTCTACTCTATTCTCTATACTATTTCTCTATTCGGATCACTATACGGATTATTTATTGTCCGACCGAGTATTATCGAGCAAGTACTATTAGTGCGAGTGTTATTCGAAGGCGTTTGACACCAGTATTGTTCAACAGCGTTATAATGGTTGTATCTGCGATTACAAAATCTCTACTTCAACGAGCATTACTGTTGTGGATTCCGGGATGAAATCCGGTATCAAATAATAACAAACGCCAAGAATGAATATAGAAAAATAAATGTATTAACGTAATAATACAAACTGGTAATACAGGTTAGTAGTTCCAGGAATGCGGGTTAGTAGAAAAATATATATACAGTCTTTGATATCGACGTATCGCTGTATGACTTCTTGCTGAGTCTACGTGCTCGTTACTGTGACTCTTGCCACTACGTTATTCTACTCTTCTGTCTGACTGTGTGACTCGTTCTCTACTACCGTCTGACTGTCCCTCTGTTCGGGTATTCACTAGCAGTAGTATATGTATACCCTGGGTGAGTCCATTTGTGTAAAAAGGGGAGACCCCGCAACAATTACGAAAGTGACGACGAATATCTGATGACATCACAAAATAAGATATGGTAGAAATATTCAATGCAGAATGGCAGATTTACAAACATGTAAGATGGATTATGGTGAAAAAAATTGTCTGGGATGACACTGAACCAACTTTATTGCAGGTTGGGGAAGAATTTATATATTTAGGCAGTACTGGAAATATGACAAACAACCTGGATGATGAAATCTCCCTCCGAATCAAGAAGGCCAGTAATGATTTTGGAAAACTAGATTGACGTCTACGACCTCATCATGGATACATCTTATATATAAAGTACAGTGTATGTGTGTGTGTTTGTGCGTGTGTGTGTTCAAGCAACTCCTCCGCTCCCACTGGTCCGATTTTAATGATTCATAGCTCATTCAAAAACCCTAGAAAAGTTAGGCACAGGGAACGATTTTCGTTGAGCTCAGATTCAGGCTTGCCAGATTATGCAAGATTAAAAAGATATATTAATACATTATATTATCTATTATCGTTGCTTTCATGGTTCAAGGGGAGTAACTCTTATTTCCCTCTTGTGTCCGAAATTGCAGTTAGCTTAAAATTTTAAGCAAGCTTAAATTAATTTACACACAGTATTTACTCTGTGT
>OZ038495.1:41809724-41814724 GCA_964036315.1 Acanthosepion esculentum | reverse complement strand
ATGTCCAAACAAGGTTTAGGAGAAATAATAGAGGCAAAATTTATTCAGAGGTATGAAGAACAGAACATTGGGGAGAGCCATGATTGTCACTCATCTAAAGGGGCGCGGCACGTAGAAGACATACACATTTGCATCGTATGCAGTCTGTGCATATTTAACATTTTCCTTCTCAGAGTGTATCTTTCTTTCAGATATTCTTGTTTTTAATCAGTATCACCTCAATCAAGGTAGTACAGTCATTAAGGCACAAAAAAGACAGTGTGTGAAGGAACACGGAACAGAAACATTAGTAATGAGTAGAAAGAGAAAAGTATAATCAGGAGGACAGTAGATAGTGATTGACATTGCATTTAAAGTTTTGCAGATTAAACTTGGTTGGAAAGGATGGGGCCAAACTGGAGTTCCTAAAGCAAGAAGTGCAAGAAAAAAAAAACTGTTAGCATAGAAGTTATGGCTACATCTAGCTAGCTCAAATGTAAATTGATAAGATCTTGCTGCCAGTCAAGTATTGCGATTAATGCTGTTTAGGTACCATATCAAAGAGCTCATTTGAACAATTACCATGAAAGTATTTATAAAAAATTCACAGAGAAGCAATATTATGGCAGTGGGAAAGCTGAGCCATGAGATCAGGGCCAATAATTTTGCTGATTATTCTTTGGATCTTATCAAGGAGCTTTCTGGTACATTCAATCGTGACAGAATCCGAAAAAAGCTGAGTTTTCTAATCTTTATTTCCAATGCTGTCATATTTTATCTACTTAACATTGCTTTGTCTGGCACAAGATCAAGGGCTTTTAATCATATCTTGTGTTTCATAGCATTCATGTATCTTAAGTACTGACCAGATTTGACACTGCTTGATATTTGAGCACCAGGGATATGTTGTATTTCTTCCTTAATGTAACATCAGTTCTCATACGATCACCAAAGTTAAGCAATGTCGACCTTGGTCGTACCTAGACGGGTGACTGGGTGGTAATACCAGGAACTTTAAGCTAAAATGTGCCTGCAATGTAATGGCTAATGCCTCTGAATGTGAAAACGGATGACTGAGTTCCAATTCCAGGTGGGTTTCCTTTATTAATTATTATATTATATGCAATTATCCTTGTGAAAGTTATGAATTCACCTTTTCCCCTCGGCCATGGGTTAATTAGTAATAGTCTTATTATCTCCAAGAAATTCTTAGAATCTAAAAATATTTTTTTGGCTTTAAATTACCTGAAAAAGATTGATAAACTGTAAGAAGAAAAATTAATCAATCAATCTTCTTCAATGTATTGATGTGCATCTAAATGTAGAATCGGTAAATATTTATATTACAGAAATTGAACTCATAGTTTCCAAAGGACCAGATAAAAGGTTGTGTATTAGGCCCTGTCCTGTCATTTGGGCATTAATATTCGCTACTTTAAATCAAATGTATTTATATTACTTAAAAGTTTTAAATCTTAAGTATGTTTAATTTAATGTAATTTTATTACAATAAACCTATTTTTGATACGTTAAATATATTTAGTACTTGAAATTTAATATATTTTTGTACTTTGATGTATTTGTACTATTTAAATCTAATTTGTCTTTAAAATATTTAAAACAAATATATTTGGTATTTTAAATGTAATATATTTTCATATTTTTATATTTGAATTTATTTTTGGTATTTAAATATATATTTTGGCATTTCAATCCTAATGTATTATCAATGATGTTTTCTATATTTTACATCTGTTTTCACTACTTTAAATCTGGTTCATTTTTAGTACTTGAAATATATTTTTGTATTTTAAATGATATATTTTTCATACATTACGCCTATGTTTAGTACTTTAAATCGACTATGGTTTGCACTTATCTTTTTAGTATTTTAATTCTAATATATTTTGGTACATTTAGTAGATTTTTGGCAAATTAAATTGTTTACTATATTTTTCTTCCTAATAAGAAGAAATATTCTGTGAGATTACCTTCTTAAATTTTCACTTCTTGTCACGAGAGAAATAAATGTTTATAAAAACTGCTTATTCTTTGTTTTCTTAAGGATGAAATATTCACTAGATGGAATAGTATTCGAATTATTTTGATCAAGCAATGTTATTTATAATTCTTTCATGTTAATTTCGTTTGTTTTTCATCATCAGTAACAAGCTTTCAAAGATAAAGGATATTAGTTTGATTTATTTATCAGATCATTGCAAAAGTTTGTCTCCAATTTTCATTTTTGATATAAAATGACCGAAACGTGACACTGGCGTTTGTTTTGGTGACGATATCTGGTGTGTTCTAGACAGAAATTTTACATGTGTTCTAGACTGAAATTTTATATGCGTTCTAGATTGAAATTTTACATGTGTTCTAGACTGAAATTTTATATGTTTTCTAGATTGAAATTTTACATGTGTTCTAGACTGAAATTTTATATGTATTCTAGATTGAAATTTTACATGTGTTCTAGACAGAAATTTTATATGTGTTCTAGACTGAAATGTTATATGCGTTCTAGATTGAAATTTTATATGTGTTCTAGACTGAAATTTTATATGCGTTCTAGATTGAAATTTTACATTTATTTCTAGACTGAAATTTTATATGAGTTCTAGATTGAAATTTTATATTTGTTTCTAGATTGAAATTTTACATTTTATTTTAAACTTTCAAAAATGCGTTATGGTCTTTAATAGTATATTTTTCATGATTTCATTTGTGTTTTTTTTTCAAGGGAACCAAAAAGATTCATCACAAAGTTAACACCATCCAGTGACCCAGAAATTTCTGTGACACCACAGGAAGGGGAATTTAATACAACTCGTGCTCGAGGGACTTGTTTCAGTGTAAATTATAATCCAACATCATATGGACAGAAGAAATTTGCAGTTGTCTATATACAGGTAAAAAAAAAATACTTTTTTGAAAGACGCATTTTATATCTTTATCTCATTTTCGGGATCAGTTTGTATTTTTCAACACCTTTTATGCACAGCTGAATATCTAAAATCGAGTATTATATATAAAAAGGATTGCTGCTTTGCTAGAATATCTTATGAATAAATATTTATGTTCCAACAGAAGTACCTAGCCTTGCCCTGGTTTCTATATATATCAAAAGAACGCAATTTCATCAGTTCACTTTATTTTGTATCAGTGGTTTTACGATGTCTCAACATGAGACGATTGTTAATGAGGCTAGACTGGTTGAATGTTATTACTGAGTAGTGAATTTGATCCTCACTAAAATTTAACTTGCAATAATTCAATAGTAGTCGATGTGTCGTAAATCCAACGAGCCCAACTTAGCCCATCAATTGCTTTCATAAAATACTGATGAACTTCATTTGGTCCAGTAATGTTGATTCGATCAGAATTGTTCCTTCCCAGCATTTAAGAAAATCATTCCATTTTAACCTTTTAAAAACTCTATAAAACAAACATAATATAAACAATTATAATAATAATTAATAAATAAATAAAACAGTTTTATTTTGGGTTCTATACCCCAAATAAAATTGTTTTATTTATGTATTTTATTTTTTAATTTTCTAGAAAGAAAAATGTTTTTAAAATGTACTAATTTATACAAATATTGCATGTGTATTTGTTTCAATCAAAAATATTATTCTCAGTGAATCTGAATAATTTATTATTCATATCGTTATCAAAGGCAGTAGTGCAAAGTGAACACAAATTATCTTGTCAAACTTTACTCGACTCAGCGATTTAATTTCGCCATACTGCTAAACACTTTAAGCATTCACACCACTCCTGGTATTATTTTTCTCAGATAATACATAGATGCTTACAAAAACACCTACAATTAGGGGACTTTCAGTTTATGGGCAGTCGCTTAAAAAGATGTCAGTTTTACAATTTGGCCTAAAATAGAAGTTTCGACTTGCAATTGACTTGTGGTGGCTTCCACGCATTTCACAGGCCAGGGATACCTATTCTATGGAATCTTCTATAAAAATTCCTACTCTTATAGACTAATTTTCGGTTCTCCAGTATCCAGCCATTTGGTCGTCTGTACAATACATACAAACAAGCAAACACAGGTTTTGTAGTAATTGATATGACATTAGATAAAATGTTATTGAACATACATGTGACAAATAAATATGTTATATGTAATACATACATTAAATTAAGTATAAAAATTACGAAAAACTGCAGTCAATTGTAGAATCCCCCTGACTAGTGAAGTGACCAATTACAATACGATTTGTATACGAAAAAAGTGTTGAAGTGCTGAATATAACATCAATCAGCTAAATGACACGTCTTATATTTGGATTAATCCGAATATACAGATGTATGTGTGTGTGTATAGAAACATAAGTAGTGTGGACACAGAATTTAACACCGAATGGAAACAGTCGGTTTCATGTTTGATCACAATATTCAGGACATCCTGAAGTTGCGTTCAAACGGGAAACGCACTGTCGCCATTCAATTGCTTATATTTACATACATTCTATTCCGGATATTTGATCATTTTGCCCTGTAAATATAGCATACGCTAAAAAAACTATATTCTTCATGTATGTGTGGTCGCTGGGGTAATAAATCAGGCAAACCTTGACACTTTCCAGCTTTCGCTTTCTTAAGGAATGGACCAGATGAGTTGTTCGTTACCAACCAGTAACGGAAGTTATACGTATTCATGCTGTACTGTCGGCGGAAAATGAGAGAAAGGAATCAGGAGCAGTGGATTAACATCAAGGGTTGTTTAAAAATCGGTAAAAGTATGCGTGAAATGTTAGCCCTATACAACTGGCTTCTGGTGAACATGCTATGAAGAAATCAAATGTTTGGGCGGCACAGACGGTAAAAGGAAAGGTGAGGAGAGGTGAATGATGGCGCAAGAAGTAAACGACCTCAAAACCCATGGAACAGATACAAATATGAACAGTGTCTGAAACTTCATAAATTCAAACCGAAAATTAAGTGTGCGGCTGATAGCAGTGGAACTGTAAATGAACAGGAAAACAGACCGGTAGATT